>CM077236.1:26705699-27305699 GCA_039654775.1 Spinibarbus caldwelli
GAGAAGCTGAAGTACGATGTGACGTCAAAAAAAATCTTTGAGCTGTTTTGGCGGAAGTGATAAACTGCAAGCTTTGAATGCTTATATCAGAATCAGAATTAGCTTTATTCGCCAGGTGTGCGCAAACACACGAGGAATTTGTTGTGGTTTTTTAAGGTGCTACTGATACATACATACATACATACATACATACATAAACATCTGACATGAGAACAGAAAAAACATTTAAATAGTAAGACTTAACAATAAATAATAATAATGTGTATGAATCTGGAACATTTATGTACAGATTTGTGCATATCTTCTAAATGCGAATTTTGTCACTGTTTTGGAGCACACTGGCATACAGATAACCTTAAGACTAACATATTGATACTAACACCCAACAAACTTTAATTTTGATTTCATGGGACCTTTAAAATCATAATGAAAAAGAATATATTGTTATTTCATTGAACAATATTTCACTGAATATATTCTTATTCAGTGATCAAAAGCTTTCAATCTCTTGTGTCCAAATCATCTGCAAATGAGCAGTCTCTGTCAAGATTCATTAAGACATTTTTAACTTCAAACTAGGGCTGAAACGATTAGTCGACATTATCGACAACGTCGACAATAAAAAATTGTCGACAAATATTTCTGTTGTCGAGTAGTCGTTTGATCCCATATGACCTAAAGTAAGAGCCTGCAATACTGCGGTTGGACCAGTGTGGCGCTGCAGCGCAAGACTGTAATTAGCTCTCCTGGATGCAGTTCAAGAGAAGAAGACACACAGCGCTTTAGAGCACAGCGATTTCTTCTCAATAACGCAACAAACAACAAACAAAGCATCAGTTTAAACAACAAAAACTGACAGCGGTGAGAAAGTGATGTTTGCATGAGCTCTTCAGTTTGGTACTTCAGTAAAGCAGTCACATCACGTTTATTTATATAGTACTTTATGCAAGAGATAGCCTTAAATCAAGCAGTTTAGTTAGTGTCGCTTTCAGTTAGAATTACAACTTGATTTTCTGTTATAAAACAGCTCTCCAGTGTGGAGCTAGCTACTGATCAAATCTTTTTATTAGTTGGGGAAGTAAATTAATTAAAGTGATAGTCTGGTTTGCAGAGATCAAAGCTTGATCTTGCTCAGGACTGTTTTGATTATCATAACCCTATAAGGTATTTTAGGAGAGATATATGTTGTGAATAAAATAGTTTATCAAAATATAAAGCATCTTATCACTTACCTTTATTTTGTTTCTTATCCATATGACTTACAAAATGAGATGTTAGGCAGAATGTGTCATTCAGTTATTTTTTCTTATAGCTGATTAAATGGTGATTAAGAGAGTTTCTCTGTCATCTCATTTTGTGTGCCAAATATATATATTTATATAAATTAATTGATAATGCTTTCACAGTTAGGTGTTATAATGTATTACCTAACATGAATGAACAATACAGTTATTACACTATTAATCTTTGTTAATGTTATTTAATAAATACAGTCGTTCATTGTTAGTTCATATTAATTCACAGTGCATTAACTAATGTAAACAAACACAACTTGTGATTTTAATAATGCATTAATAAATGCTGAAATTAACTAAGATTAATAAATACTGTAGAAGTATTGTTCATCATTAGATCATGTTAACTAATGTAGTCAACTAATGTTAACTAATGAAACTTTATTTTAAATTGTTAGCAATTTATTGTGTAATAATTTTAATTAATTACATTTGTGACCCTGGAGCACAAAAGCAGTCATAAGTAACACAGGTATATTTGTAGCAATAGCCAACAATACATTGTATGGGTCAAAATGATCAATATTTCTTTTATGCCAAAAAATCATTAGGATATTAAGTAAATATCATGTTCCATTGAAGCTTAATTTTTGATTAGTAATATGTATTGCTAAGAACTTCATTTGGACAACTTTAAAGGCGATTTTCTCAATATACTTATTTTTTTTTCTTTTGCACCCTCAGATTCTAGATTTTCAAATAGTTGTATCTCAGCCAAATATTGTCCTAACAAACCATACATCAAAGCTTATTTATTGAGCTTTCAGGTGATGTATAAATCTCAATTTCAAAAAATTGACCCTTATGACTGGTTTTGTGGTCCAGGGTCAAATATGATTTTAAAAAGCTGAAGTGATTACCTTTTATTTATTTGTTAGAATGTGTATAACTCAATATTTTAACTAATTGCAAAAGCTGAATAATCAAAGTCTATTGATTAATCAGTGGATTAATCGATGATTAGTCGATTAATCGTTCTAATAATTGTTAGATCAGTCGATTATCAAAATAATCGTTTGTTGCAGCCCTACTTCAAACAGATGCTTCCAGCAAAAAACACATCCTCTATCCATAATATTCCTTTCTCCAGTCAAAACGTCATCTCGTCTGAATCAGGAGAGAAATATGCACGGATCAAGCAATGTTTACAAGCAAAAACAATTTTTTGATGTGATGTGAGAGGACAACAGGGGATGGACTTTTTCACTGGAGGAAGCGTGATTATGGATTATAGACTCGTATTTTGGCCAGAAGTGATGGTTTAAATTTAAAACACCTTAATGATGGATTTGTTTCTAACAAACATGCAGCTTTTCACTTCACAAGATGTTAACTGATGGACTGGATTCGTGTGAATTACTTGCAAATTATTGTGATGTTTTTATCAGCTGTTTAAACTTTCATTTTGACAGCACCTATTCACTGCAGAAGATCCATTGGTGAGAAAGCGATGCAATGCTAAATCTTTCAAAATCTGTCCCAATAAAGAAACAAACTCATCTACATCTTGGAAGGCCTGAGGGAGAGTAATTTTTCAGCAAGATGCAGAGACATTTTATTGGCTAAAATGGTTTTAAAAAAAATCTGTCTTTTTCTCTTTGTTTCAGTCTTTATCTTTATCTTGCCAAGAGAAACTCCCATGGTTACATTCATACACTGATTTGTATTAATGAGCTAATTTCCACTAAGAACACAGAGGAGGGCGGCACAGAACTGCCATCCTCATCATGCTGTGCGGTCCCCCAGCATAGCAATAATGTGACATCAGTTACCAAATGCAATATGAGCACATTTAATTGGCTGAAAGGGGAAGGCATTTCATGCATCCAGAGGGCATACACACTTAGACATGATGGGTATGCAGCTGGTTCAAAGTACACGTGTGCATATCAACAGCTGATGGCCCCAAAAGCGTGCATCACTATGCTTTGAGAAGTGCAGTGTCTGAATTACCCTTTCATTACTGGGATGCCTTCCAAACCATTCAGCTACTGTACAGAGCCAAGACCGCACGGCTGTTTGACCAGCCTCCTTACTGACTGAAGACTCTGTTGGGTTACAGATGGTTTGACAGGTGGATTGCTGGAAGGAAAATCAATAATATTCTGAAGTGAATGAAAAGAGTTATAATATCAAACCACCGTTTTGCAATCTGTAAAAATAATAATGCTTTTCATAACGGAGAGAGATCAAAATCAGTCAGACATAATAAATTCAGTGTTACATTTTAATTTAAAATGCCTTTGGGGGAAAAAGCATGGGTCTCTGATCTTTGCTTTAGTATTAAAGTTTGTACAGTTATGTTTGTAACTACTGTTTGTAACATACAGTTTTTCTTTGTGATAGAGGAATTCCAGCCATACACTAGGCTACTGCTCAAAAGTGAAGAGTCACAAACATTCACCAAGATAAGAGTACAAACGTTTATCATTTTACAAAAGATTTGTTTAAAAAAATGCTGCTCTTTTGAACATTTTATTCATCAAAGAACCTTGAAAAAAAGAAAAAACGATCACCGTTTCCACAAAAATATCGAGCAGCACAATTGTTTTCCACATTAATGTAAGAAATGTTTTTTGAGCACCAAATAAGGATAATAGAATATGGATGCACGATATTATCTGAATCGGCCGATAATGGCTTTAAATGTAAATATCGGCATCGGCCAGATATGAAAAATGATGCCGAAGTGTCTTGCCGATAAGAGGAATACCTTAACTTACATGTGCTCAGGGTTTGCCAGTGATTAGATCATGTCAGCAGTGTGGCTCACTCTTTAAGCAAAGTTTTGTCTGAATGATATTTAGATTCACTCTTTTGGATTGCTGTATTTAATCTGTGAAAGCACGAACAGAAAGACGCATTCGGTGTGTGATAGAGTAAACAGTAATAGCACGTGTGCAGCCTCCTCCGGGTCCTAACGCCCGTTCGGTAAGGAGTTTTAATCTGTAGGGGGCGCTGTTGGCCTACTTCTAATTAAATTAAAAGTAAAATAGTCTACACAAGTAACATTTAGGCTGTTTCTGATTAAATAAATCAGTAATTGTTGTCATAAAATAATGAGTATATTTTGATTTAAACATCAGAAGCTATAGCTTACATGAAAAAAACCCCACAAACATGACACTTGTAAATTACATAATTTAATATATACTGATTTATTCAATTATGTGTAATGTTTTATTTTTAAACAAATCATAAGCTCTAAAAGATTTTCAGAATTTTTACAACACTTTTGCTTTAGACCATCTACAAATATTAAATCTTGAAATAAAATGTTAGGATTAACTACATCTTTTTTGGGGGAAAAAAATGCAGCGATTGATATATAGTTTATTTATAGTTATTTTCAAAGCTTCAATGTACTGTCAAAAAACCTTCATTATTGTTCATTTAATTCTAACAAACAAGTTCTTGTTAAAAACTAACCAAAATTAAAAACTATTTTGCTTATAATTTCTGCACAGGACAGACTTGGTGTTGTTTCCAAACAAAAGGAAATATATATTGGTATCAGTCAAAATAAGTTGAAAAATATCGGCATATCGGATATCGGCAAAAATCCAATATCGTCCATTAGAACATATTATATTATTAGAATGACTTCTGAAGGATCATGTGACTCTGAAGACTGAATAATGATGCTGAAAATTCAGATTTCACATTGCAGGAATGAATTATATTTAAAACATATTCAAATAGAAAACAGTTATTTTAAATTGTAATAATATTTCAAAATACTACTGTTTTTACTGTGTTTCTGAATGGTAGTGTATCTAATGAATATTAATATCAGAGACTTTTGGCACTTTTGACTTGGGCTAGTGAGCAATTACCTAGCCACCGCCTCGACAACCCTAGAAACAATATAGCAACACATTAAAATCCATTCAGAAATCCAAAAAAAAAAAAAAAAAAAAAAAAAAAAAAAATGGACATCTTTGTAAAGATTATGAAATATAAGCTTTTACGACTTCATTAATATTTAAGCTTAGGCGTTTAGATTACAGTAAGTCAGTAAGGGGTTTTAGTATCTGGGCTATCACAGTGAGCCTACTGAAGTGTCTGTTTGACTGGGATTTGGGGCTGATGTAGGCCATAGCATACAGAGCTGGGTTATGTTGGAACCTCTGAACCATGACAAAAAGGATGGGTGTGAGTGTGTGTGTGTGTGTGTGTGTGCGCATAACACAGATGCCACGGAGCAGACGGGGGAGGTGGTCACTGCTGCTTCTGCCCAGTGCTCTGCGCGTACTGTCTGTCTGCCCCCTCTAATAAGGTCCCCACGGGATTGTGGGTGTAGGGACTTTGCAGAACGGTAGATTGAGAACGTGGGGCCACTGGGTTTAAATATCATTTGCAAGAGATGAAAACCATGAATGGATTCTCTTAGTTTCACTGGGGGGGGGGGGGAATAAAGGCTGAATAAGCCATTTTTAAGCTGTCATAGTAATACGCAACTAATTTGTGACTTTCATCATTTAAATAGTGAATATTTTGGTCAAGCACTGAATGAAATGTAAAAATTAACTGAATAGGCCCAACAATTTGCAAAATTATTAACATGACATATGCTGAAAATGAAAGTGGACTATTTTGGATTCTAAATCTAAATCTTTTAAATTCACACCATAAAACATAGCTGTTGTTGTTGTTTATGCTCTCATCAAAAACCATGACAAAAAACCTTTTAATGCAGCCATCTACCTTTTTGGCTGCTTCTAACATACGGTTTTGGTTGCTTCCAAATGACAGATGAATTTGCACCAAAATACTGTACATTTTGAATAGATGTACAGAATCTGATGTCAACTTAAAATGATTTTCAGCTCCGTTTTAAAACATTTTAGGACTAGAAAGGTTTTCTTTTTAAAAAAAAAAAAAAAAAACCTGCGATTAAGATGTATCTTTAATGCATTTAAATAATTAATGTAATTAACGCAGTCTTCATTTTTGTTTTTCTGAGGCTATGATTATGTTTTTGACCCACTTCATGTAGCTAGTGTTACACGCTTAAACTATTAATCACACAAACCTGCAGGATTTATTTACTTTTTAATGAATTCACAACCCTGAAAATTTATAATGGTATTTTTATTTGGTTACATGGTTCATTACATTTTATTATTTTTATATTAAGGTAGGACTGTCTGTAACTTATTTGGGTCATGATGACCCACCAGTTGAGAAGCACTGACTTATTCCCTGGAGAACATTATCCATGTGTGTCACATATTTCTGAGAAAATGATGTGTACACTATATACATAAAACACTCTGAAGTCCATAACTGAATGTATCCTCACCCTGATATGTTTATATATGTGCATTTTTTGTGAATTTTAATCGTAGTGCTACTGAAGCATAAGAAGTGTTTAGCTTATCCCATCTCTCTTGGCTCTTGTCCTTATTAATATTTAATGTTCCCTCCCGGTTCACAACACATCTTTGACTATACATTATGCAAACTACCACTATGTTAACATTTCAAAACATTTGTGCTGAACCTTATGTCCTTGTCTCTTGTCATATCGTTCAAAATCAGTGTGACATTTCACCTTAATTTCAGCCATGTTAAAAGGACAATTTTCCTCTTTTCTGGCCTAAAGATGTGGAAGAATGTGTTTTAATAAATACAGATGAGTTATGTATAGTATTTTTATTGCAACACAACAGGTTCAGGCTAAGGACACTGCTGTAAAAGGCCACGTGTTAGTTTTTTCAGACAGAGACACAAACTCAACCTTGTAAAATTGTTTATATCTCATTTAACACTATTTGGCATTGGAATTGACCAAGCACATGCAAAATGATCCTGTAATAATTCATAGTCCTTGAAGATGTGGTGGATGAGAACATGTGTGCTCATTTAGGCTATTCAGAATGGGAAGTATCCAAACATTGTTTGTGAAATAGTATAAAACATAACATCCACAAGCAACAGTATGCATATTTGCATACTATGTACTACTGTTTTTCTATATATTATAGAAATAGTACAATAAGTATAAGATGTTTTTCTGAACATTGCCTTAATTCTACTGAGTCCATGAACAGGAAACAGAAGGACAGAACAATTAAATGACTAACGGAGATCTTTATCCTCTCTCATGCTGGTAAATGGCCCACAGACACATGCCATGTGTCAGCATAAATAAACAAGACAGCGCACAGCAGGGAAAGGCAATGAACGAGCAAGTTATTCGCAGACATGACAAGATGGATCACAACATGCCACCTACACTCTTTTCTCTAAATCTTATCACAATGACCCAGTCATACAAGATGTTTTGCTTTGCTTAGAATCTAAAAAAAAAAAAAATTCAGCAAAAGCGTCACCATTCTCACAACAAAAAGATAAGAACTTCACTGTGAATTGCTGATGATGTATGAAATTAGCCTTAGTCACAAAATCCTGTAAAGCTTTACTAACTGCTTTGGGCAACAATTCAATCACCTCTTGCTGGTCATTCATGGCATGAGAAGGTCACTGCACTTTGACAAGACTTTATGAAGGCCTGTGCCCCACCCCAAGGCTAGTCATACCTGACGGTCAGCTTACAGTGACAAGCTCTCTCTTTCTTTGAGTCATCCATATTTCAGAGTTTGAAGGCCAAAGCAGGGAAACTTACTAAATATCAGGTTACTAACAACGCAGAGGTCATCTTCAGTAGCAGGGAAGTTAAAGAGTGTTCAAAGGACAGTTCTGAAAAGAAATCATTTTTTACAAGAAATTGTGAGTGGTGTGAAAGTCGGCTATGTGAAACTAGAGTGTTTGCTAAGGTGTTCTGAATAGTGCCAGATTTACACTGCAAAGGTGGTACAGAAGCACTTCTGAGGTGACATTTAGGCATCTTCATAGTCTTCATCAGACTGTTTAATGCTGCACAGACAGAGGTGGCATGAATGCATTTACAAATGTATATTTACACAGCAATTATGTACACTTTGATAAATTTAATTTAATTTAATTGTGAGTACAGTGAGCAGTTTTTGAGATTTCAGGATTCCCCCATTCATTTAGATAGGACTTGGTCTTGTATGATCTGCCCGGAGGTGTTGCAAATATGGATGCTAAGTAAACAGACTTTCCTTGAAAGGGACTTTGATATTGTTTTGTTTATTTTACAGGTGGATTCTTATTGGCTGTCAATCAGTTTTTATCATTCTGAAAGTGATTTCAATGATATCGGTCCTCTGTCTCTTTATTGTTATAGCTGTATGTGGACCCAATTCTGCGTTGTGGTACAACGGCGGAGAGTGACGGGAAGAGAAGAAATTGTTGAATAAAGTCATTATTAAAGTATTCTCGTAGCTTCATAAAATTCCGGTTGAACCACTGATGTCACATGGACTATTTTAACAATTGTCCTTATTACGTTTCTTGGCTTTGAATGAAGTTGTTCCCTTGCTGACTATGGAGGGTCAGAAAGATTTCAGATTTCATCAAAAATATATTAATTTATGTTTCGAAGGTGAACAAAACAGGTTTGGAATGACATGAGGGTGAGTAATTAATGACAGAATTTTCATTTTTGGGTTAACTATCTTTTTAAGTCTAGGGTATTTATTTTCACTTGTTTTATCATTCACCAGGTGAAAATCCAACACACTCATGGCAATCTGTAACTATTTTATGTTTTCGCAAATTGGTGGCTAATTCATACAGTCTCAATCATACATTTTCATAACATGTGGTGGTTACACCACACTGATGGTTTAGGTTTAGGGATGAACCTTCATATTTACGTTTTTTCTAAAAAAAAACAAAAAAAAAAAACTTTATTTTCCATACAGATCACATTCATACAAAAATCGCCAGGTCGTAAAACAGCTTCCAATACTTATAGAAAATCATAACTCAGATAACTTAGAAAAGTAACACCTCTCCCCAACAACACCGCACAGTTTGAAGTATAAACAATTTCTGTAGCACAAACAGTGCGGGGCAAATGACAAATGAAGTCCACTAAGGCTTAGGGGTTTGTTCAAATGAACAAGTAGGCCTACCCTTAATAATGCAGCATCTGTTACTGAAAAATGATGTTTCTTTAAGGCAGAATAATCATTAAAAAAGCAAATGGCATGTGGTGGATTTGACTGTCACTTATTGTAATATGAAAAGCAATTCTTTATCCATCTGTTAGATGAAAAGGGCTCCTGACCTGTGTCCATATCCTGCCTGGAGTTCATTGTCACTGTGGCCTTAGGGCTGTATGTGTGCTACTAACCTAACCCACTATTTATGAAACATCTTTCTGGTAATATTTACCATATTACAAGACATTGTATTCACTCTATCCATCTCTCTTGAAAAGGAGGCATGGAGATAAAACAGAAATATTGACGAATCAGCCATGACCCCTCCAGCGCTACCACATATGTGGAGCAGCACCATACAGCTCTATTGATTTCCACTGTATCCAGACTGTAGGCCATGTCTATTTTTCAGTGAGGATGTTTCCATACCAAGGCCTCTCTTGAGAGAGGAAACACACACACACACACACACACACACACACACACCAGCAGTGGTAGGTGAGACAACAGCGGATGGCCCATTATCATGAGCGCTTCCTCTCTGTGTCTAGGTGGACTGATATTAATAGTCGCTCTCATTCGGGCATTGATGGAATGTAATTGAACATATGCCTGCCAGTGGAAAAGAGAAAATGAGTTATAACTATGGGGATCATTCTCAGTTTTCCCTGGAGAACAGTAGCAGGGCATCATGGAAGCTAAAGTTCAATTATTGGAACAGAACAGTATCAGATAATAAAAACATTCAGCATTTTAGCTGGTCTATGAGCTTTTAACTTAAGATAATTATATAAAGATTTATAAAGTGATGGATAAATGGATAAAAGCATTATATTATGCAATCTATATTATACAGACTGACACCCTGAACTAGGCCTGAGGACAGGTTTATGGACTCCCAAACCTAGTTTGGATCATTTGTTTTTCAGAGCTGCCTCTGGACATTTGAAAGACTCAAGTAAAAACAAAACAATGGAAAACAAGTCCAAAACAGCTATAAAACACATGAATACAATGACCCACTATAATTTTGGACACAATTTGGATAATTTGCGTCAGATATTTGGATTTCCATATGAATCTTACTCAGAAAACTGGCAGCGAGTACTAGAAGCATCTGCAAACATTATCTGGTTTCATCTGGTCTTGGCAAATACAACCCAAAAACACACTTTCACCCACTATATAGAGATCTACAATGTACTTTGCACATTTCAACATCTCAACCATCTGATGCCGTATTTGCCAGCATGCCTTTCTAAGGACACAGTCAAATTGGACTGACACCAGTGTCCTTAATGCAATAAGAGATCAATTATACGACACTGGGTCACACTTGCTCTGTAACTGAGTTGGTTTAATTGAATTGAACTGAATCCACATACCCCTCTGAGGCATTGCCAGCACCACTAAATGCAGAAGCTTTGAATTGATTTGTACTTCCAAGCTTAAAGATTACTGCCGACTCATAGAGAGAAATTGACAATCAGCTCCCAAAATCTTAAACCAAGCTTAGATCCAGCTGGAATCAAGTGTAAAAATTTAAAAAGACTCTTCTAAAAGAGCCAAAACTGACTCACTTCCCTAAAGTTCACTTCTGGAAGTGTTAGCCCTCATCGTATACTCAGGCATGGTATATTATCTTTTGTGGTCAGTCTTCCTTTGTTGTGCAACAGGAAGGTGAGCTGGTTGTCAGGTTACACATGGTGAACTTACTGGATTTACAACTATATCATATAACAACATCATGTAGTGTTAAATGGAAAGCAACTGAAATCATGGGCAGAAAGACAAAATGGCCCTAAACAACATATAGACAGAAATGCAATCGCGAGAAGGGGGATGGTGAGTGTTTAAAATGTGCTTCAATTAAGCACTTTACCCTAAAAACCTCTAGAGAGAAAAAAACCCTTGCTTTAAAATGGTAGTTGCATATTAAAAGCCTAGTTTATAGGCAAACCCATTAATGCACCCTGACTGGCAAATGACTGATTACCAAATATGGAATTTTCTATATTAGTTAATAGCTTATTGGGAAAACTGACCTCATTTAATGCATGCATGCAACTGAATGGTCAGATTATAATTAATGTGCTAACTGCTAATGTGCTTTAATCAGAAAAAGAGCTCAAATATAACCACTTGCGGCGTAAATCAAATTTTGAACCACATGCACATAATAAAAAAAATTCCCTGCCTTTAAAAATACAACCAGCTTATGCCTTAAATTTCATTTTGATTTAGATGATTAACACTACCTGCTCCCCCAAAACAACCCTTTCAAATAAAGAAAGCATTTCTTATCCTTCTTAAATTTGGACCGAACTGCATCACCCTCACAGACTGTCACATGCTCCTGTCTCCTATTGTTTGTCTTTCTCAGGAAGCAGGAAGTTCAGAATCAGCGTCTGCAGAAGTGGTGGAGAAATGGGCTTTTTGATGGAGTTCTGTCTTCCTTGGTCCTTTAAAATAAGCCTGGGTTTCTAATCAACAGCTTTCACGTGTGTCAACAGGAAACAAGCACACACATGTTCTCACTCCAGGTAGTCCCTTGAGTGTCACTGTTCAAGGTCTGAACAAGGTATAAAAGACTTTTAGCTTTTATATTTGTGAAAAAGCTACAACTTTATAAAGAGTATTACCATCAAGGAAAACATGGTTTTACATTGCAATCATCCACTAAAAGCTCATTAAAGAGAAGTCAGGTGCTCCTGGCAAAATTACACCCAGTATTTCACCACCAGAAACGCTTTCCTCAAAGTTTAAATCATATCTGTCTGTCTGGATGATCCTAGAGAATGAATAATAATCTGTTTATGTGTATTCCACATAGTACGCAGTGCTCATGGTTGGGACATGAGGTGAAGTTTCTGACATCAGTCAAGCTTTACGCACCGTATCAAACACACTGTATTTCAAAGAAACTCAACTTCTTATCCTCAAGTTGTTATAATATTGTATATCCATTATCCCTAAAGGACAAAAAGGGGAAAACGTGCAGAACACGTAGCCCTTTCAATAACAAGCGGAACTCACCTCTTTATTGTCGGTATTGTTGTGTTCAAGCCCCCAGGTTTGCGAAAATCTTTTGTCTTTTTTGTTACCGGAGGCTAAAATGACTCTGTTGTCTCAGTGATTTCTCGTCCAAAGTCATGAACACAAAAGGAAAACCGATGCGCAAAACACAAGCAGTCGGTGATACAGTTCATGTCAGCTTTGTGAGGACACAGGCTCTGTCGGTAGCGTCCCGTCCGTCGGTTCACTCGTTTACCCCTCCTCCGCCCCTATCTGCTCCCTACAGTCAGTCCAGCCTGCCGTTACCATGGTGACACGAACGCGGGCTGAACCGACAGTGCCTGAAAACAAAACAAAATAAAATAAAATAAAATTAAATTAAATTAAATATATTTAAATTAAATTAAATTAAATTAAATTAAAAAATTAACGCATAGTGTCAGTAAATGGTGTTAAAAGTTTGGGCAACAATGGGGATCTTTTTTTTTTTTTTTTTGCAAGACAATACACATGCAAAAAGACAATATAAGATCATAAGAAGATCTAAAGAACAGAGCACAAATCAAAATGAAAATAAAATAAGAAAAAGAAGACAAATAAAAAAATACAAGGAGAGAGAGAATAAAGAAAGAAAAAAAATAGTAGAATTTACAGTAGGCCTTCATCCAAAATTCCTTTTGAAAAACAGAAAACAATGGCTTTGTTTTAAGGCTCTTACATTTACGAATATTAAATTTGCCCAAAAAGAAAATATTGAGTATGTACGTCTTCCATTATTAAACCAAAAATTACATCAACAATGGAGATCTACCAAATCAAATAATCATAATTATGTACAGAAACTAGTTATGCACTTAATAGAAAAATAGCACCAAAGCACTATGATTTTGGACATTTAGCCTAGTTGTTGCTGTTTTTCTTTTTCTGAAGAATCTTAGTGTGTCATCAGAAAAAGTAAACCACAATTTATATTAATTTCACTCGGTGGGTCCAAAGAACACTGTAAATATACAATTTCAATTTGGCAGTGTATCCTTTGTTTTAAAGCAATCTCCCATTTCAATGCTTTTACATTTACACTGATAATGTATATTATCAGTGTCATAATGACATGTTCAATGCAAAGCCCCATACCTCTTACAGGTGTGTGTTGTTAATAGGTTCTGTATAACCATTACTCTAAGACAATATGTGGCACATCAGCTAATACATATAAAATACATAATAAAGTCGATTAATCTTTTGGTGAAAGGATCACAGTTTTTTTCTTAGACCCTTTCTGTATCTTGGATAAAGAAAAGGAGGAGTATGAGAGATTGCCACCTCATGTTGTTCAGCTCTGATTTCACACATGGCTAGATGGCACTGCAAGGCCTGCTCACTCTCCCATCCATTTTGATTCAGTTGATTATCCAGTGAGACGGGTTAATGAGTTCTCTGGACTCGTCATTGGAGAAAAGTCCCATTTCTCACCTCAGCGACCACAGCAAACGAGTGGACATTTTCACAACACACATTTGTCAAGACCTATTAAAGTCCTGAGGAAGGACACGTCACCTTGAACTTCATATTGATCGAAGTCAAAAGTATAACTGCATGTAGGCTTTTCTTATCAAATCAAAAATACAAAGTTTTTTTTTTTCTTGGTTTCAATAAGTGTAGGCAGTCTTACTGATGAACATGCACACAACAGATCACATATATAGCCTAGTTATAGTCTATGCTACCAATCATCACACTACTTTAAATTTGCTTTGTCTACAAAAATATGAGGTGTAGTGTATATAGAGGTAAGCTTTCCACTATAAAATGCCTTTTTATGCCCTAAACGGCAAAAACTACAGAAAAAGCACAAGGAGTGAAAGAGAGAGCTTGTGAAAGAGGGAGGGAGAGCGATGGGGAAGGAAGGGAGGGTCAATGCTCAAAACAATAGAAAAGCTCTCAAAAACAGAAACAATAGGCCTAGTACTGCAGGAAAAATTAAAAATAGGGAAAAAGTGTGGCTTTTGTCCAATATATTATAATATGGTGGACTTTGCAGTTTTTAGTTTCACATCAAATTTACATACAAACAACAAGAACAAAAAAATAGCACCCCTCTGTTACTGTCATATTGTCAGTCAGATAAATTAAAATTTTGTTATAGGGTTCAGTATTAAAATACCTATTTTTGATGCCTTCAGAAAAACATAATTTACTGAATAAAGGCCATGTTCATGAATTCTCAGTATTGATCTGTTAAACAATCAGAACGACCACAAGAAGGATGAAATAGCCAACACTGTGTTTGGTGCATTAATGTGAAAATTGCTAAATTATATTCTGTTCCCCTGTTTTAAGAGATTAAAACGACCTGTGCAAAGACAATGGATTTCTGCTCCTATTTCCTCTCGACAAGCTATTGTTTACTGCCATCTAGTGGATCAAACATATGTGTCTGTTCAGGTAGAAATGTTTAGCACCATCTGCTGGAGAAACATTTAATTAAAGGCTGAAAAGACAGATATGGAAACATTCTTCAGTTCAGTCACAAGAAGTGCATTCAGTTGTGTCACTGCAAGTTTGTTATTACGTTAACCACAATTGTTTTTAATAATTAGCTAAATTACAGGGTTGGAATTAAAGATATTTCTGCTATTTGTTAAAACATCTCCTGATATATTTGAATGACTTTTCCCTAAAATTTGTGCACCTGTGCTCCATTATACTGTATTTACTGTCAACAGAAAACTGTCAATCGTTCCTTGCGAGGAAAGACCCATCTTACAAAAAGTTACATTTCTTCTAAAATTCTCCATTAATTAAAAATCCTACATTTCTGTTCATTTCTGTCCTTCCATGCTCATATTGGATGTTTTTTGTTGTCCAGCTGTGAGAGACCAGCTGTGTTTGTGAGTCATAATATTCAAGTATTTATTTCCTGTGTAAAAAATGATCATACCCTGTAACAATTATGAATATTCATAAATCACAACCAAAATACAACTTCATTTTATTTATTTATTTTATTTGTTTGGGACACACCATCTCAGATAAAGATAGATAGATAGATAGATAGATAGATAGATAGATAGATAGATAGATAGATAGATAGATAGATAGATAGATAGATAGATAGATAGATAGATAGATAGGAAAATGATAGACAGGAAAATCAAATAATTGTATTAAAGTTTTTTAGGTTTATAGTTGTCATACTTGGTGTGAATGCAAATGTTTTTATTTTTATTTATTTATTTTCAAACAAAAAGTTTTAAGCAGTATTAGAGCAACACCCTAGCTTTAAGCCTAACACTATCTGAGATTTTACTGCAATGTCACAAGTAATGTAAGTCCACCGTTTTGATTGACATGATCTGTTTTTGCAATCTAGCTCAAAGACAGATCATGTCAATCAAAACGGTGGACTTACATTGCTTGTGACATTGCAGTAAAATCTCAGATAGTATCAGTGTTAGGCTTTAAGCTAGGGAGCGCTGTTCTCCTCAGCCTGAAAAGGCACAGTTTCATTTGAGAGGTATTTTTCTGGAGGCTGTTTGTAACATATCTGAACCCAGTAGCCCCAGTAGCTCACGTGTTTTCAGGTGTTTCTATGCGATCTGTCTCTCTGGATGAGTGATGGTTTTGTAACAGTGTTATGAATTTTGGCATTAGGTTTGGTTGCTGATAAGACATGTTCCACAGCCCTGAAGAGAGATGCCTTATTCATTTCTCATGTAAGAAAAGTAGATAAGCACTTACAACATACACAGATCATCACTTGTCACTTTGATTTTACACGTCAGTAGCTTTGTGAAAATTCCACACTGTGAAAAGTCCTGTTAAAGTCCTGTATAAACTGACAGCAACTGACTGCTGGAAATTCAGTGTTAAAAACGTTACTGGCATTATGGGTTGGAATTTGGTGCCTGCATGTTTTGCTGCTCATAACTGAAATAACTTTAAAAAATATATAATTATATATACAGAAGAAACAGAAGAAGTATTTAAATAAAACAAAATAAAATACAAACAAATGTGATGCATCACTACATTTCTTTTACTGTTTTTCAAAATAAATTATACATTTTTTTATTTATGTGTCACCACAAATCATTAAATAAATGAAATAAAACAATATTTTTCTTAGGTACTGTAAAGGTCTTGTTGAAATAGATATTCAGTATTATATTATGCTATATACTTTACAAAACAGTATCATTCTGTAAAATGTTTTTTTGTGATGAATGAAATATAATTTTTCACTGCAAATGGTAAGGTAACTAAGAGTTAACAGATTAACCATTTTTATTGTAGCATTTCTTTTTCTGTTAAAATCACATTTTTTTCAAGTGCAGTTTTAGTGTATATAATTGTGAAAACGGTACAAAAATGTAAATTGACTGGTTTTATTATATAACATCACATAAATAAACATTAGATTGGGTTGCACCAACAAAAGTAATTTCTAAGGGTCAAATCGGCTAGAAATAAAAAAAGATAAAAAAACAGCACATTTACAGTATAAATCAAATAATACAAAAACCATGGTTCATTTTTTGAATCCATGTTTTAAATATGTTTGTGTGTCTAACAAAAACTTTGTTTAGTTTTTCAAGATGCAAGATTCTTTGATCTGCATCTAAGCTTAAGTTTTCAATTCTTTTTACATTGTAGCGTTTCTCTAACGCAGCTTTCTCTGGTGCCATGCTAATGTCTGGCTTTGTAATATTCAGGGAGGTTAAAGAACATGCAGCAACCTGTCACAGAAATGGGCACATTTTCAGCTTCATTTAATGTCTGGATACACAAGTCATGCCTCCATCCTTCCTGTTTCACACTCGTCACAAGCACAGAGATAGGTTCTGACAGAGAGCACTTAGAATAGCCACTGTTGGAATTTTCCACTCCTGAGCAACTTTTTTTTTTTTTTTTTTTTTTGCGGTATTGTACAGTACAGCTAGATGTGTGGAAAATAGTTTGTTTTGACAGGTTGTTTAGACAGATTCCATTGGTTTAAGCATCCAAATGCTTTTGCTGCAAGTGTCCTCATTTTACCAAGACCAGTTAAGTGTTATGCATGTAAATAATTTTGTGCAAGTTACAAACAAATTCAGTGTTCAGGCAAGAGCCATTTAGTCATCCTCTTTTATATTTATGTATGTTGCCCCTTCATTAATGTTAGATAATTTCTCCAACTTTATAAAACTTTTCAAAACATTCAAACTTAAATTGTTTAGTTTTTATTATATGCTGTCCTGAGTTGTTCAAGACGGTTAGAAGCTTCCTTGAAAGGATGTTGACTCATCAGGTGGAGGCCAGCTTAGAATTTAGTCACTAGTTCACACATTTTACCAAGTGGCAAGAGTGTCATGGTACAGTATGGTTATTTTCCTTAACCAAATAGCCTAATCAATTTATATTTCAGTTAAACGTTGATGGTTGCATGTTTGTAAAATTAATTTAATTATGGTTTTAAACTTGGTTAATTTGTATAATCTTATATTTTTCTGGACTCTGAATGAATTGAATATTGACAGCAGTGACACTTGGCATTTAACTTGAAGTTTTGTGGTCACAAGCACATCATGCATTAATGAACAGCTTTGCATCTGATCATGTGCAGCTTATGTTACATCAGGTATGGTTTATGCCACCGGGTTTTTATTTTATTTTATTTTTATTTATTTATTTATTTTTTAAATCTCAGTGTGTGTCTACACTAGGACACACTCTTTGTATCTTGTCTGCATTTATTACTTCCCCTTGCTACTTCCTTGTGGATGCTGTTGCGACACTTTTTTTCTGTCATATTTCTTTTTGTCATTCACATCACTATCCTATGATTCTCAAAGTTCAGAGTAAGTAAATCTGCCATTTGTTTCTATGCCAATTGCATTTTTGTTATTCACATGTTAAATTTCTTGGGTCTCTGTATGATCATTGTACATTGTACTCATCTGTGCATGTATATCGACAATGCTGTCATCAACCATATCGATCCATCTGTGGATGATGCCAGGAACAGATTCTTGAGAAGAAACAAGAACCAAACCATCAGGTGGCCTGAGCAACTTCAAATTAGAGCGCCCTCTACCAGATAAATCCCACCCTGGACATTTGACTTACCATTAAAGCACAGAAGGTGAGGATAAGGACTATTCTGATCATTGTACGTGTGTGACTTTTAAATGGCTGTTCGATTAAGTTGTTTGTTTTTTGACATGGACATGATATAACTCACAAAAAGTTGCTTACTTGATCTTTGAGATACAGTGGTGCTATACTCCACTGGATTTTCTGTTACGATCCCAGTTGTAGGATCTCGGCCTCCAGAGAAAATTCCAAGGACTGTGTCTCAGGCTAAAGAATACTGGTGTTAAAGACTAAACTGTGTTAAGTCCATATAGGGGATTATCTGTACTCAGTGAATTCCTCTCCTAATTTGTGCTGTGTTTCCAGACTTTTGGCGTTCAAAAAGTTTAATCCTATTTGCTCCACTACACTGGCGTATTTTCATGGCTTTGATTTCTGGTTGGACTGATTGGACTACACAAGGGGATAGTGTGAATCTCATGCACAGACACACAAAGTAGTTTCATTGGCGGCAAAAATGACCCTTCTGACAGAAAGGAACTAGCTGGAAGGATCTGGTAAGGATTTCTAATTTGTGTAAATTTGTGGAGAATATATTACAGTAATTGTGTAGTATTTTGACAATAACACATTTTGCAGTACTACATTTGTTGTAATATTTAGGTAACTTATAGTAATTTGATTAAAAGAGGTGCCATCCATTTAGAGTTTGTGAAAATTAAACTAATGTAGCTGCGTTTATTTATTTTAAAATGATAAATTTTTTTAAAATACATTTTTAATTTGAAAATCATTTTCAGATTTTTTGACATTCGTTTACATTTTTAAGACACTTCTGTGGTGTTCTTGTGTTTTCTCAATTACATGCTCATGTTAGATGACAACATGGTCATCTGTTGAAGCATTATCTTGGGCCTTGTGTGTATATATATATATATATATATATATATATATATATATATATATATATATATATATATATATATATATATTATAAATGGGGCATTGCATAGAATTGTTTTTATATATATTGCATATAATTTGTTTTTATGTACTATCTTATATTTTATAATCCTAACAGAAAACTGTATTTATTATTATTATTATTATTAAATTATTTTTTAAAATGATAATTATATTTTTTATATATTATAAATACTATAATCTAACCCTAAGAGAAAACCTTTTTGCATTTTTACAAAAAAAATAAATAAAAAATAAAAAAAAATATATATATATATAATTTATATATATTTTTATATTGTCCCTAAAATGCGGTTTTAAGAGATTTTGACAGGTTTAGCTAATTTCTGGGTACAAATTTGTCACCAAAATATGGTAAAGTAAGTGCACACATAGTACCCTTACATATAGATTAGTCCATGTCTCCACAAGGCTGACTTTTTGTGAGGTACCAGGCAGAGACTGCTGAAGCAGAAAAGTGAAAGCGTTAAGCCCAGATGGGTTTGACCAAAGATTGAGTGAATTCTTAATTAGCTGAAGTACCTCTGACCTGACCAGAAATAAGCAAAGAATCAGCTCAGATACAAAAACAAAGGCAAACAGTTCTGCCACATACACGCACACTCAGCGCTAATTCAAGCAAGAATGCTCATAATTAGGGCTGCTGTTCTCATTCTTCAAATTATTTAGGAAGAAAATAAAATAAGACTTTGAAATGGTGACAGGGCAGGATCCTATCTACGGGATTTAAAAACATGATCAGCAACGTGGAAATAAAACCTCAGAATTCAGTTTGAAATTTTTTTTCCTAAGTTAATTTCATTATAAAGGCTTGCTCTACTATGGAAACTAGAGTTCAGAGAGGCAAGACATTATTTTGCTTTGTGACACAGCGATCTGTTCTCGTAGCTTCACGTGACTGAATAAAACGCAATAAAGCTTGTTGCATGCTATCATTGTAATTATTGCTCCAGATAGCCCTGCAAATGTTTTCCAAAAACAGATGACTTTAAATGCCATCAGATTTCATCTCCACGTGCGAATGGCTTGCCTTTGTGTGCTTGGCTCATTGGTGGTTGGGATGACCTTTCAGACTGCGATGCTTCAGGACTCTGTCCGTGTGCACACACAACTCTTGCTTTGTATACCAGCTTCAGGAGAGGATGAGGCTCGAGGCGCTGTACTCTGTCAAAACCTAGACAACAAAAAAAGAGCTTTTGTTCTGTGGAAAAAAAAGAAGCCAGTCTGTTTCTGAGAAATAGTTTGTTATTGGTTTGCTGGCAGGTTTATGAAGTTGTGTCAATTGATCGTTCAGAGGTTTTGGGTTTGTAATGAAGCAAGATGTAACAGTTGATATGCAAAGGGCAGTTCAGTAATATATAAGCCTTTAGAACATACTGTATACTTAGTTCAAAAAAACTTTTCTAACTTTGAGTATTACAGTAATAGCTGAAAAAGTCGCCCTGAGGCATATACTGCACTTAATGTCTTCTTGGGCTGTAATGTAAATATGTGGTCTTATGGAAAACATAAGAAGCCGATACATATGATTACTAGTTCTTATATGATGGCCCATTTTAGGAAATGTGTACCATTCAGAAACTGTTGTTTTACTTTTCTTTTTTTGAACTGCATTGTGGAGCATATTGTGTTAATATACAGTAAAGCCTTTGAAATATTTTCTGAATATTTAATGAATATGGCTTAATCCTCTATGCTACAGTATACTGTATATGGAAACATTTAAATTGCTAGCTATTTATAAAAACAAAATCTACAATAAATTGTATAGTTGCTATAAAGAAGCCAATAATATAATGCTGTTTTAAGAATGTTTTAGCATGTTTTTTAATAACACTATACAACTTTGATAAATTGTTAGATAATGTTGACTTTTGAACAACATGATCTATTTATTCACATAAAATCAAGAAATATTTGATATTATGCCAAATGGTAGTTCTGTACCATAGTGCAGTTTCAGTAATGCATTTCCTAAATTGGTAGGCTACATTTTAGTCTCTGGCATCATATAAGCTTATAATTTGTTTATTTGGAAGTTTGCAATAATTTAATTGTATTTATGCATGTTTTACACAATTGTCATGTGTTTCAAGGAACTGCACAAAGCTAAATTCTATGGAAAGTTGTAGAAAACTGTTTTTTGACAACTTGTCGCAGAATTGCCATATAGCATTTTTTTCTCTCCAGTTTATACTTTTTAAATTATTTGATTTTTTTTTTTTAATAAATTTTGTCGATTGTTGATAAAATAGATCTAATATATATAGCTCACTTTTACCTATGAAGAGTCTCCTACTTACATTGTCCTCATTATTCGCTATAAGGCTTTCTGCAGATCTGCTGGATAATCTTAGACTTGTGAGCAGTGTATTATTCACTTTCATAAGAGTGACTAATTGCCTTTTATTTCTATATAAGTCTACTATAAAGTCATCATTCATTCTGTTTTTGGCCTGTGTGGCCTCTCCGACCTCTGACACCGTGACAAATATTTGTGCTCTCAACGCCCACATTATGGTACACTGTGTATTCAGTTTTGCCCTGGACCACCAACTGTCATAACGCGTGCATCTTGGAGTTTTATTGAATTTATATCAGACTTGACTTGGGACAGTATCCCAGCTGCACACATAGGCAGTATTGTCTGTCATTTAAGCAAGTGCATTTTTGTAATCCCTCGTCAATGGTCCAGTGTTGCCCATTCTGGTCCGACTCTGGTACATTCTTGTTAAGGCCTCTTGCCACAGGCCCAAAAGCACATTGCACGAATGTGGCTGGAGAAAAGCTGCTCTTTTGTCTGAGACCCCTCCTCTTGAGCTGCGTGTCTTCATCATGGCCCGTTATGCGTAATGTGAATGTCTCTTCACTCAGGGCAAATGCTAATTCACACTCCTCAGGCTTGCATTTAAACCTAATGCACACACACACACACATGCATAAACACACACACATACAAAGCAATAAATACTTCATGTGTTTATTTATAACAAACTACACTTGCAAATTAATTGTTTCATGCTTTCAGTGGCTCCAAAAGTATTCGGACCAATAAACCATGCTTAATAACGTTTGAATGTGATTGCATTAGATAACAAAATATCAAACCAAGCATCTGCGACCATTAAAATTTTGAATACAGTGGGGGAAAAAATTATTTGATCCTCTGCTGATTTTGTATGTTTGCCCACTGACAAAGAAATGATCAGTCTATAATTTTAATGGTAGGTTTATTTGAACAGTGAGAGACAGAATAACCAAAAAAAAAAAAAAAAAAACACATTTCAAAAAAGTTATAAATTGATTTGCATTTTAATGAGTCAAATAAGTACTTGACCCCTTCGCAAAACATAACTTAGTACTCATTGGCAAAACCCTTGTTGGCAATCACAGAGGTCAGATGTTTCTTGTAGTTGGCCACCAGGTTTGCACACATCTCAGGAGGGATTTTGTCCCACTCCTCTTTCCAGATCCTCTCCAAGTCATTAAGGTTTCGAGGCTGACGTTTGGCAGCTCAAACCTTCAGCTCTCTCCACATTAATTTTACACATTAATTAATTTCTATGGGATTAAGGTCTGGAGACTGGCTAGGCCACTCCAGGACCTTAATGTGCTTCTTCTTGAGCCACTCCTTTGTTGCCTTGGTCATGTGTTTTGGGTCATTGTCATGCTGGAATACCCATCCATGACCCATTTTCAATGCCCTGGTTGACTTCAATGCCCTGGCCCTGATGGTACATGACCCTGTCCATCATCCCTTTGATGCGGTGCAGTTGTCCTGTCCCCTTAGCAGAAAAACACCCCCAAAGCATAATGTTTCCACCTCAAGCATTCCTCCTCCTCCAAACACAGCGAGTTGAGTTGATGCCAAAGAGCTCGATTTTAGTCTCATCTGACCACAACACTTTCACCCAGTTCTCCTCTGAATCATTGGCAAACTTCAGACGGGCCTGTACATGTGCTTTCTTGAGCAGGGGGACCTTGCGTGTGCTGCAGGATTTCAGTCCTTCACGACGTAGTGTGTTACCAATTGTTATCTTGACTATGGTCCCAGCTAACTGACAAGATCCTCCCGTGTAGTTCTGGGCTGATTCCTCACCGTTCTCATGATCATTGAAACTCCACGAAGTGAGATCTTCCATAGAGCCCCAGTCCGAGGGACATTGACAGTTATTTTGTGTTTCTTCCATTTGCGAATAATCGCACCAACTGTTGTCACCTTCTCACCAAGTTGCTTAACGATGGTCTTGTAGCCCATTCCAGCCTTGTGTAGGTCTACAGTCTTGTCCCTGACATCCCTGGACAGCTCTTTGGTCTTGGCCATGGTGGAGAGTTTGGAATCTGATTGATTGATTGCTTCTGTGGACAGGTTGTCTTTTATACAGGTAACAAACTGAGATTAGGAGCACTCCCTTAAGAGAGTGCTCCTAATCTCAGCTCCTTACCTGTATAAAAGACACCTGGGAGCCAGAAATCTTGCTGATTGATAGGGGATCAAATACTTATTTGACTCATTAAAATGCAAATCAATTTATAACTTTTTTGAAAGGCATTTTTATGGAATTTTTTGTTGTTATTTTGTCTCTCACTGTTCAAATAAACCTACCATTAAAATTATAGACTGATCATTTCTTTGTCAGTGGGCAAACGTACAAAATCAGCAGGGGATCAAATAATTTTTTTCCTCACTGTATTTTTGGCATCCCTTTTAACCAAATTAACCAAAAGTCAGGTGTAGTTCACGTCTTATCTATGAACATTTTGTCCAACCAGAAAGTGTCTAAATACAGTACCTTTTGTCTTTTATTTTAATAGTATATCTGTTGTTTTATAATGTAAATGTCTTGTGAATTTGCTTTTGAAGTGTTCTTTTGCTTTCTATTTTAGTTTGACACACTCACGTTTTCTTTGATGTATATGCACATGCATCGTACAATCTTGCACACATTTGTAAATGCACACATTTTCTTTTCCTTAAATGCTCTCTCATACATACAAAGTGTCTGTTGTCTTTGTGCTGGATGTTGGTCATGCACATTTTGAGTATGGTTCAGATCATTCTACTCTCCCCACTTTCACCACTACATAAGTTGTCTGAACTTTGACCCCTTAACTGATCTTTTATGGCCTTTAGGTTGACATAAAAGTTCAAATTTGCTATGAACTTATGGCTACAGATAAGTTATTGTAAGCAAAGTTTAGTGTGGAGTGGATGGTGTTTTTTTTTCTTTTCTTTTTCTGTTAAGTGAAAAGCCGCATGTTTGTAAGAAACAAATCCATCAAGAATATTGCTTTCTCCAGTTAAAAAGAACTATTCCTTTAATGTAGGTGGAATATGTAATTGATATAGTTTCAGTGATTATAATTTACTTACATTTTTACTGCTAATGGCAGCAATGTTGCGTCAGTGTTTTGATATTTTATTATTTAATTCATTCATTCATAAAAGATGATGAATCAAAAAACAAGTCTTTTCCATTCTAGCAAATCACATGACTCAGACTGACAGGATCTCCTTTACTTCTTGTATAACAGTTGAATAGCTAGAGCTGCATGTTTGAGAGATGGATGTCATATACTAGTCCAGATCTTAAAAGAATAGTTCATCCCAAAATGAAAATTTTGTCATCATTTACTCACCCTCACATCGTTTCAAAACTGTATAAGTTTCTATCTAATGTTGAACACAAAAGAAGATATTTTGAAGAGTTTTGAAGAACCAAACAGTTCTTGGTCTCCACTGACTTCCATAGTAGTGAGAGAAATATATGGAAGTCAATGGGATCATCAACTGTTTGATTACCAGCATTCTTCGAAACATTTTCTTTTATGTTTAACATAAGAAAAAAAACTCATACAGGTTTGGAATGACATGAGGGTGAGTAAATGATGACAAAATTTTCATTTTGGGGTGAACTATTCCTTTAAGCTCAGCTTCACTGTATTTTGTTTGTTTGTTTGTTTTTGTCTAAATATCAAAACACCACTGATTCTACCCAAAACTATGTACGTCTTCTATGTTTGATAACTTTTTGCTAGTTTGCTGTTCTAGGAGGATGTCATACCCTTTTGCAGTAAAATGCTCTAAGGAGTTGATTCATCTTATTTTAGATGTTTCAATAGTTCTTCAAAAAGATTGAAATCAAGACTTACAACAAAGCCCTTTAGAGTTGCATTGCATTTCTTGCATGCAATTACAGTTTATATGTGTATACAGTTTATATGAGTGAGTTCAGTGATGTTTGTGAAATATAAAGCATAATATAATTCTCAAATAACCAATAATATAACAACTTTTTCAAATGTCCAATTTTACTTTAATAATTCAAAGAATTTGCACATTCAAGACCTCCTGTCCCAAAGGCAACTTAGCAAAGCCACAGGTATTTTTAGTCATGATCAAGCTTGATTTTATCAGACCCTCTTCTGATTCTAGGAGGTAAGCAGATCAGAAGCAGCCTGTTTTAGTATGGCTTTTAAGGGGCATGGCATTATGAGTGAGCATTTGGGTAAAGACTCAGTATTGGCAGTATGAGACTGTAGCTCTGGTGCAAAAAAATAAATAAATAAAAAACCTTAAAAAAATCCTAATGGAAGCATTTAGTCAGTGCTTGAAGTGAATTATTTTATTTTATTATTTTATTTTATTTTGAAGCTCCAATACAATGTAGGATTAAATTTAGTATTAACATATTTTAGGGTAGATTAAAAAATAAATAATTAAAAACAATTTAAAAAATGAATAATTAAATTTGTGTTTATAATAATTTTTAAAGGATTTCATTATTGCTTTACGTATAGTGTTACTGCATGTCTTTTAATGAACAGCACCCAACACTTTAGCAGCCTTGAGTCACCAATAAAATGTCACCAACTCCTCAAGGACACGGTTGACTATTGACTATTACTTCCCTCAGCCATTCTCCTATGGGAAGATGATAAAACTGTTTATGAATTTATGAATCTCTCCATAGATGCAGTAGCTGTAGGCATTTAGACAATACTGCTTTTCTTCAGCAGGAACGGTTTACTGAACCCTAACATTTTAGGGCGAAGGAGGATAGTACAAGTGAGAGTAAAGAAAAGCACAAAGACTTTCCCTTATGTTATAAGAAAAAGAGCAGCATTCTTATATTCCCTGACTAAAGTTTTTATGGTCTAGATGACACTGCTGTCTACAGAATCCACACGTAACTCATTTTATGATGTCTGGCTACTTTGGAACGCATACATAAACACACACATTATGCAAAGGATCGGTAGAACCTAATATTGTTTCCCTGCATTCATTTGGTGCAAAAAAAAAAAAAAGTCACGTAATTTTGAAAGCAATGACTATTGACACTTGTAAATATTTTGCATTTTCCCACAGTCTGTTTTAATCTATATATCCATAAAAATCCAAGAATTATTTCTTTTGCTGCAGGGACTCTGAAAAAAAAAAAACCTTGCATTGTAGTGACAAATATAAAGTTTACCAGAAGGGAATTTACAATTTTCAGTGTGTATGTGTCTCATGGTGCCATTATGTACAGCAATACATTACAACGTAATGCATTAATAATAAATCATGCAGCTTGTTAATTTCCTATGCTTTTCTATGCCTTAAGTTAAATAGTGTGAAATGTGGTATTGATTCATAATTCGAATGGACACTAAAATTTACAAGGCCGACATTGTTTCTCCACTAAACCAGGTTCATTGAGCAGGTTCAGTATTAGTATAATCAGTGTAATTTGACCATCACCAAACACATATGCTGGTTTAGTGCATTAATAATATATAGTCCTAGTCCAGAAATCTCATGTGCTTGATCTACACGTGACTGATGATGCCACTAATGTGTGGTCTTCATTGCAGGGATGTCTGAATCACCCCTCTGTTTGACTTTTAAAAAACAATTTAGCTTTTTAAGACATCCAAAGGTCTATGTAAACAACAAGGAGGGTTGTGAAAGCAACCCAAAGGTCCAGGGTTGCTTTTTTGTTGTTGTTCAGAAAATGTCTTGATAAATGAAATAAATCAAATGAAAAGAAAGGTTTATTTTTATTTATTATATTTTTTAAGTATAATTAAGATCAATAGGATTTGTTTTTTTTGTTTTGTTTTTTTTATAATACTGATGTGAAAAACTATTCTCTAACCTTTTATTGAAGTTTTTAAAGTTGGTGTGGACTTGATTAACTTGCCATATAGAGTTGCCTTTTTTCAGTGATATACTGTAGCTGTAATGTGAGAGGATTGTATCTCTTCTAATTTTTTTTTAGCCATTTAAATAGCATTTAAAAGCAGAACATGGTACTTCTGCTCATCTTTGAATATTATGTCATGTAAATTAGAAAGATGCTGTTTGTTTTTGCATGATAATTTTTCAACATATCAGGAGATAAGATAAGATTAGATTAGATTAAACAACAGCTCTGTGGTTTAACAGATTCAAATTATGAAATGAAAAGTACCTGAGGCACTTCCAAGAAATAGATATTAGTCTTTGATCGAACAGATCCCATGCTTATTATGAGCAGGTCATAACAATTTTAATTTGTGTTTGGATCTGTTGGATATCCACTGTATGCATGCATGTGCTTTGTGCAAATGTGCAAAAGACACGAAAAAAATGGTTATGTAAATGATAAAAAATTTTGGAACAACATTTCAAAGATTTATTCACGTCACATTTCACATATTTATGGTTGTTAGCATTTATATTTTTCAAAGCTTTTTTTTTTTTTTGTATTTTTGTGCAGATGTTTGAATCCAAAATGAGCTACTTAAACATTTTGAGAAATGGCTGCTGTAGGATTATTGTTTTCATAACATATTGTATACCCAACAGCTCGTTATACACAGAAGACGCTGCCTCTAAATGCCTTTGTAGGTCCTAAACCAGTGGTTCAACCGGATATGAATTGTACGTCAGTGAGATTGTTTGTGCGCACTTATATATGTGTGCACAATATTTCAACCTTTAAAACCAAAGGTCCATCAGGCAACAAAGTTCTCTTTCCTTTCTTCCCCCTTCAACATTTCAGAGATAACTCCATCTTAAACTGTCTTGTTTTTAGACTAACAGTGGCAGTGATTGTATGCCGGATGCTGAGAACAAACAATGTTTTATGCAGGATGAGTGGAACTAAAGATGAAACGTTAGTTAGCCGTAAGCCAGTTTCTGTTTAGACACTAGTAACCCATCGTTTCAATGGGGCTTTTGTGGAAATGGACTGGTGACGTCAAATGAACTCTATAAAGGCATAAATTCATCGTTTTGGTAAAAAAAACAATATGAGAACAGCAATCCCCTCCCAGCCCCTTAAATACATTTTCAGTCTTTTCTTTGGCATTGATATCTTCAACTGGCCAAGACGACTGGTCAATTTTTGCACATCATAAACTGAATCCACAAAGGGAATATTTTTTAAGCTAACAAATAATCTTGTTTAACATGTTGGAGATGCTTGAGTACAGTCACTACCAGGTGAGAAGAAACTTGATCTAGAACAGACATAGTTCATATTATGTTGAAACATGTTGCGGGATTGATTTAATTTGTGATTGACTGTTTCTTCTATCGTGTTTCTTTAAATTTCCTTTCTCAGACTCATAGCCAAGCCTGCACGTTTTGTCCTTTTAAGCATGCTTGCAATATTTTGTACACAGAGCAGTTATAAATGTATTTAATGTATGCAGTGCATTTAGTCCAAATGTCAGCTTCTTTTCTACAAAAAATAGTATGCATAATAGAAATTAATCACGAAAGAAAACATACAGTAGCACGTGTCTGAATGTCTTGCTGAACACATTGGCATCACCTCTCTGTTTGTGACTCAGGTGCAGACCCACTTGGAGAGCCCCTCCAAGTACCACATCCATCAGTCCCAGAGGCAGCAGGTGAAGCATTACCTGTCGAGTGCACTGGGAGCCAAGCTAAGCCCACAGGCCAGCACAGGGCCCGGCCCCAGCCAGCCCACGGAGCACGGCATGCCCCCTGGACCAGGAGCCAGCGCTCCTAATAGCCCTATGGCCCTTCTCACCCTCAACTGTGAGAAAGAGGTAGATGCAAAAGCTGGCATCATCAGCTATGTCAATCAGATTGTCAAACAACATTATTACCAAATTATAGTGTTAAAATATGGTGAGTGCAGTGACAAGATTCCAACGTAGCTTAGCTTTCCTAAAATGTATGTGAATAATGCCCATGGACAAATAAGGAAAAGGGTAAGGGAAAACAAGAATCCCTCTCCGCATGATTTGTATTTTACCAAAGCTTTGGATATTTTTCTTATTAAAATATTTTGATATGCACTACATGTATGTTTGTGTGTATATATATATATATATATATATATATATATATATATATATATATATATTAATATATTAAAATTTATTTATTCCTGTGATGGAAAAGCTGAATTTTCAGCATCATTAATCCAGCCTTCATCAAATGATCCTTTAGAAATCATTCTAATATGCTGATTAAAAACACATCATTTAGAAGTAGAATGGAAATATAAATCTTTCATTATAAATGTCCTTACTGTCATTTGATGAATAAAATGTTTATTTTCTTAAAAATATGACCCTGCCCAAAGTTTTGGATGGTAATGTACATCACTCTATCAAGGCTGAAAATGAGTATTAAGTAACTGCATGTTGAGGCCTGTTAGACATCAAAAAAGCAAGTTATGTAAGTTGCACAACTAAAAAGTTTTTTACTATTTCTTCTGAGAGTTCCTGCCTTTGTCTGTGAGCAATTGATGACGGCGTAGTAGAGCCTTTGATCTAAAGTACATCAGTGCTGCAAGGGTTTCTAAGAAAGTAAAAATTGTCAGCTGGGAAAAAAGCACAGACGTTCTTAGAAATTATTCATGTATGTGGCATATGATAATCTTTGATTGTTTTAATAGTCAATCATCATTGGTTAAGCAAATTTTTTTTTTTTTTTAGCCAGGTCATGACTTCATTACTAACGAAGGTGATGTAAACACATTATGATCTTGTTTTATATAATATTTGAATTGTTACAGATGGACGATGTAATTGAAGACATCATAAGTTTGGAGACAAGCTACAACGATGATATTCTAGGATTCATGGATGCAGGACTTCAAATGACTAATACGGTAAAAGGCCTAATATATGATCAGGATTGTAGTGTATCATGCACGTTTATGTTCAAGATTCATATAAGCACCTGAACAGTCAGCAACGGTTTATCATTTTTCAGATTCCAGTTTCTGCAAACCTGTTGGACATGTACAACAATCATGCTCTTCCTCCAACTGGGGTTACCATTAACAACTCCTGCCCGTCTAACCTACCGGCTGTCAAAAGGGAATTATCCGGTAAAACTACATTATTTTACCTATAATTAAAGTTTATAACAACTTTTTGTAGCCATGCCAAAACCCACCATTCTTAGGAATAGTAAAAGTATCCATATTGTGTGCAGTTCCGAATGCACAATATCAATGAAAGATATATTGTATTAAATAGTTACCCCAGCACTTGGCATGATGCACATAATGGACAAGCCTGGATCATGTGGCAACTTTGACACTTATCAAAGGCCTGAAGGCTTTCCAGTAGGTATGTTTCCCTTTCCTCAACCTCTGAAGGCTCTAAGCATGAATAAAGAGATTTGTGAGAATGTACATTTATATCCAGAACATAGTATTTGATTACCTAGTCAAGTCAAGTCAAGTCACCTTTATTTATATAGCGCTTTCAACAATACAGATTGTGTAACAATACAGATTACCTAATGTGTGTCAACAAGTTTTACATTTGAAATTACATTTACATACATATTAAGTAAAGAACAAAATATTTTCAAGCAAAATGCACAGTGAAAAAATTGCCTGTGTATTTGATAAAGACAGTAATTGCACACAATATGGACACTTGATTGTTAAACATGCTCCACACAAACACACACATGCACATTTGAACTTAATTTTTACATTTTTAGTTTTTAAATACTGACATTTTTACATTTAATTGAAAATTTTCTAATAGACAGTAATACATTAGAATACACTGGCACACTAAGGATGAAAATTTGAACTCTGTATTTTTGCAAAGTTTTTTAGCTTTGATTTTAAAACTGTGAAGTTAAGTAATTATGAAGAAAGTTTTTTCAGTAAATATTATTATGCGTTTCAGAAGCAGAGGTCAGAGCCTTGGCCAAAGAGAGACAAAAGAAAGACAACCACAACCTCAGTGAGTCTTATAATTACTTTGTATGCATGAACATGTTGTTGTGTATTTTAAATGTTAAGTATAATATAACAGAATATAATATTAATAATAATAATAATGTCTAAACTTTATTGGCTTTTCCATCATTGCAGTTGAAAGAAGGCGGCGTTTTAATATAAATGATAGAATTAAGGAGCTGGGGACATTAATTCCCAAGTCAAATGATCCGTAAGTCTCAAAAATATAAACATTGGTTTACAATTACATATATACTGTATTTATATATTCAGCCAATTTTATACCACTATAAATTTAGTGGTTACACAGATCTGTATCTCGTTTTTACAGAGACATGAGATGGAATAAGGGCACCATCCTGAAAGCTTCAGTGGATTATATTAGGAAACTGCAGAAAGAGCAGCAAAAAGCAAAAGAGCTGGAAAACAGACAAAAGAGACTAGAACATGCCAACAGACATCTCCTGCTTCGTATTCAGGTGAACCAAATAATAAACAATAGCTCACAATACACACTGTGATTGGTTAAAAGCTCTTGGCAACTAGTCACATGATCAGCTTTTCGTGGAGAAATATGTTTCGACATGCTCTTTGACAAAACGCTTTTTTAATTAGATGGCTAAACACCAAGCGTAACATTGCTTTGAAAGCATATAAAGTATGCTCAGTGCTTCATCTGCATGAAATTCAAGAGTTACACTCAAGTAATTGATTATGGGGAATTTCCCTCATTTTGACACATGGCATTTGGTTCACAATACCACTACTGTTTACACACACAACTTTTCACACACACATATATTTCTTAGAAATGTACTACACCGTGTTATGCTAAAGTGTGTGTATTTGTCTTTTCTGGCTGTGTCCAGGAGCTTGAGATGCAAGCCCGTGCTCATGGACTCGCCGTTGTAGCCTCTCCCAGCCTTTACTCAACTGACCTGATGGCTCGAGCCATCAAACAAGAGCCTGGTATGGGGGACTGCACGTCTGATTTATACCCACACCTCCCCAGTCCTGACCTGTCCCGTCCCACCACTCTGGACCTCAACAACGGCACCATCAGCTACAATGACAGCCCCACGGAAGAAGAGGAACCGGGGGTCTACGACAGCCCCAACAAGGCCTCCACCAAGCTGGAGGACATGCTCATGGACAACACCCTGTCTCCAGTGGGCAGCAGTGACCCCCTGCTGTCGTCCGGCTCCCCCATCCCATCCAGCAGCAGCGGCAGCAGCAGTATGGATGAACATGAAAATGGCTGTTAGCACTGTGAACAAACTTTGATGAACCAAAGTTAGATGATTAGATGTTTCTTTGTATAAAGATATATTACCTGAGAGTACCAGTGTTACATTCAGACGGTTTCCTTTCAATCCAAATCATGTGTAACATGAAGAGAAAATTACGTACAGTACTTATCTTGTATTTTAGAATATTATATATATTTTTTTCATTTATCATGTTGGAGTTTACTAGTTAAGATTGACTGATTTTAGCAGTTTGTTGATTTATGAAGGATTTCTATAGAACAACATGAAGAATAGCTAGAATAAAACCCCTTAAAGTGTTATTTCTGGAGTTGGCTTGATATTGTCCACAAATGCAACTTAATTTCTTTGGGGTGTAGGTTTTCCAGGGGTGGAGTAACCAGTAACACATGCCTAGGCATGCACGATTCAGTTCTCTTCTAGTGTACAACTGTTAATTAACTGTACACCAAGAGCAACATCAAAAACACAATACAGGCATATGTACAGGAGAAACATTCACAGAGGTCTGGTAATTGTAGAAGCAATCTAATTTAGGACCCCACCTTAAGCTATAACTCACTGAAATATTTTACTTTGTTCCACAGGGCAACGTTTTGAGCAATGTTGCTGGGCAATGTTGCTGAGCGATGTTGCTTGGGAATGGGCAACAAATCTGAATGGAATAGAAGAGAGAATAGATTTGAGCAATGAATGTTGATTAATCCTAAAAGAAATTTTCCTTTCTCAACTTTTTTTTTTAAACCTGGCTTGATTTATCAGTACAGTATGTACTTTTTCACAGCATGGTGGGTATTATTCTTCAGGCACTGTTTTTAATCAATAATCAGTGATTACTGAATGTTCAATCACTTAGTGTTGGACAGTTTGGACAAGATACTAACATTATCAGTAGAGATATCAAATCATATCAAAATCATGATTGATAAAAACATACAAATTTTTATCACAATGATATGGTGTATCTATATAATGATGATGAATGACTTGCTACTGAACAGCTAAAGTACAATTCTCTTACAAGTCTGTTCTATATTCTTGTCTCTTCTACCTCATGTTATACTTGTTAGATGTCTACTGCAATTTTGTATGTCAATAAGGTCTCAAAAATGATGAAAAAAAAGTTTTATTTATGCAGCAAATCATTGAAGAAGACAGGAGTGAAAATTTATATTAGATTATCTGATTCAAATCTAGTAGTATTATTGTATTAATATCCATTATTCTTGTGTTTTCAAGACTTATGAAGACATAAAAAAGAGAAGAGAACATTCATTGAATACCAGACCAATGGTGTCATGTTTTCCACACATATGTGGTGTTTGTGATGGTTTTCATGATACTGTGAAACATAATTAATCTTTCTCATCATAACAGAGACTTTGTTAATAAGTAAATTGTTTATTATAAACTTGCATGCACTACATCCAACACATCAGGCAGACTTTTTTACATTTTAATAAATGATTTCATTATTAACCGAAATGTCCCTTTATCAAATATGAAATGATGGGAAAGAAACCCTTAAACACAACTAAAGAAAAATCTTCACATATCAAGTCAGCCTTCTTCTATTCACGGCCATTTACAAAAATGGCAATCATAGTAATGAGAAGCAATTGTTTTAAATGTAAAACACTTAAATGCCCATAATGTATACAAAATAAAAAGGAAACAAAAGCTGTCATAGAATAATACATGTGTATAAATTGTTAAAGCTAAGAGGCTCCCCTCTACATAAACATTGGCTGAGGTCTCATTGAAGTGAACCAGTGCTCAGTTCATCGCACCACTTCTCGTACGCCCGGAACAGAGTGCCTTCATCAGTGTCGTTGAAGATTTCTAAGTGAGGAATGTGGAAAGAATATTTACTATTTCTAAATCATGTGACTAACACTTTACACAATATGTTAAATATAATTTTTGGGTGCTTTAAAATCTTTTCTTTTTAATAACTTCAAGAACTCATGAATTTCGTACTTGTAAGATTTGCTTATACTTGCATTATAATGTGTGTGTGTGTGTGTGTGTGTGTGTGTGTGTAATTTACAAAATAATTATTGATAATTATAACTAATAATTAATAAAAAATTTGTTTGTGCAGATAGCATGTTAAAACAATGTTAAAATACAATTTTTCTTAAAAAAAAAAAATCCTTGCTTCAGCCTCTACAGCAGTCTGGGTCATATTTTCTCAGTCCTCAAGGTTTTCAAGGATGAAAGGATGTCCAACAACCTGACCATGCTGGCATCTAACAATGTGCCAAACAACAAAACATTGTGCCAAATTTGAATTTAAATGGCAGTACATTGTTTGATGTCAACAACAAAAAACATGGCCTGCTTCCCTTTTCCTCCCTTTTAAAAGTTGATAAACCCGTTTACCCTAACCATGCACAATAATATAATTTATTGTATTTAATGTTTTACATTTACCACTCTTTATCAGACCTAGACTAGCCTATAAAGCATGTTAACCCTAAGATTCAAATATATTACCTGCTCTTCCGAGGCCTGTTGGTAAAGGCATTCTCACGAGCCCTCCGGAGTGCTGTAGTCTGTCACACAGAGATTTCTGAACCAAAGCAAAGGTGCAGTCTTGATGCCACACCGGCAGCTCCAGTCCCAGCATGCAACAGACGATCCTGAACTTCTCCTGCTCTGTGAGCAACCCCATCTCACACGCCACATACACCATGTAGGCCATATCAATATTTACTGCTTCACCATGGAGTAAAGCTGGTAGGACTTTCTAAGAATGAAAAAAAAAGATAAGTTTTTCACACGCGGTTATTGCTGCATTTTGCTTGTACTGTATACTGTACAAAGGCATTTTAACTTGGAGAGATGCATACAATTCTGAGAGCAGTTTTCAGACAGTCAACATTCCTAAAATAATGTATCTCGCACAAGAAAAAAATATTAAAAGCCTTGAGGCGAAACAGATCAATCATCAGTGAAAGACTGTAATTTTTAACCCCACCCAACCCTTTGGAAATAGTACAATGTGCAGCTGATGAAGTGAAGATACCATCTCTAGTTCTGGGCTGATCAGGTGACCGAAGTCGACCAGTCTGTCAAGATCATCCTCCCACAGGTTTGGGGCCAACTCTTCTAACATGGTTTCTATGGCGACACGTGTAGAAACAGAAGCAGGGTCAATGCGGTCGTCTTCTAGAACCAAACCAGACTGGAACTTGGAGTCTAAAAGAAACTGTCCCTGCGTTTCCAGAAGTTCAAACAGCCCTCTGTGCTTCATAAGAGCCATCTAGAACAATAAAACACAAATGTAAACATAAACATAAATAAAAAAGACAAATAATAATAAAAACACAGCCCTGCATCTTGAAAAAAAAATTCTGCTGATTTGCCAAAAATGCTTAATATTACATAATTTGATGATGCTGAGTTTAAAAATATCATCAATATATGTTCCAATACTCCATTTAATGTCAGAACATAAACACAAGTTTTTAAATAAATAAGCTTTTTTTATTATTATTATTATTTTTTACAAAATCCATGTAATGTAATTTTCTGTCACTGTTTGAATTTAGTAAAACACCCACAGATGTAGCAGAAAAAAATCAGAGGCCTTGTTTACTTTTTCCTCCATCACTGGCCATAATTCGAACCTTGAAATCAGGACTAGACATAAAAATGTCTTTAGAATTATTGAAAATTGACTGAGATTTGAACAAATAGTTCTAACCTGGTTCAGAGATAAGATAAGAATTATGTCTTAGTGGCAGTTTTTCTAGTGATCAAGGGATAATACAAGACTTCTTCACCATACAAATAGTTGTTGAAAGCAAAAATGCTATGTAATGCACATCCTATTTTGTGAGAAAGTGTGATGTGCTAGAGAAAACAGACAGTATTTTTGGAATCAGCACCCCAAAATTAGCAAGAAACAAGTATTGGATTTCATTCGGCAAATATGATGCAGAGTGGTGTAATGATAAAACTTATAATAATAAATATTGCAAAAAAGGAAAAAAAATGTACCTTCAACATTTCGGCAAGACCGTTAGATATGTGTCTGCGAGGAATTGTCTGTATAAACGACCTGTCCAAGAAGGCAGCAACAGGTGCAATGTAAGTGCCTAGCTTATTCTTGCAATTTGCGAAATTCACGCCCGTCTTTGCTCCGACGCTAGCATCGATGTATGACAAAAGGGTGGTGGGAACACGAATGTACGGAGTGCGCCTTCTGTAGAGGGACGCTGCGAGACCCACGATATCCAGGCAGACCCCACCTCCGATGGCAATGATGGGCTCGGTGCGCCGATCGATGCCAAACTGGTGGACTTCCTCCAGGATCTTCAGGGCCATTTCCATGGACTTGTTCTCCTCCGTCGTGGGCAGGGGCAGGATCCGGTACAGGACGTGTCTGGCCTCGAGATAGTCGGTGACCTGAGAACCATAGAGATTGTATACTACCTCATCCATGACTATGAAGCGTTTTAAGGGCTTGGTGCTGGACCGTACGGCCTCAAGCTGCTGAGTGTCTCTGATGTGGCCCAAAAGCAGAGTGTCATTGCTGGGGTCAAGAAGGTTTTTGGTCTGAGTAACTGTATATGTGAAGGTGATGGGGGTGACCACTGTCCAGGTGGTGCCACTAGAGGAGGTGCTTTCGTAACTGCAACATATAAAGCTCATGACTCATTTTGTAGCTTGTTTTTGATTTAAAAAAATATGTCAGATTATATATTACAAAAAAATATAAGTGGTGCTACCTGACTGCAATATTTCTATTAAAAAAAAATCTAAAAATCTAAAGTATTTACTACTGTAAGCTAATTTAATTTAAGCAGTCTGGCTAAAAATATTTTATATTTTCTAATAATTTATTATATCTTTTTCTAATATTTAGGTGTAAAAGGCCCCATGGATGCATAGCAACACAAACTACTACAGCACTTTGCTGTACTGATACAACCAGCTTTGCATAAGAGGACGATTGTATTGGATATGTAAAGTGAGCTCATATTTGACTCCTCCTGTCTTACTGGAGACCCAGTTTGAAGAAAAAAGAAATAGCCTATGTATGAATGAACAAAAATCATAGCTCTATTAGTATGTCAATTTACTAATAGCAAAATGATACAGAAGTTGTATCAAAAATAATTGCAATTAAAATTCTTTAACATTTTTGCTCAAATATTGTTACTCTATCCAAATTTTAAATATATACATATTTTTAATAGGCTACATTACATTTTAATACATTATACATCAGATAAAACCTGTAAATCCATATATTTGATGTTTCTAAGTGGGTCAAAAAACTGTTTACAGATGGGTGCAGTTTCTCAGGACAGTATGAGTTATTTGAAATCGATGTGACCTTTAAAAATTCTGACCCTAATGCACGTTGATTCAGCCTGACTTTGATAAAACCAGTTCATTTGTTTCCATAAACACACTTCGTAAACACACCTGACGATATTTTGAGAACTAAAATAAAGTTTTCTATAAATGTTCGCAATACTTGTTGATTTATACGCACATTTTGGCAGCTGACACTCGTCCTTTTATTCCTTGCTTCACATTTTGCCCAGCTTTGCGTTTCCACGTCCCCTTCACCTGCACCAGGCTGAATACGGTTTCCTTCTGTCTGTTGAGGTTTTCCATCGTCGAGTTCTCCAGAGGTGGCTGGCTAGGAACAGCTGGCAGGCGAATTTCAGGTGTATTAACCGTTAAATGTTCCTCAGGTCTCTCCATATGTGAAGCGTTAATAAATAATGTCATGAGGTGCATCAGCAGGAATCTGGGAGGAGCTTGCGCGGAAAACTTATGAAAGGTTCTCCCTCTCCAAAACCGTGATGTCTCACTGAATTTGAACTTACACAACTCACGTTCGCTATAGGAACAGTTATATGTGATGATCACGCGTGCGCAAAACGCCCCGAGGCGGGTGGGTTATGAAATACTACTGGATATGAGAGCTAAATGTTGGTCAGGTGCTGTTTTGTAAATGGACCTGTGCACGGTTAAGTCAAATGTATTTATTTATTTTTTCTTAAATGGAGTACCAAAGTGCACTGTATTCACGAATATGCAGAATGTCAGAATGTGCTCCATTCCGAGAGCACTATGCCAATATCAATGTTTAAAGAAGGGGATGACTTTTATTTGATGACAGATTCAAAGATAATGCTTAGAGTGTGCAATGTTTCTGCTATTGTGTATTTTCATTGATAAGATTTACCCATCCTCTTTTTATCTCAGTTATTTGAGTTTTCTTTCACACACGCACAAACAAATAAATGATTATTAAAGGATACACCAAAATTAATCTAATACAAATAAAACAATAACAAAATAAGTAAAATAAGGTAAAGACCACTGAAGTCATTGGTGTATAAAGAGAAGCTGGTTCAACAGGTTTGTCTGTTTGATAAGAAATCACGTGTACACAAGCAAAGTTAGTGCAGACCTCAGTTTTGACCTTTGCTACATATTAAAAAATGTAAAATTATGAATTACGATTTTTAGAATTACTGTATATTAGTAGCATTTTCTATTTTATTTTAAGTGGATATAATTTGTAATAATGCTGTCAGGAAATGTTATGATTTTGAGGAGTAGATATGTGCGATGGAATGAGATGGAGTTTTAGTTACAGTAAGAAATATTTTGACTTTGAACTTTTGAACTTTGCATACCCCACGGCAAGGGGGGGGGGGGGGTGGGGGGGGGGGGGGGGGGGGGGTAACCATATTGCAAAATAATTTAACACTTTATCTTTGCATGACCCATGTTAAGCTATACAACATACTTTGGAACTTTGGAATCTCTTGCATGTTCTTTTTTTTTTTTTTTTCTCTTCCCTTTGGGGGGGGGGGTCATTTTAATAATATAAAATGTTAATTTTAATGAACTAAACAAGTTCATTTATATTATTAAAAACATTTAGGTTACCTAAAAAAAATTAAAAAAAATTAAAGAAAAAAATAAAAAAAATAAAAAAATAAATAAAAAAAAGTGTGAGATTCCTTTAGTAATATTTAATCCGATTTAAGACTTGAATAAAACAAGTTCATTTATATTATTAAAAACATTTAGGTTACCTAAAAAAAAAAATAAATAAAAAAAAAAAAATAAAGAAAGAAAGAAAAAAAAAAGTGTGAGATTCCTTTAGTAATATTTTATCCGATTTAAGACTTGAATAAAAGAAGTTCATTTATATTATTAAAAACATTTAGGTTACCTAAAAAAAATATTAAAAAATTAAAGAAAAAAATAAAAAAAATAAAAAAAAAATAAAAAAAAGTGTGAGATTCCTTTAGTAATATTTAATCCGATTTAAGACTTGAATAAAACAAGTTCATTTATATTATTAAAAACATTTAGGTTACCTAAAAAAAAATAAATAAATAAAAAAATAAAAAATAAAGAAAGAAATAAAAAAAAAAGTGTGAGATTCCTTTAGTAATATTTTATCCGATTTAAGACTTGAATAAAAGAAGTTCATTTATATTATTAAAAACATTTAGGTTACCTAAAAAAAGAAAAAAGAAAAAAAAGAAAGAAAGAAAGAAAGAAAGAAAGAAAGAAAGAAAGAAAGAAAGAAAGAAAAAGAGAAAAAAACACACAGTCAGTCATATTGCAAAATAATTTGACTTTTTATCTGTGTATGCCCAATGTCAAGCTATCCAATATCCAATACTTTGGAACTTTGGAATCACTATCATGTTTGCTTGTTTGTGTGTGGTTGTGAGGTTTCTTAAGTAATATTAATTAACATTTAATCCTTGAATAAAGGAAGTTAATATTACAAACATTTCAAAAATGTAATGTACATTCTCTCAACAAACATAAAATAAGTAGCTTTCAGAAGCATTAATGATCAGTCTAAAATAATAAAATAACTTTCATTCCATTATAAGCACAGGGGTTTCAACAGTGACCTGTGATTGTTTTGAAAAAATAAAGATAAAAAGATATAATGCATATAAATTCGTTTTTAAATGTTGTACATTAATGATATATTGATTTTTTTTAAGTGTTACAGCTTAATAATAATTCAGCTTTTAATACTGTTTTTATTCTCGAAGACCCATGTCAAGACAGGTAGCCAATCAAGGCAAACCCAAAACCCAGTGTGACAGCCTATAAGACAACTATTGCAGTCATTTACATATTTGACACATTGGAACTTCATAAAAACATCAGGTGCAAGTGTAATGCGTTACTTGCGCAATGGTTAGAGCTCAAACCGGTGGGTTTGCGGGGCGTGGACTGCAATTCACAAAGGTCAAACAGCCTGCAGCCCTCTAAACTCAACTCTCGGAAGCGCAGGTACGTAGTCTGTGCACGCACACGTGAGAAAGCTGCACACTGAAACGGAGCGGTGCACTGAGGGCGAATTCGTTACCTTGTGTAAGTTTGTGACGTGATCATTTGCATAACGTTTATGCTTGTAAGGTGGGCTAACTGGGCTTGTGCAACGGGGAACACGGCCAACACAACCCTCCCAATTGAAGCTCCGAAGATTCGCTATGCAGGCAGCAAAAGGTAGGAATGTTTACGTGCGTCCCCAAACTTTTTACAGCTCGCTAAATGACAAACTGCAAGTCAAACTGCACATTTTCTGAAGTAACGTCAGTTCTGTTTGTTGTAGCAGATCTAAAGCATGTTCAATACAAAGTCTTACAGCTCTTACTTAGAATTTACACACAGACACACAGCCAAAAATAACTTTAAACGCCACGAGTGCAATTCCAGTCAGGGTTAGTGTGTTACTAAACTCGGTCAGTGGTTTCAAGTTGACAGCGCGATATCAACATTAGTCGTGCAGCAAAACAATCAGATGCACAGACAACAGAAATACTCCACGTTTAGCCTACTTTGAAAATCATTCATGTGTCGTTGTGTGTTTATTTATGGAAAATTAGAGGTTTGTGTAGAAACACTAGAGTTACTTAGTCGTTCAATTGAAGGGAAGGTTTTTGGGGGATTTTCTGTAGTTCTGAAAAATATACCTATTAATACAGACATATTCATTTTAATGTTAGGCCTACTTGTCTGTCAAATCTATTAATATTTGGCCAGGTTTTGCAGGCTAAACTGTATGATCTTGCTCAGAGGAATCTGAGCTGTATTGCAGAAACATCCCATGTAGGCTATTTCATGTTTCAGAATCCATGGTAATTTCATTTAGGAAATATATTTACTTTATTTTAAGATGTCTTTGTTACAGGTTACATGTACTTAATATTATAATAACAATTAATTATGCATAATTGCATGCAAGTAACCCTAAGCCAAACCCTAATCCTAACCATATAGTAAGTACATGCAGTTAATTAATATTACTCAGTACTTAAATTAATAATTACACTGTAACAACGACACCTTAAAATACAGTGTAACCTAACTTTATTTTTAAAATTAGTAGGCTATACCAAATTGCTGTAATAACTGAGGCACATCTAAATTTTATAAAAGCTTTATTGCTTTTTTTAAAACAGCAACAAATACACTAATATTCAATAACAGTTAGATTTATAGTTATTAATGAAAAAAGAAGAAACCAGTTGTATGCAAAATTATACGATTACGGCTGATAAACAATGCTGCAAGTTAGTAGATGTTTTCTCACCTCGTGATTCGTGGACCCCTAGCGGTTCATAACCGAAGTGCAAGGGGCTAGTGAGGTGGAAGAAGAAATGCCAAATTAATGTTTTTATGGTCACCTGCATCTTAGCAACAAACTGCACCCATTGTGTTATTTTTTTTTTTCTATCTTGTAATGGTTGCAAGTAACATGATGACGCACAATACATTAGGATTTTTCAAAGGCCACAAGGTCATGTGATGTTATGTGGCCTGTATGATTAATACATTCTACATGCGTGGTGTGTTACGTAATCAGTTTTCTACCAGGTAGTACATCAGTAATAAGTTGTGTGTGTTTTCTATGAAGGCCTACCTCTATGAAAATCAATCACATACATACTACTAATTTACTAATCCTTCTTTTGAATATTAGTTTCAGACACTCCTGTGGAGTTTGTCGTTGAGTATCTGCTGAAGGCTAAAGAGATCGCAGAGGATAATGCAAATGTTCCCGCTGAGCTGCGTGATAATCTTCAGAAGGCCCTGGACATTGCTTGTGGACTGGATGATTACCTTGAACAAATGAGCAGCCAGGAGAGTGAACCGTTGGCTGAGTTGTATAGGTAACTATTCCCCTGAAACTCTGTGTGGGTTGCAGATTATTAGTTTTGTGAATGATATACCTTTGTTTAGGGTGTGTTTGTGGTTACACTGTGTTTATCCTGGAAGTGTTTGTGTGGTGCAAGATTATTTTGGCTGCCAGTCACATGCAATTATACGTTATTGTAATGTTTTATGACGTGTATGTATATGCAGTATACACATAATAAATCTGTTTATTTATTTTCTGAAGGAAATCAATTTCTCATGACTGGAATAAGGTACATGAGGATGGAAAAACCTTATTCAGGCTTCCTGTTACATGCATCACCGGACAGGTAGAAGGTATACATCTTTAACATACAAATGTTTAATTTTGGAAAAAAAAATTAATTTTAGATTAATTACAACATTTAGTGAATATTTTAATTTACATATTGTGTACTTTATGTTTGATGTGTTCATAGATGCACACAATTACTCAGTTCATAAAACAAAACTATAAACTACTGTTGAAAAGTTTGGGGGCTGTTAAGTTTTTTGTTTTGAAAGAAATTAATACTTTTATTCAGCAAGGATGCATTAAATTGACCTAAAGACATTTATAATATTACAAAAATTATATTTCAAATATATGCATTAAGAATCCTGAAAAATATCACTGTTTCCACAAATATATTAGGCAGAAAACCATTTTCAATATTGATAATAATAAGAAATGTTACCTGAGCACCAAATCAGCTTATAAGAATGATTTCTGAAGGATAATGTGACATTGCATTCACAGGAATAATTCTGTTGTAAAATATATTAAAATGTAAAATAATTATTTTAAATTGTAAAAATATTTCACAATATTACAGTTTTTCCTGTATTTTCTTATTCTATTCTATTCATCTTACATCTTATTCTATTCTATCTATAGCACAAATGTACATACAATTTATTTTATTTTTCAATTTATTTTTCATTTTTTTTGTTTATTTATATTTACATATGTGTATTTTTATTCTCATCTTATTTTTATTGTTTGTGTGTTGATGTCTCTGTGTACTGAAAGCTTGTGACACTAAAACAAATTCCTTGTATGCGCAAGCATACTTGGCAATAAAGCTGTCTCTGACTTCTGACGTTTGATTAAATAAATGCAACTGAAAGATACTTCTTTATAAAACACTGAAAAATCTTACAGACCCTAAACTTTTAAACAGTAGCATATATGTGCAGACTGTTCTTTAAGACTGATTATTGTCATTCTGTAGGTCAGGTATTGAAGATGCTGGTCCATATGAGCAAAGCGAAGAGGGTCTTAGAGATAGGAATGTTCACAGGATATGGAGCATTGTCAATGGCGGAGGCCTTACCAGAGAATGGCCGACTTATTGCCTGTGAGCTCGAGCCTTACCTGAAAGACTTCGCACAACCTATATTTGACAAGTCTCCCCATGGTAAAAAGATAACTGTGAGGACAGGACCTGCTATGGATACCCTGAAGGTGGGGAAAAACAAGTCCCACTTACATCTCTACAGGCATTTGAGCTGTTAAATGTCTAGAAATGAATTTTGATTGTCATTATTTTGTTTAAAAAAAGCTTTAAAAGTCTACTATGTTGCAGGAATTAGCTGCCATGGGAGAGCAGTTTGACATGGTTTTCATTGATGCAGACAAACATAACTACATCAACTATTACAAGTTCCTCCTGGATCATAACCTGCTGCGGATAGATGGTGTTATATGTGTAGACAACACACTGTTTAAAGGGAGAGTTTACCTCAAGGACTCAGCAGATGATTTCGGAAAAGCCTTGCAAGATTTTAATCAGTTTGTCACAAATGATCCTCGAGTAGAGCAGGTGTGCATGTTTTTCTCTCAAACATGAGCTTTTATTCACTTTATAAAACTTATGTTCTACGATCAACAGTTAGGCAACCCAGACAGTTCTAGGACTGAATTTGAGTTGTCTGATCCCTGTTTATAGGTCATTGTTCCTCTGAGAGATGGCCTCACTATAATACGAAGAGTGCCCTACACACCCCAGGCAAACACACAGCTGAAGGTATAGTATTTAAAATATTTGTATCAAAAAAATTGATCAAGAATAATTGATTGTGTGTGTGTTCAAATGCACATTTATGCTAATTAACATGTCTAATATAAAGCTTCAGTACAGTTGTCGATCAGAACACTGTTGATCTACGCTTCATAGAGTACAGTGACCTATGATGAGGTGTTTCGAGGAGTTCAAGGAAAGCAAGTGCTGGACAGGTTACGTTTGGATGGAAAAGTGGCCTACGTGACCGGGGCTGGTCAGGGCATCGGCAGGGCCTTCGCACATGCTCTCGGAGAGGCTGGGGCCAAAGTCGCCATCATAGACATGGACAAAGGAAAGGCAGAGAATGTGGCTCATGAACTGACTTTGAAAGGTAAGTGGTACTTTCATGTTCCTGTACTTCAGGCAGTTTTGTCACTGTTAACTAAAATTAAAACTGCAACTAAAACTATTAAAAATCGCTTTCAGAGTTTTAAAGGGTTACTCCACCCCAAAATGAAAATTTTGTTATTAATCACTTACCCCCACGTCGTTCCAAACCCATAAAAGCTTTGCTCGTCTTCAGAACAGAAAAGTATGAAAGACATCGTCAGAATACTCCATCTGCCATCAGTGGTTCAACCGTAACATTATGAAGCTACGAGAATACCTTTTGTACGGAAAGAAAACAAGAATAAAGACTTTATTCAACGATTGGGCACCGTAACGTCACCGTAGCGCCATTTTGGAGAGCATCCGCTGGACACACATAGCGTACACAGTTCTGTGTCAGCAGCAATGCAAGGATACGCTATTTTTGTTCAGATCAAAGCATAAATATGCGTACAAGACGTATCCTTCCATTGCTGCTTGTTGTTTGGCAGTCAATGGGACAGTCACAAGCCTCCCGGTTTTCATTTAAAATATCTTAAATTGTGTTCCGAAGACGGATGAAGCTTTTACGGGTTTGGAGCAACATGGGGGTACGTGATTAATGACAAAATTTTCATTTTGGGGTGGAGTAACCCTTTAAATAAGGTAAAAAAATAAATATTACATTAAAAACTTAAAGTTAAATAACTTAAAAATTAGAAATGACAACTATGTTAAAATGCTAAAATTACTAAAACTAAAATAAAAATTTAAATATAAAAACATAATTACTGTATTATTACTGAAAACCAAGATTAAAATTAAAACAGAAAATATAAAAGCTAATCCAAAATATTAATAAATACTATATTAGTTTATAAATAATGCTAAAATAAAACTGATTTTAGGGGTCCTACAGGCATACTGGATTTGATAAATAGTGCACTAGTTTCACAAACATTTATCGGCTATTACATTTATATTAACAATTATATTTATAATGCTTACGCTACTTGATTTAACCTGCAGATGGTGCACTAGTATCATAGAACCAAACTGAATGACGCTGTTTCAAAGCTTTTCAGACTTGTTTTTGACATCTTTTGTTTTAACAATTTTGTGTGTGCACTGCAAAAAAAATATTTTCTTAGTATTTTCTTATTTTCTTGTACAAATATCAAAATGCTTCAAGATAAATTTATCTAAGAAGCAAAATGACTTAAAATATTAAGTCTAGTTTCTGGAAAAAAAAAAAGACCAAAATTGTTTTTTCTTAAAGCAAGAACAAATATCTGCCAATGGAATAAGAAAAATAATCTTGTTTTTCTTTGAATTAATATTATTTTTCCTACCCCATTGGCAGATATATTTGTCTTGTTATAAGCAAAAACTGAATTTTTTTTTTTTCAGACAACAAAAACATTTCTTTTTTTTGTGTGTTTGTGTGTGTGTGTGTATGTGTATATATATATATATATATATATATATATATATATATATATATATATATATATATATATATATATATATATATATATACTTTATTATTTTTGTATAGTTTATATGATTGAGGAAGTGTTTAAAACTGGGACAAACCCCACATTTATATCTTAATATAATAAAGTGGTCTTTGTCTGTTTATATGCATGTTGGACTTTGTCTTATCTTTTTTTTTTCTTATGTATCCATGTCATTCCAGGCATTTCCAGCATGGCTGTGTCCGCGGACATTAGCAAACCAGAGGACGTTCAGAAGATGATTGATGACATTGTTTCAAAATGGGGAACAATTCACATCGCTTGTAACAATGCTGGCATCAACAAGAACTCAGCTAGTGAGGACACTAGTCTAGAAGAATGGGACCAAACCTTTAACGTTAACCTCAGAGGGACTTTCATGTGTTGCCAGGTACCACTTCATTTATATATTTAGTTTGCCATTAATTCCAGCTGAGATAAACCATTTAGTCTAGGCATTCCTGAAAAAAATTCTTGTTAATAATGTGGCATGCATTTACAAATAATTTCTTAGTCCCACAGTCAGTCAGCATCATTTTGTCACCAGATAAGAGCCTGAACCCAGGTTCAAATCCCCACCTAACATACAACCAAGCAAAATTGCCACTGAACCTGACAGCCATTAATCACCATGCATTTTTGTTGTATGTAAAAGAGCAGCTTTAACATTTTGTCACGTGGGTTGCTATTACTTGTATTTGCCCAAACTTTTGCAGATTCTAATTGCTTTTGTATATTAGCAACAACTTTTCCATTAGTTTCTGACATTTCCCAGGAGACGGAATCAAAGCTCTGATAGGGGAAAAGAGAGGTGTGAAGTAAAGTGATTTCATACCTACAGCATTAGAAGACATTAAATCCTGCCAGGCACCAAATAAATCAGAGTAAGCTGTTTTACACAAAACCGAGAGGTGATGGAGATGCCTCACGCGCATTAAAATGAACGCCGGGAGTTTTTGACACTTTTTGTCTCTCTGCTCATCCAGGGATTGTTATTCCTCTCACTGTAGACTGTAGACGTGGAAGTCTGATTAGTGAAGGTGTCGATACTGTGACGTTCCTCTGAAAGCACATTTGTCTCTTCTCTCCCTCAAATTACCGCCTCAGGCGGCCGGTCGTGTCATGCTGAAGCAAGGATACGGCAAGATAATCAACACAGCTTCCATGGCCAGTTTAATAGGTGAGTGATGATTTTTATGCCGCCATAAGCTGAGATATTACACTGTCTCTTCCCTCTGAATTTAATACTCTCATCAAACGTAAGGATGGGGTTTTGGAAAGAGAATATCAAACAAGTAAAATAGAGAAAGAGAAAGAAAACTTGACTGTTTTGTGTTATAGGGTATAGATACGTACACGTGTCAATAATAAATACAAGGAAAAATTGTTTCGAAATCTAGGTTAAAACATGTGGCAAACTCTTAGAAATGTCACGTTGGTTTTATGCTTTTGAAAAATATCAAAGTAAAGTTTCAGTTCAAAAAATGTGGTACCATCAAGTAAATTGTAATAACATTTTTCTTAATCATTGTAAAAATGTACATTTACATGTATGCATATTATCATTAAATATATAAATAAATAATAATAATAATAATTTGAAAATGTATTTATATAGAGAGAAAGAAAGAAAGAAAACTACCTTGAAATATATATTTAATAAAATAATAATATATCTATGTCCCCCTAAGACAGTAAAAGTTATGCCAAACTACTTGATAAGGTATTCTTTTCAATAATTTTGTTCTTTTAATGAAGCTTTTTCATCATTATGATTTCACTGTTGTATCATGCTGACATTTTTGACTTTATACTACATCAAAATGAATTTTAATACACAAATTAAAACATTTTCTTCATAGAATCATCTTTAGTTTTGTATGCAGGCTGCACCGCATAGCTTTTAACTCAGTAAAACTACTGAAAGCTGTAATACATCTTAACAGATCTAATATAGTGTGTGTGTGTCTGTGTGTGTGTGTACAACCATCTAAAATTCACTGACCCTTTTATTGTTTGTTCAACTAGAGCCCTCAACCGTATTGCCCCTCACAAGCCTGTTTTTGCATCATTATAAACATGAAAACTGTGTAATGCTGTTGAAAGGCTGTAAATTGCAACTTGTGGTTCAGTCTCGTGTAAAGGGACTTCCTGGTATGCCGCCGGTCCTGGGTGCTCCGTGTTGAACTACGGTAAAAAAAAAAAAAAACAGTGTTTTTATGCAGCACGCTATAAAGGAACGTTATTTGCTACGCAGTGTAGCACAATTCCTCCAACAGGTCCCTTGCTGTGCAACAGCAGCACTCCATCAACAGTGTAGTCAAGTAGCCAATAAACTTGTGTACCATATGGACGCTAGTCCCAACTGTGGGTGCAATCTGTAACACAGAAGCATGCTGCTACAGGAAGTAGAGAGAGAGAGAGAGAAAGAGAAAAGGAAGTGGGAGTAGAGGGCAAGGGGAAAAAAAGTGATCAATTACTCACATTACATACAGTCCTTCAGGAATTTTCTTTATTGGCCTGGACATCTGTTATAATATTGTCATAATGTGTAATCAGATGGGGGCTGTTGTAGCCAAGTTGGGGAATACATCTTGAAAGTCCAATTAAAATGCACAGTGACACTGCCTCTGTCCATCTGGTGAATAGCATTGTGTTTTTCCCTCTCTTCTTCTTTCTCTTCTGCATTCCCTCCAACGTGGATGGGCAGTTTTAAAGTGCATTTTGGTAAAATTTGTATTATTTGAGTGGGTTTGTAGTTTTCTGCTTTACAGCCCATGGATATAACCTAAAATGGAAGATAGGTGGCATTGTGCATTTACACATTAAGTGATACCTGAACAGATTGGCTGTTAAAGGGCTAGTTGACCCCAAAATAAAAATTCTGTCATCAATTATACATTCACGTGTCTAGGGTGGGCTATATCACCAAAATATTCTATCACTATATGAGTAATTTTATTTCACGGTAACGAAATGTAACACAATATAGTTATTTTTGCTTTAAATAATGTCTTTATGATATCAAAATTTTTGATACCATATAAATTTCATAATTCTTGTCGCCAGCGTCAATATCACAAAAAACTAATACTAGCCTAAATTAAAAAAAAAAAAAAACTACAACAAAAACAAGCTCACTGAAGACAAGTAAACAGTCAGTGATTAAATAAGAATAAACTAATTACAAGCAAAAGGACAAAAAAAAAAACTACAGCATAAATAAGACGTTACATTGTATAAAGTAATCAAATGTATAAAAAACTGCATATTCTTCACTGTTTAGATTAAATATTTCTTCTTATTAAAGTTACAATGGTGAATTAGTCAAGAGCAGTGAGAGATTTTCTCTCTTTTGTTGTTTGATTAACCTGAATGACAGACAGCAGGAATATGAGACTGCTGTCACTTTAAGAGCTACCCGGATCCAATGTACTGTTACATGTGTTTTCTTTCTCAGCTGTTTGCTATCATTTAAGACCTAAATTACAAGGATACTTGCAAAGATGGACATTTTGACACATACAAGTGTGTGTATTTAACCGTTCAAGGCCTATAAAGCGGGAAAAATTTCTTCCACACTCTATGAGCACCTCCAAGACAGCGCTCTAAGACAGCGTGTGCATATAGAGAAATGAGTTATCTTTTGCTGCTGATTGCATTTGAACATCTTAAAAATCAGTAGTTTTTAAACTGCAATGCTTAAAAATGCACGCAAACAATACGTTTTCGTGACCATGTAGCACAGCAACGTCATGTGAGCATGTAACCATGATAGAGATGATAGTCCATAATCTCTACTGGTTGACAAATTTCTCCCAGTTAATCATATCTACCAGTATATCCCCCTCCCCTACATGTGTCATTTCAAACTCATTTGAGTTTCTTTTCTCTGTGGAGCACAAATAGAAAAGATTAGAAGAATGTTAACACTGCATATTCATTGAAAATGTCAAAAATCCAGTGACAGCATTCCACAAAGCATCTCTTTTTGTATACCACATACGGTATAAATAAAGTCATATGGGTTTGGCCCAAAATGATGGTGACTAAATGATGACAGAATTACCATTTTTGGCGGGTGAACTATCCATTTAACCCTCATGGGCCTTGGAAGAAAAAAATCAGGCTCTGATTACATCACTTTGGCCTGCAACATCTCTGAAATTTACAAATCAGAGCGGAGCCTTGTTTCTTTGCTCTTAAAATGTGAAATGAAAATCTGGATGGATGTTAAATGTGATTTAAGATATGTTACACTTTCCTTTTTATCCTCTCCAGCCGACTGCTCTTTAAAACTACAATACTCTTTAAAACATCAATGCCGCTCTGAGGGATACAGTAAAAAGGCCTGTTCTCTTGCCACATTTTCTGCTAGGATTAATACATGTTGGCCTTTTTGTGTTCTGATAAGACGGACCTTGAGGCGTAAAGCTTATTTGTAGGAAAAGAACGGCCTCTTTTTTGAATAACAGCAGCTTCCCTTGAAAACCAGGCCCAGCGCAAGCTGACAATTGTCCGGTTAGCATTTCTCCTTTAAAACAAACGAGGGGCCGGAGAGCGCGAACCCATCTCCACAGGACCGGCCGCTGCCTTCGCACAGCTGTGCCGTATTTATCATCTCGCTCCCAACCACGGCAATTTGGCAATGAGATCACCGGGTGACGAGGTTAACTACTAAAGTTGCATGTAACTTGGAGCCTCCCTCATGATGATTAATCAAGCCAGCCCCTTTTTCCCCACATCGCATGCAGCGTTGAGCATCTGTGATGGTCAAGGCAAACAAATGGTGTTTTGCCTTTGTTCCTGAAGATGATGCACATCGAACATCCCAAGTAATTAATTTTACATCGCTTCATCTGCGGGGTCCCAAAAGCTAATGAAAGTGTTTTCATGTCACATTGGAGTTCAAGACCTTCTTGCTGAGTTACGAGGGGAATGAAGTAATCGGGCCTTGTATTAATCACATGTTTAGGTCATTATAGAGTATGAAATGGATTTTAATGTGTGTTTAAAAGTTGAAAAGTTGGTTTAATTAATTTCAATTTATTGATGTAATACTTACAGCAATTACTTCAAAGCTGGTTCTAACATGTTGTACTCACTGCAGATGCATAGCAGGTTCTTCAGGGAAAATGCACAAAAATATTTATGGCTCATCTTGCACACAGAGGTGTATATAAATGTTTTATCCAATAAAATGAATCTAGAAATAAATGCCATCTACCTGTAAAGCCACCTGGAGGTGACTTAATAGGATGAAGCAAATCTGGATTTTCTGCTGTGACATAAACTAAAGACTTTAGGCTACACTCTTAAAATAAAACCTCCAAAAGGTGGCTTTTGCAGGGATGAAATGGTTGACCGTTTTGGGTTCCCCAAAGAACCTTTCAGTGAATAGTTCTTAAAATAACAATTTTTTTTCTTAATGTAAAAAACATTTTAATAATCTAAAGAACCCTTTTCAACTATAAAGAACCTTTTTTTACAGTGGAAAGGTTTCATGGATATTAAAGGTTCTTCATGAAACTGTAGATACTAACAAAGAACCTTAATTTTTAAGAGTGTATTTAATAAAGGATAGTTCGTTCGATATATCCCTCCACATCCTCCGGCTTAAGTAGTGCAACAGTAAGGTTTTGATTTTAAAATCTAATTAATTTTCTCCAAAGACAAATGGATTTTTGATGACAACACTATCCAGAACTGTTTATTAAAAATGTTTTTTTAAATCCCTACACTCTAAAAAATGCTGGGTTAAATACAACACAGCGCTTTAACCCAGCATTTTTTATGGAGAAAATAAATTGGAAAAATACCTTTCGACTCAAGGCCACTGAAAAAGTGTACCATCACAATTGTCCAGCTATAGGAAATTTGACTATTTTATCAAATTAATATTTAATGTAATGGGATTTCACTCTTAAAATGACTTGAAATTACTGATAAAATGTTCTTAAGTTTTAAATGTCCTGTTTCCTTCTCAATAGTGCCACATCCGCAGAAGCAACTGTCCTATAACACATCCAAAGCTGGGGTGGTAAAGCTCACGCAAACCTTGGGCACAGAGTGGATCGACCGAGGCGTTCGAGTCAATTGCATCTCCCCGTAAGTGTGACAGACCAGAGACTGTGCTGTGTGCGATAAGTCAAAATTTCACTGGAATACATTTTCATTGCTGCTAACATGATTATTTCCCACTTGGTGCAATCTTAAGCAGAGTCACGTGCTCTGGTTCTTCCCAGTATTATGTTTTTGAATGTAACATGAATCAATGCCAACTTTTTGTGCAAACAAAAAAAAGGCCTTTCTCTCTTCATATGTGCATTGCACCAATTAAGCAGAGAGGACTGTTTTGATATTTAAGTGGAAACTTAATTTGTTTTGACAGGGTCAAAATGCATTATTTTCCACAATGGGCCACACAATTGAGACTCAGTTACTAAATTACAGTGTGAAACAATGCAATCCGGCTTAATTGGATGACGTCTAGAGGGATGAGTAGAGCAAACAGTTTCTTTAATTGTTATATTCAATTAGGGATTCAAATTAGCCTCTTCAGCAGAAGTGTCAGCAAAACAATGGCAGCCTTGTTTGTATCTATTTGTCAGCGCAGTTCTTCTGAGGATAGGAAGAAAAGAGCAAGAGGAAGCGTGCGCGTGTCGCTTGAAGCCGAGCATCCCCAAGCCCCCGTGCTTCCCACAGCAAATCCGCAACACGCACACATGTGCTCTTTATTCATTTCTATGTAGCGCCAGCTTGTTTTCTAATTTTAATTTGCGTGGAAGCAATTCTTTTCTCTCTGTCGAACCCCCACCCCTCCCTCAAACACAAGGTCTCTCAATGGGCCCCTGGTTTCTGTGAAGTGACGGTTGGTAAATATGCATACGGGCAGGGGGGACCACAATTAGCGTGTGTGAGGTTGACTGCCGCCTGATTTCATTGGCAACTTTAGCCGCGACAGTGATAAGCCGCATTATCTGCAAAATTGGCTGAGGGAAAACATTAAGCCTTTGATTGCCAGGACGGGTTCCCAGTTAAAGGAACGCTGAAGAGAAATATAATTGAGATTTAAATATGTTAACCAAAGGTGTCACATGCTACTTCAGCGCCTCTAATTTAGCTGCGGTGTCGGATTTGGTATCAAGTCGAATTGAATCTATTCGTAAATGGCGCGGAAGGCTTTTGGGGATTTGGGCTGTCAGTGAGTGTGTGAACAGACAGGCTGTATTTCCCATGCGGCCGCCCCAGCGTGAAGTACATTTCCTCCAATTTGGAGTGCATTTCCTTTAGTTTGGGACTAAAACGCCACTCAAGTTTGAACGTAATTTCAAAATCACAGTTGATGTGGAGAGTTGGTAAACCAGTTTACCACACGCAGCTCTTTTAGTGCTGCCTATAACATAAGAAATATACTCATTATATATTACAACCATAATGAAATGGCAATCGCAACAGCAACCCAATTCATTTGAAAAAGAAAAAAGGGCAAGAATTGATTTTATCCTTTGGAAATTGATTGGATTGTGTGCATTCTGTACCAAATGGAGCCAGACCTGAATATGATTGTTGCTTTATTACTGGGACATTTTTTATAAGTCTCTACCATGATGGTGACCATGAAGTGAAGGTCACCCTCAAAAAGTTATACTTTAGTTTTCTTTTTTTTTCATTCTTAGTGTATATTTGTATGTTGAGTCAATTCATGTCTGTCTATAATTTTAAATAAATTTATTAGAACATGCTGCATTTATTTGACCAAAAATACTATAATATAGTGAAATATTATTACAATTTAAAAAATGTATTCCTGTCATGGCAAAGCTGAATTTCTTAGCAGCTATTACTTCAGTCTTCAGTGTCACATTCAGAAATCATTCTAATATACTGATTTGGTGCTCAAGAAGCATTTCTTATTCTTATCACAGTTGAAAACAGTTGTGTTGCTAAATATTTTTGTGGAATTCTGCGATGCATAGAAAGTTCAAAAGAACAGTATTTATTCAATATATACAATTTTAATGCATTTTATTTTAGATAAATCACTATTAGTCACATATATTTTGATATTTGCTGAACATCAATTAAAGACCATTGGTGAAATGGCTGCTGTTTTATAGGATTTATAGCTGTTTGGCTTAGGTGACATTCAAATAGGTAAGTAATTTTAGAGGTGGTGCAAATAGATTTGATTTTTTGAGATCATGAAAACAAAAATGCACAATAAATCCAGGAACCAGGTTTTAAGAAAGTAAATTTCATGTGGACTTTAAGACTTCTGAAGTTCAGTTTGGAGTGTGTCTATCACACTATCCATCCATCAAAGGACACTGAACCATTGTAAACACCATCAGAGCTGTTCTGCTCAGTACTGAGGTCCTTAAAGGATAGCCAACTTCATTTTATGTCACTATGACTGCTATAACTGAAACAAGTGGCCCTGAAACAACACTGTCTCTCTGCCTCTCATGTCTGATCTGTCTCTGTCGGTCTCTCTCTCTTTCTCTACAGTGGTATTGTTGACACCCCTCTCATCCATTCAGAGAGTCTGGAGCCTCTAGTTCAGCGCTGGCTGTCAGATATCCCAGCCGGACGACTGGCTCAAGTGACAGACCTCCAAGCTGCAGTGGTATACTTGGCATCTGACGCCTCTGACTACATGACAGGGCATAACTTAGTCATAGAGGGTGGTCAGAGTCTGTGGTAGAGAAAGTTTGCCTCTCAGATTTGGTAATACACTTTCACCCAGTGTTCCTAAAGGATACTGATGCAGTACATTGATGAAGGTATGTACTGTACATTTTAAGTAATCAAAGGGTCCAAGAACTTGTTTAGTGTGTAGTGTTTCAATTGTAAGCAACTCTACTTCTGCGTTAACTAGTGCATATTGTAGGAGGTTTTCACATTTGAACACTTTTACAAATAAACACTGCCTTCCACAATTTTTTGTTCTCCAAATTTTTCAGTGTATATTTTAATGTTTCACGTATTTATTTTGTGGTACAAAATAACCTCAACCACTGCATTTTTCCAATACAATTCCAATACAAATATCTAAACTTAAAATGTTGTGTTGCAAAAATGAGTACACCCTCCTGAAAATTACTAAAAAAAATAAATAAATAAAAAAAAAAAAACAACTAGTTAGGCTAGTTTTGATTAACAGGTAAGTATACTGAACCAAAACTTTTAAAGACAAGTAATTTCCTGACAATTAAAAGTGTTATATAGCCCACAGAATCATACTCAAACTTAATGCTGGCAGCAGTGGAACCACTTGGGAGAGAACTGCCAGGTGACTTCTTAGCATAAAAGAGGACAATGGTACAAGATGAATACCAAATTATTGTTTTGAGTGTGAAAATACAGCAGAAGTAGCACCGACATTCAAAAACAATGGACTTGTGACAAGGCTCCTGAAATAATCAGGTCTTCACTTTAAGTTTTCATTTAGTGATGAGTGAATTTTTGCTAGAAAAAGAGCAGGAGAAATAACATGCAAGTGTCTCAGAGCCGGCAAAAGCTATGAAAAGAGTGACACTTTATCTCACAGAGTATGATGCAGCCTGCAGAAGTGACATGCATGGTTGTTGTCACCACTAGAATTACCTACTGTAGCCAAAGCAAAATAAACTCATTTAACCTCTTCCAAGGCCCATATTTACAAAACAGAGACTTCTGGGAATCCATACTCTGGTCTCAAGAGACCAAGTCAATCATTTCGGATCCAAAAGCATCCAAAATGTTCTGGTGTTGCTAGAGGAGGAGTACAGTGAGAAGGGCTTGGTACCCACAGTGACGTTCAGTGGTAGTAAAGCTCTTATATAGGGATGAATGAGTGCTGAAGGTGTTAGGGAGTTGTGCTTTATCAATGCTGTCATGAATTCACACACTACTGTGTGATGTAATATAAAAACTTGAAACAGAAGATGCTACCCTCCCCTCATTCCTGCATTATTGGGCATTTTTTCAGCATGACAATGAAGATATTCATTCTCCCAAGGTGAAAATCCTTCAGTGGACATGTATTTCACTCAATCTTAACGCTCTTGAGCAGCTGTGGGGGATTCTGTAGATGAGCTGAGCAAAACTCCCCATTAAAGACCAGAGCATTTAAGGAGGTCGTCCTCCAGGAGTTAAACAGGACAGATGTGAAAATTTTTCATGAACTTGAACACTCAGCGCCAAGAAGGGTCAGAGCAGTATACTTTAAGTTCTGGAGGACATACCAAGTATTAGAATATTATACATTTGCTGAATTAAATCAAGGGTGTACTCATTTCTGCAATCCTTCATTTAATCAAAATTGGCTAATTTACTTATCTTACAGAAAATATTGGCATATATTTTGTTGTTTTTATTAAGTATATGTTTAATACATTTAAATTTGACCATCTTTCCATGAATTATATGTGATCATTAAGAAAATACATCTTTTATATTTATTCAGAGGGGGTGTACTCATTTATGCGGTGCACTGTATTTGTACTGGAAAATAAGACAAATACTAAGTAAGAAAATTTATTGCAGCAAGCATTAAACTTCAGCACATAACTCATCACATATCAATTGTGTTATAGGCATGGTTGATACTCAAATCATGTTGTGGAGAGGTGTGTTATTACTTTTTGAAGTCTTCAGATTTACAATTTTGGCTTGGAAATGACGAGCTGTTTTTGAACACTGGTCAAATAAGAGCAGCACAACTGTTCTTCAAATGTAATCACTACTAAATTTGTGCCCTGATTCAGATGCATCATAAATAACTTTTACAGTACATTTGCAATGCTACGTACCCCAATGCTACCTGCTATCACACTCGTTCAGGTCTATCCACCCATGTTCATCCTTGTGTATAACACTACCGGTCTCTTTCACCATCAGCAGTCGTGAATGATCCTGTAAGGGCCTCTCCCACAGCTACCTTAATTGCTCTCTGTTCTTTATATATGCTGAAAAACAATACTTGAATGAAAAGGCCAGTGGAGAACTTGACCCCAGTCACTGCAATTATTCTAAAGGAGTGGCCAATTAGTTCCATTAGTAAAGCAATAGGATAGCAGGTATGCACATAAATGTCTATAATTTCATGCCATCAGCTCAGATACTTGGCCAGATATTTACATAATTAGTACTGTAAATGAGGAGATTGGTGTTGGAGAGCTTCACTGTTATGTTAGATCGACCATTCTGCCACTGATCTGAAGCCCAGCATCATTAACTGTCAAGATATTCACTTTTAGATCCAAGAATGCAAAATATGCATGTTTGGATGGGTTTAAAGTCAGAAATACTACTAATCAGGGCACAATTAGTATTTAATGGCAAAGTTATATTAAACAGATACTCTTTATCTACTTTAGTAGCTTTAAAAATCAGTGAGACTTAATGAGAATCAGTGATTAGATTAAAAGTGTGATTCAGTATCTGTCCACAAAGTGGAAGCATGGAGTCAGAAAGCTTCAGTTCACCATGTGCTTTTTATTATTATTATTATTATTATTATTATTATTATTTATTTATTTATTTATTTATTTTTATTTTTTTTATACCAGCACATATCTCTGAAGAACTATCAAACTGTCACTGCACATTGTCTACATTCTGTGCATACGGAATCTGCAGTTTATCTCCTTCTGGAAAGATGAAGATGTTTAATATAAAAAAGCTGCTCATACTATTTAAAATAAAATTTAGGATGCTAGGTTAAATGTTTGCTTTAGTATTCAGTCTATTGATATTTAAAGATTTTTTTTTAATGCAGTTCACAGGTGACCTTTAGATTTAGTAGTAAAATGCACCGCACACTTAAGTGTGTAAAAGGTTATTTTTTTGGCTAATTTGTTTGATAATTAATAAATATTATAATAGTATTATAACAATACAACTTAAATTATATATTAATCATATGTACATGTGTGTACAAGTTAACAGATATTATAATATATAAAAACTTAAATTATATACATTATTATTATTATTATTACCACTACTACTATTATTATATAAATATTATACAAATATTATCTATCTATCTGAAAGTATGGGACTTAAATTTCTTAATATTTTTGTTTTGTTTTCTAGTATAAATATCTAAACATTGTTGAATCAAGATGCATTTACTTGAGAAGCAAAATGACAAAAGATAGTCTTTTTTTTTTTTTTTTTTTTTCTCAGATTTTCCCCCGTGTTATATTACGTGTTATATTATATAACTACTGCTGTAAACTATTTCTATTACTGTAATTACTGCTGTAAACTATTTCTAAGCTCTCTTTGAAGACCTCATTTTCCCTGAACCTCTTGCGCCGTAGGTTTTTTTTAGGCTAGGGTAGAAGCAGCTCTCTTCAAACCTATGACTGCTCCATGATGTGTAAGTGATCTTGAATACATTATTGATGACCTCCTTGAGCTGCAATTACTGTCAAGAGCTTGGGCAAGGCTGTTGTACTAAACACATCTTCAGCGGAAAAAGAAACTTGTGCTTTGCTTCTTCTCTTTCTTAATTAGCCTATACATTCTTCACATGAACTTTGATTAATGTAGATATACTATATATATATATATATATATATATATATACATATACACATACATGTGTATATATATATATATATATATATATATATATATATATATATATACATATACACATACATGCATATATATATATATATATATATATATATATATATATATATATATATATCAGAGGTGTAAAGTATTGGAGTAAATGTAACTAATTACTGTACTTGAGTATCTTTTCGGATACTTTGTAGTTGAGTATCAAAGATATTAACAACTTTTACTCTCTACTTCACTACATTTTTGAATGAGTATCTGTACTCTTTACTCCACTGCATTTGAAATGAGTGTTGCAGTTACACATTACACTTTGCATGGTACCTAGCTTTTCTGCAGCAGATTATTTCTGCTACAAAAGATGTGATATCGCCAACTACAGGGCACTGAAAGTACTATATCCTGTGGTGTTTTGCCCTTACTCACCCAAACTTGTCAACAAGGCTACTTTACATGAATGCGAGTTCCTTAGCAAGCAGTTGTGAATCACAGGTGTTTTAAATATAAGGACATGACTGCAGCTGGAAATGAGGCTGAAACCAGCACATCCAGTGCAAGAAGACTTTGACTTTTTAATTTTATTTTCTTTATTTCTTTATTTCTTTATTTTTACAATTTTGAGGTGTTCAGTTTTATTTTGATTTTAGAAAATAAACGTGATTGCTCTCCTCACAAATCAGCTCTTTCTTGTTTTTGTTACATGTTCTCTATGCCTTGTCTTGGACTTTTATGTCACTTCCTGTCTCCTGTGGTGTTTGTAGTTAAGCTTGTTAGCCTTATGTACGCAGTATATATATATATATATATACACAGGTGCATCTCAATAAATTAGAATGTCATGGAAAAGTTCATTTATTTCAGTAATTCAACTCAAATTGTGAAACTCGTGTATTAAATAAATTCAGTGCACACAGACTGAAGTAGTTTAAGTCTTTGGTTCTTTTAATTGTGATGATTTTGGCTCACATTTAACAAAAACCCACCAATTCACTATCTCACTATAATCAACTCAAAACACCTGCAAAGGTTTCCTGAGCCTTCAAAACGGTCTCTCAGTTTGGTTCACTAGGCTACACAATCATGGGGAAGACTGCTGATCTGACAGTTGTCCAGAAGACAATCATTGACACCCTTCACAAGGAGGGTAAGCCACAAACATTCATTGCTAAAGAAGCTGGCTGTTCACAGAGTGCTGTATCCAAGCATGTTAACAGAAAGTTGAGTGGAAGGAAAAAGTGTGGAAGAAAAAGATGCACAACCAACCAAGAGACCGCAGCCTTATAAGGATGATCAAGCAAAATCGATTCAAGAATTCGGGTGAACTTCACAAGGAATGGACTGAGGCTGGGGTCAAGGCATCAAGAGCCACCACACACAGACGTGTCAAGGAATTTGGCTACAGTTGTCGTATTCCTCCTGTTAAGCCACTCCTGAACCACAGACAACGTCAGAGGCGTCTTACCTGGGCTAAGGAGAAGAAGAACTGGACTGTTGCCCAGTGGTCCAAAGTCCTCTTTTCAGATGAGAGCAAGTTTTGTATTTCATTTGGAAACCAAGGTCCTAGAGTCTGGAGGAAGGGTGGAGAAGCTCATAGCCCAAGTTGCTTGAAGTCCAGTGTTAAGTTTCCACAGTCTGTGATGATTTGGGGTGCAATGTCATCTGCTGGTGTTGGTCCATTGTGTTTTTTGAAAACCAAAGTCACTGCACCCGTTTACCAAGAAATTTTGGAGCACTTCATGCTTCCTTCTGCTGACCAGCTTTTTAAAGATGCTGATTTCACTTTCCAGCAGGATTTGGCACCTGCCCACACTCCCAAAAGCACCAAAAGTTGGTTAAATGACCATGGTGTTGGTGTGCTTAACTGGCCAGCAAACTCACCAGACCTGAACCCCACAGAGAATCTATGGGGTATTGTCAAGAGGAAAATGAGAAGCAAGAGACCAAAAAATGCAGATGAGCTGAAGGCCACGGTCAAAGAAACCTGGACTTCCATACCACCTCAGCAGTGCCACAAACTGATCACCTCCATGCCACGCTGAATTGAGGCAGTAATTAAAGCAAAAGGAGCCCCTACCAAGTATTTAGTACATATACAGTAAATGAACATACTTTCCAGAAGGCCAAAAATTCACTAAAAATATTTTTTTTCTTGGTCTTATGAAGTATTCTAATTTGTTGAGATACTAAACTACTTCAGTCTGTGTGCATTGAATTTATTTAATACACGAGTTTCACAACTTGAGTTGAATTACTGAAATTAACTTTTCCACGACATTCTAATTTATTGAGATGCACCTGTGTATACACACACACACACATATATATATATATATACATATACAGTTGTGCTCATAAGTTTACATACCCCTTGCAGAATATGCAAATATGTTAATAATTTTAACAAAACAAAAGAGCTCATGAAAATTGCATGTTATTTTTTTATTTAGTACTGTCCTGAATAAGCTATTTCACATAACAGATGTTTATATACTCCACAAGAAAAAAAATAATAACTGAATTTATAAAAATGACCCCGTTCAAAAGTTTACATACCCTACAATCTTAAAATACTGTGTGTTGTTTCCTGGATGATCCACGACTGTTTTTCTGTTTTGTGATAGTTGTTCATGAGTCCTGGGCCTGCTGTTCTTCAGAAAAATCCCCCAGCTCCTGCACATTCTTTGGTTTTCCAGCATCTTCTGCATATTTGAACCTTTTCCAAAAGTGACTATGATTTTGAGATCCATCTTTTCACACTGAGGACAACCGAGGGACTCATATGCAACTATTACAGAAGGTTCAAACACTCACTGATGTGAAGAAGCATCCAGAAGGAAAAACCATGCATTAAGAGCCGGGGGGTGAAAACTTTTGAACAGAATGGAGGTGTACATTTTTCTTATTTTGCCTTAATATCATATTTCTTCATTTAGTACTGCTCTTCAGAGGTTACAGAAGATAGTTACATGTTTCTCAGAAAACAAACTTACCCCGATCTTCAAATTCAAAAAGCTTAGTCAGAACACTACTAAATAAAAAATAACACAGATAGATAAAATCTGTAATAAATCAAATATATTAAAATATAATTTTATAATTATATATATTGTTAAGTTTATTTTAAATTGCTTTAAGCCTTATATTTAAATTTAATGATTTTATTTTAAATTATTTTTAGATTATTCTTAAACATATACAGTTTTAGATTTGTTGTAAATTATTAACATATATAGATACATTAGGCAGCACTCTTAGTCCATGTTAATAAGCGGTCTAGAGTGATTTTTATTCTGTTTTATATTATAACTTGAGTATACAAATGTCAGGCACACACACACACACACATTCATATTCGCACAGATGCCACTGCACTGTAACCTTTCTACGCTGCTAAACAGTTGACATTTGAGAGTCCTTGCTTCAAACTTGGGAATAACTGTGAGTTGTAATTACATGCATTGTGAAATGAGCAATTATCGATAAACCCAAATTACTCAACCCCAAGGGGCTTGCTATCACGGCAGTGCTAGCTGTTTTTTCTGTTTATGAAGTTTTATTTCATTAAGTTTCTTTTCAGTGACAAAATAGTTGACCATAAACAGGCTTCTTCCTCAGGTGAAGACTTTTAGTTGCATTTCCAACTGTTTGTGAGTGTACAAGTGTTTAATTCTGATGTGTAAGCTCTGTTTATGCCCTGTTTGTGATCTCATGTCTTATTGATGATAGCAAGCTTGTGCTGTTTGCTCAGATCAAATTCACCTGCTGATATACAGGACTTCAAAACAAATTACAGTGCGTAGAAAGGCACACTTCCACTAAATAATAAAAAGGGCAACAGTTTGTCAACGTGTGCCGTACCTCTCGATTCTATTCAAATAGAGGCGGGAAACCAGCCACACAGATGTGCATTATTCATGTAGACGACTCAGAAGTGTACAACACAACATTCTCGCAGATTAAGGGCCTGTTTGACTGTAGCTGCCTAAACATTAAACCTCATGAATTACTGATTCACAATTTTTATTTGAGAGTTTGCATTTCTGAGTCACAACAAAACCAATGAGCTGTTTTAAAAAACAACTGTGAACATCATAAATTATAAAAGTTGGCTTTCATTGATGTGCTGTCGCAGAAGTCATGTCAAAAAACATTTGATTAACATTGAAATGCTTTGTTTTATGCATCATAGCTTCTTTTTAAGGTAAGTCAGTTCACTTGCAGTTATCCTAACAACTATTTTTAGTTATGTATAGCTGCTTTCTACTTGAATGAGGAAAGACCAAATTCTCTGAAATTATTTCTCAATAGCTATGTTTCCATCCACTTACTTTAATGCACATTTTGGAATATTGCATAAAAAACACTGGATGGAAACGCGCATAAAAATGTGCATAAAAATATATGTATACAATTGAGTAGGATAACATTTTTATCTGATAAGAAAAAATGTGCATAAACTAGTATGATGGAAACAAATTTACCAAATAAATTCCACCATGTGCATCAAAAAAATCACGAGACTTTGCAAGATGGAATGGGATAACTTTAACCAGCAGACCAATCTAGTACGGAAATGTTGTTCTGGTCATTCTGAAATGCCTGAGCAAAGCCTGTCATCAATTTCTGTATAATTGTCTTACACAACTGTGTTCCCAAACAGCAGGCATCCACCTCCAAATGCAATGACAGCATTTATTGTGTTTCGTCTACTCGCTCTGAGACGCAAGTAATTTATCATATATGAAAATCATTATATTAATTGGCTTCTTTTCTTAGTGATATTTAGTGGCAGTTTACGATTTTGTTCTTTTTGACTCATTGGATGGAAATGGTGCTTTATTCACAAATGTTTTATGCGATATTCCAGTTTTGCACATAAGTTAAATTCGAATCTTTGAATGGAAACAAAGATAGTGATATGTTTAAATTGCATTAGGAATAAACTCTGACAAGAATGGTATCATAAATTGTGCTTCTTAAGCTCAAATCTCCAAAAAACAAAAAACAAAAACAACAAAAAAAACCCTGATCCAGCTAATGCAAATATATGCATGAATATATAGGATGTTCCATTGTAAGCCTACTTAAATTCTGATAATGTTTAATATTAAAAATGTTAATATTTATTTACAGTGCAGTGATAAATATACTGTAGTTTGTTTGAACCTTTGAAAATTAGTTTTAGCCACTTTGCTTGTGATTCTCAAATCAAAAAACTTCAATATATTCTAAATAGCAAACTAATAACCTTAATGGCAGTTACATTTATTTTTTGGTTGAATTTGCTGCCTTTTATACAGATGACATTGTCTTTTGTATTCTATGACCTACCTCATCCTATACAGAACACTATATTGGCACTTTTAAACTTTTTAATAAAGAAAATTCCACATGAAACACTCATGGCCTTTACAGATGAATGTAATATACTTCATCCAAACACCAGTTTTCTGCAAAATCCATTTGTTTCTACTGCTCCTTCATCCTCAGACACCTTTTTTCCATTATGTACTGTATATTTGTCTTCGACTGCAGCTTGGGAAAAATGGGAAAAAATCATAGTACAACCAAGTTTGTACATGACATGAGTCTAAACACAAAGTTATGAGTTTGTTGAGCTGAGGTTGTTTTGCCATTACATAAGCTATAACTTCTGGTGATTAATGAGGTGGCCTATTACCTAACACACTGTTGGTATACTTGTTTTCTCACAATGACAAGCATGTTCCTTAGGGGAGAATTCTATGGGGAGCTGGATGCATATGTGTTCTGCCATTTTGATGAATGAAAAAGTTGACTCGTATGGTGGAAAATTGTTGTCTCTCTTCAAAAAGAGTTTGAGCTTGCTGCCGGTGGCCCCTAAGGGACGTTTGGAGAACAAAGGAGAACAACACGACGAATATGTCATAGAAAACCACTCAGGAGGAGTTCAATAATGTATAGTCAATGTATGGCGTTCGGTATATGTTAGCGCAGCACTGTAAATGTGACCCGTAAGTTGCTGCTGTGTCTTTCGCTTTCAACTGTGCTATAAAGAAAGCACTAAAATGCACTTTCAGCACATCTAGTTCTTGTTTGTAATGTAAAAATTGACGCATTTTCCTGTAGAAGGCTTCCATTATGATAAACCGGACAGAGACTTGGTTCCACCGGCTCTTAAAAACCAGGAGAGGAATCCTGTTCTCGGAGTGGAGTCGTAAATAAAGCCTCATTTCAAATTCTATTAATCTATTAATCTGGAGCCTCATTGCTTAATTTATGCACATCCAGAGAAAGCTCATTTGCATTCTATAGACATTCCATATTCTACTCGTGCGTCCAGAGAGATCATTTCAAAGGCAGATTCAGCTGCTGATGGAACATATTCATTTGAGCTACAAAACAAGGAACACAATTCAGATTAGAATTGCATTATCACAGATTAGAAATGCCATTACTACTGGGTTTAGGCTGTGAAGAAAAAAAAGATGTTGGTTATGCAAGTTTGCTGAAGAAAACCAAAAATAAGCATTTTAAGCATGTTTCATTTGAACATAATGGCTTGCGGTGTTATTTAGAGCTGATTTTATTTATATCGTCTCCTTTGGGGTTTATATGTCACGCAGACATACAGTATCTATTGATACTGCTGCTTGTGAATCATGCGGGTACTCAATAATAATGGTGCGGATCGCTTTTGATATCTGGCTGTTGGTGACGGAAGCTTTGTTCTGTGGTCTGATTTCACGTGTACCACATCAAAGGCTGAGGTTTCTCTCTCTAGGAAAGGGCTGAAGGATGATTTTACTGACTTTTCCTCCAAAATTGTCTATTAGAAGTGGCTTTGAGAATCATATGCACTTTTAGTTCACTGAACTGACAGTTGAAAAGGTTTTGCATCATTTCTTTTCTCTCCTTATGAAAACACCATGGTTTCCACCTAAGTACAATATTTATTACTGTAAAATCATACAAAATTAATAAGAATTGTATATAATTTAATTATATAAAATGTTATATTTTACATAATTACTATTAAATTACATACTAAGATTGCTTTAAAAAATATGTTTTTGAAATAACTCCCTTATGCTCATCGAGACTGCATTTTTAAAATAAAATAAATACATGAATAAATAAATTAATTAATTTAAAAAACAGTAATATTGTGAAATATTACAATTTAACATAACTGGTTTCTATTGTAATTCATTTAAAATGTAATTTATTCCTGTGACGGTAAAGTTGAAATTTCATCAGCAATTACTCTAGTTTTTAGTGTCACATGATCCTTCAGAAATCATTCTAATATGCTGATTTGCTGCTAAAGAAACAGTTGTGCTTCATAATATTTTTGTGGAAATTGTGAAATATTTTGTTTTTCAAATGTTAATAATTTCATTATTTGATGAATAGAAAGTTCAAAACATGTGTATGTATGTATGTATGTATGTATGTATATATATGTATATATATATATATATATATATATATATATATATATGTGTATGTATATATATAGAAATATATATGTGTATATATATATATATATATGTATATATATATATATATATATGTATGTATGTGTATATATATATATATATATATGTGTGTGTGTGTGTGTGTATACAGTATGTACACATACACACACATTGTAATTTTGTAAAGTCTTCACTGTAAAGGTCATTGCACACTGAGTCCGAAATTTTCGCACGTTAAAAAATAAATACGATCTCACGTTGTGTCAATCATGTTTACACACTGCCTCCGAAACTTTCGTCCATCATAAAAAATTCGGATCAGGTTCGATTTTCTGCGTTTTCGCATCCGTAGCAAGCATTTTGATAGAAAGGATGACGAATACGGAAAAAAAAAATGCATACGAAAATTTCGGACTCAGTGTGCAAGGACCTTAACGGTTGATCAGTTTAATGCATACTTGCTGAATTATTATTAATATTAATTTAAAATTTATATTAATTAAAAAAACAACAACAACTTACTGACCCCAAACTTGAATACATATTTTATTTATAAAATATTGACATTAATTATATTTTGCACAGCTCTGATTTAAAGAATGTTTTTCTCATTATTTTACTGTACATTACATAGAGAGATTAAACAACTAATCACATCTTTATTTTTCAAGTTTTAATATTTCCAGAATAAATATCACCTCCAGAGATGAACGACAAACTTTGACCTAAAATAAAACAGATGGACATGAGGTAGGAAACAACAGGAGAGGGCTGTAACTGAGAAAGTGGAGATTTAGTGGGGTTGAGAGGTGCATCTAAAGACTTACCGCAGGCTCATGAGGGAAGGCCACACTGAGGGGGATCGATACTCTGCTAATGCAACTCTCATTATTTCTCGGAATAAATTCTCCTGACTCGGGGACCGACACTAAAAGCACCTGGTGGTATTTCAGTGGCTCCGCAGGGCCCTTGGGGTCCCAGGATGGCTGCATCAGACTCGGGCAGGCTACTAAAGCTCCAGACAAGCTTTTGGGACCTTTAGCACCAAGCTCTAAGGGGACACATTAACAGTGAGTCTCACAATAGGCATTTTGATGTGTCTAACAAGAACACAATAAATTGTCCCTCATTACTCAGTAATTAACTCCACAGTCCCATCCCCCCCGTCCTGACACTTAAATCACCCTTTCCTTCCACAAACACCCCTTAACTCTCTCCTTCCCTCTGCCTGGTCTTTAATTTCCTCTTCTCCGCAGGGTGTGAAGGCAGAGACGTTTCACTCCATACTCCATCATTCCCTGCCATATGCGCTCTCCCACCCCAGCCCATCTTCAACCCCACCTTTTACCTCTTCCCGTCCTCGGAGACCTCTCATAGGGCAACACCTGGAAAAGGGCGTGGCCTTATGACCGGGGATGATGGGAGCCAACCTAGGGGGATCTGCTTTGCTTCAGCAAAATCTAAAACTGCTACCAATCCCTCAGGCCTTCGCTTTCCACAGGGCTTTCCACAATCCTCCACTGTTAATTGTTAAAATGAGGATATTAATTGGACGCAGAGGAAAATCACCTGTCATGTCAGATGGGGATCTCTTACTGATTGAAAGGTATCTCTGATATGAGCCCATGGGCTTGATGGGCCCGTGAAACACACACTGGGATTGAACGTCTGCATAGCCCAAAGGCATTAAACCCACCCTAGTTCATAAGAGGGGGAGCTCACTTTTTGATTGTGTATATGGCTGACATACATCCACACTCGGATGGCCCAGATTCAAAAGCCACGAGTTGTTTGATAACCTATTGGGGACTAAATAATCTTGGGAAATAAGGGATAATGGACTTCACACCTACATAGTTCAGCATTCATAATTCAGAGATTATTTCACATGATAAGAACTCAAGACCTGCTATTTTTTGGCTACCATATCAATTTATTTACACAAGATTTTTCTTTTTTGACACATTCAGTAACATTGACAAAAACAAGATTTTTACATTAAGAAAATATAACTTGGACTTGCTCATGCAGTGCAGGGCATTGTGGTTAGTTGCTAGAGCACTGCTGTAGGGTTGTCTTGGTGTTTGGAGTGGTTTTTAGCATACTGGTTTTCATGATATATGGGTAGCTCCTTCAGTGTAGGTCTATGGGATTCCCCACCCCCCTACAGCCATAAAGTCATTATCAACAATGAAAAGAAGTCACAGATGCAAAGAAATAAAATTAATTTTTGGGAAGTTCTTTAATGGATGGTAAGACCATATGCAGAACCATTAGTCAAGCCCAACAGCCCCTGTGGCTCCCACAGCTATCAGGTAATTTGACAGAGATCCAAAAGTTGTAGACATGCAGATGTTTACCGTTTAAGCAGGCATCTGTTTGCTCAGGCACAGTTTATGTCAGAGAAAATGTGACAGGCTCCTAAAGTCTTTTTAGAGAGCAATTTAAGTGAACTATTGTAAGTGCAGTGCATAAGAAAAGTGAAAGCAAACTAATCACAAATGAATTCTTGACTATTCCATATATATGGGTGGCCAAAATTGTTAGAACACCTGACAGATCTGAAAATATTGACCTTTTTTGCCTCTAAAACATGATTTCATTTCATAATGTCCATGAAACATGCAGATGGTTGCTCTGAGCACAACAAATATCAGATGGAGTCATACTATTTTTTTTTATCCACTTTTAACTTTAATATTTGGTATGTCCACCTTTTGCAGCAATTACAGCAGCACATCTCTCTGGCACAGTGTCAATATATTTCCTGAGAACTTCAACACTAATGTTATCCCATGCCTTCTGCAACTCAAGCCAAAGGCTTTCCTTTGAATGTACAATAGATCTGTCCAGTTTATTTTCCAACTCGCCCCAAATTTGCTCGATGGGGTTGAGGTTCGGACTTTGAGGGGGCCAGTTCATCATTTTTAATGTTCCAGCAGATTCCTTCCATCGCAGGTAGTTCCGGCAACAGTTCGTTTTATGGGTATTATAATGGCCAATTCAACAAAAACAACTACAACCTCTTAAATATGGCAAGTGTTCTAACAATATTGGCCACCACTGTGTGTGTGTGTGTGTGTGTGTGTGTGTGTGTGTGTGTGTGTGTATATATATATATATATACACACAGATGTATGAACAGAAAAAATACAGATATATACACAAAATATATATTTTGCAGATAACAAAACAGGCTATACAGTTTTGCTTGTAGATATCAATTTTACATGCTAGCAAGTCCTTTAATCAAAACAAAAAAAAAAATTCTAAGATATGATATGATATATGCTACTAATTTGGTAAATCCAGTGAAAGAGCTTATTGTGACAACCCAGCAATTTGATTTGCTGGTAGACTGATAAAAAAGTCATATTATTTTTATGCCATGACTTTTTGTTTTACACAAAAATGGAGGAAAAAACAGCACTACCCACTTCTTGGCTAACTGCGCTGAGGTTTTCCTGTTGTTTGAACAACCCGGTTACTCCTTTAGTATCTCTATCTGATAACTGAAAACAAATGTTAGGAAGCCAAGATAACACAATAACACTCCAGCCCACCGCCTGGCGTGATCGTTCTCTTACCTTGACCTCTCCCTGAAATAGATGCCTGAATTACATGCACACAAACACATGCACAAAAGTGTCGCTTTCCCCATTACGTGATGAGAGCCTGGCGCTGACAAAAACGATCTATTACATCGTCGCCGTGCACTCGAGAGAGCAGTCTTCCTGAACGAAGAACAAAGGTTGATGGGCCCTAGAAGGACAAGTGTCCTACAAAACACTGTCTCAAACCGGCTGTTAACAACTGCACTCTAGTTTAAACAAGCCATCTACACAGGGACACACTGAAGGCCTTTTCTCTCCACTTCGCTCTTCATTGTGATAAAAATCGACATACGTTGGCACAAGGGCCTTTTATTGTGTAGAACTGTTTACCTAGTGAAGCTGATAGGATCATTTCATCAGCCTTTCGATGCCAAACCTGAAAGTGCTTGCGAGTTTATTTCTGTTCTCAGTATTTGATCAGTTCGATAGTGTGAGTCAAAACACACTTTTTGTCAAGGAGCCTGTTTTACAGGAGGTCTTGTGTTATTTAAGTGAAAGCCACTCACCTTAACCAATCAGAAAACTTGAAGGCGCTTCTCTACCATTTTAACCAATGACATGAGTTTAGAGGCTGGACTATGTTAGATATAAGAGTCGAAACTGTTGCTAGTTGAGCAGAAATCACTAATAGTAGCTTGCCATGTTTGCATTTATTTTCCAACCTAGAATGACTTATTTCAATTATGCTAGGTCAAAATGAGCATACATTAGCTTGGCTTGGCATAGACTGTAGTGTTCTGGGATGGAAAATACCAAATTTTTATCCCAAAGTGATGTGGAATTGTAAAGTTTTCTCCCAACAAAGCAACATCTTCAGTTTTGCAGGCACCTCAGTGATAGCAAACCTCCGAAATTTCCATCGCTAGTTCAAAACATTCACCTGTTTCGTGGCAGGCGTCCATAAGGCCACAGTCAAAATCACAACTGCAGTTCCAGTTGTTATTGTGTGCAGGTTCCACGGGTGGAGAGAAAAGCATGTAGGCAGGGCAGATGGAGTTAGCAGCTCGCTCACATGTTTCAGGTAGCATGAGGAACAAGTCGTAGAATCGGCAGAAGAGACAATTCAGCACAATCCCGGCACAGAACTCTGAACAACAAGAATAAGAAATCATGGGATTGTGGGCAGTCAACAGGGAATGCTAAAGCATCTATACTTTATTCACAGCTGCAGGAAGTGTATTTAAAAGAAGCGTGTAAAACCTTCCTAATGGAGAGTACACTTGTAGTTTGTATCTGTTTAGTTAGCAGAAACAGGCTGCTACAGATGCTGGCAATATGTCATGAAAATAAAAGGCCTGAAAAAAAAAAATACAAGTACTGATGCAGTTAAAAAAAATGGCCATGTGTGGTGCTTCTTGCCAAACCAATCGAGTAAAATAAAAGTGTGATGAATTTCAAGCTTTACGTCATAATTTGTTTTGGGGGTTTTTTTTCAACTAAAAGCACTTTTTTGTTCCAAGGGTTTCAGGTTTTTTAAATATTTGTATATAAAGCATATTTCTGCAATAAAGTTAAAATATGTTGTTTCTATATGCACAATCAACATCTTTAAATCAATAGTTGTATATTTATCTGTCATTTCTAACTTGCTTATGTCGTTCATAATGCTTCATGGTATTGTAGTTCTTTCCTTCTTTTTGTCTGATTTTCAAATACTTTTTTGCTTCAGATCAAAGTTTGTAATGTTGTTCACATCATAGATGGTTGGTTTGATTCATGGCTTTGCCTCTTTAACAAAGAGGCTTGAAAAATCCCTATAGGGTAAAATACTAGTACTTTAATGTTCTGAGGGTTCCAGGCAGAAATGCGATTATGCAAAATAATTTTGGGTGCTTATTTACAAAATGTTTCAAATTTAATTTCCACTGCTGTTTATTTCCATCACTGCATGTTATCAAACAAAATGCATAATGTGATGGAAATGTCTGAAATATGACAGAAATGACAGAATTCTGCTGTGATATAAACCATTGGACATTGTTAGTGGGAAAATTAAATAAACTAGTGAGAGAAATGTGTTTTGTAAGAGTTTTTACAAGACCAAAGTATCCATAATTAAAAGAAACACCCGTAAACATCTGTAATGTACAAAGAAAAAGCATTGGAAAAAATATTGCTGAAAATTTTTAAACATTAACAGACAGGCTTTATCACTACGACAGTACATCACAATATGCATCCCTTTAGAATTGAAATGATCAAATATGTCTAACACACATGCTGTTACTGTTGTATGTCAAAAAGCACAAAAATGAACAATGTCAGAAATGCTCAGAATGACATGGCACGATCATGCCAAGAGCTTAAAAAGCCCATGGAGTGTTACATATGTTATAGAACCTAAATGCCTCTTTGAAAACTCTTACCTTGGGATCTCGGCTGATGGGGATAGACACTCAAAGGCCCTTAATGACCTGGAGTCTGTCCGCACCTCTTGTATACAACAGTTTAAAAGCCTCCCAGCTCTCGCTGGGCACTTCTGTACACATGCATAATTTACTGAATCACCTTTTCCTTCCAAAGAGAGAAGGAATAGAGCTGTGTGGAGATGTAATCAATTATCATCTGTCTGTATAGGTGTTTTTCCTTTCCAGGCGCTTCCAGGTGATAACATAAACAGGGGGATGACACAGAATCAAAAAATTAGGGGGATTTTAGTGTAGTCGACTTAATGTGATGGTCTGTTTTTTAAAAAAATTTCCACACAGCCCAGGGTTTTGTGTAAAAAAATAAAAAAAAAATAAACCAAGCTTCAAATGGGGCTTTCAAGACTTTAAGTAGATTTGAGCATAATGCGGGACAAAATATCCTTGCCTCTGAGCATAAGAGTAGGAATTAGATTGACCTCTGAATATTGTACCAGGAAAGGCATTGAAACGCATCTGTAAACCTCGACACTACAACATAATGACTGCACCTTAACTCATCTGAACCTACCGGCTGAATGAGGGGAAATATATTTTTCTAATTAATTTTATATTGAAAAAGCTGTTGAATCATAATAGTCATGCACAAGAGTTCTCTGTGCATGGCTTTAATAATTCATCTCTATATGTAAGTTTAATCAAATGTGCTGCTTAATTCAGTTATTCAACTGATGTAGATAGCTTTAAAATCACATGCGTTTCCTTAGTTTTCATTTTAAATTATAGATAGATTTGAATAATTTACAATTCAAAATTGCATAATTATATGCTTATGGCAACACAATAAAATTCATTAAAAAAAAAATCAAAGGATTTTTTTAAAAAAGATAATGTATAAAACTAGTGCTCATTTCAGAGAAAATTAGGAGTTGGAACTTTAATACAAGACAATTCGCGGTGGCAGTTGATGTTGTAATTATTATTCATTAGAGCATTTTAGGGCAGTACGGCGGTCTGGGAAAGAGGAAGCTGGCCAGGTGTGATGATGCATGACTCACCTCCTCTCTCCTGGGAGTCAGATAGGGAGCTGCTGGAGGAGGAGGCAGTGCTGTACCTGTCCACTGAGCATAAGGAGTATGTGAATTCTGTAGAGCTCGTTTCTGCTTCTCTCTCCCAGGGATCCAGCTCAGGAATGGGTGAGAGCCTTCCAGGTGCAGTGCTGGATACCTCTGTTATTGCAAAAGAGAAAGAGTTTTTGAATAATCTGCATGTTTACACCTAGTTTTTCACCTAGTAAGTGAGACAAAAGCAAAAGGTTTTCATAAAATCCTCTAAAGTATTAAAAGAAAAGTTCATCCAAAAATTCTGTCATAATCTTAAAACTTGTATGGCTTTCTTTCTTCTGAAGAACAGAAAATGAGATATATAATATAATGAAAGTGAACAGGGACCAGGTTTTCAAAGCAGGATTTTCAGTAAATAATGACATAAATTCAGTCTTTTCCTCACACAACGTTGAGGTGACTTCAGAAAAGTTTGAATATAGTGTCTGAGTTTTATGGGGAAATTTTATAATGTTTTTTTTTTTTTGTCCTTTTTGGATCTTCACTTCCCTGGTCCCTATTCACTTTCACTGTAAGAGTACAAAAAATAATGGTTCCACATTTGCAACGCTTATTAAAGCCATTAAGCCACTGTTTTTAAGCTTCAAATCAAAGTTTGTAATGTTGCGATTCACTGCATAGCTGGTTGGTTTGGTTCATGGCTTATTACTCTTTAACAAGGGACTTTTGAAAAATCTCTAAGAAAAAAATTAAATGGAAAATTACTTCTGGAACCAAATCTGCAGAAATGTGGGTGGGCACTATTGCACTCTATATTCACGTCCCAAACTCATGCCATTGTCTGAGCCAGAATCCAACATTTCATGAATCGACTCATACAAACAACAATGTTCTGAAAGTGCCACAGAGCCACATTTATTTTTTCTTTTACACTGTTTTGGAAAGCTTACTTATATATTTGTCTCTGCGCATACTCTAAACATCCCTGTCGGTAACAAATCTACCAATATATATGCAGAAGAATCAATGTTCTCTAATCCACTGTGTCAGTTCTCATTTCAAAAGTTCTTTCATCCTGAAGCAATGTTTATCAAGGCCTGTCTAGAAAACATGCTGAGATGTGTTCCTGTGCTCTCACTGGTCTCAAAGTGAGCCCAGAAATCATTCAATAATGAATCTGCCAGATCTGAATGCAAACTATTAATGAATCATTGCTTTGGCTGCACTACCTTGTTTATTTTTTCTTCCACCTATTCCAAATGAATTATTCAATGTGCTTTTCTCTTTTATTTTAACATTTAATGTCTTATGATTAATTAACACACGGGACATATTTTCCGTAGAGGAATCTGCATTGTTAGTCCAAAATAAAAAAGAGAAGGGGAAAGACAAATGAAAATGGCTTTGGGCTGTATTGGCCTTTTTTCTTCTCTCTCTCCTTCAGACTGAATAATTTAGAAAAGAGGATAAAAAAATGTTTCTCCAGAAAGTTCTGTGGTTTGTCTTCACTGTGTTCTCGCTTTGTGAAGTGAACTTTATGATATGACAGACGTAGAAGATTAATCTTTCGTGTTTTATTACAGGAGAGTGCATGCTCTTTGAGAACACAGTCTCAGGATTTAAACAGCAGCTTCGAAATGAGCAGATTCTCAGGTGTGCCATTATCAGCTGTTCACAATCACAGCACAGCTGTCATGCATAACCATTTTATGCATGGTATAATCTCTAATACAACTCTTTCTGATAAATAAATGTGGGGATCTATGGAGTAACAGACAGTGTGACAACTAGCCCCGGTCACCCCTTATCTGAGCATACTACACCATCATAAAAACTACATTTTTGGGGGGTATTTACTGGATAGGGAAAGGGCTAGACAGTGAAAAAAGAATAAAAACAGATCCGTTAAGACAGGGGACAGGATTCACCTATTTCTAACTGCTGTGAAAGCTAATGCACTGTTGCACCCTTCAATCAATAACCATCTCAAAATGAGAGAGAAAACATTGTTCTCAATATGTCATGCACCAAACCAAAATCGTTTCAGTGTGTTAGACTAATATGCGTACATTTTTATTATTATTTAACTTACCAGCTTTTACCAAAGAGCTTCTCTCTCCAGTTTTGATCAAATCTAGCTCGATTTCCGAGTTTTGTCCAGCCATCTGTCTAACAGTGTGATAGCAAAACAATTTATGATCCGAATCATGAAAAAAGTACAAAGACACTGCTAAAGCTGTGTATGAACACTTACCATTGAGATACAGTTATCTTAGTGACGGGAATATAAAGACATCACGTGAGAGATTTAAAGATGCGCGACACGCCTTCAGCAACACAAAAATGATTCCTAGCTCACTTAAGCAGATAAAGCTGTACGTCGCTGTTTTACTAATGATTAGTCATAAAGAAAGTTAGGGAGACTGAAAATTACAGAAGTACTGTCATCAAAGCAAATGGGAGGATTTGGTTCCTCTCTGACTCCCGCTAGCCGTCACTGCTGGTTTAAAGAGAGACGCAACTTTGATTGACATGTGTGTGACACACCCAAATCTAGCGACGCGTCGTGAAGTGTATTATGTTTGACAACAAAAACTCAAGGTAACGTCGCGTTTTATCACTTTTGTCATTCAGAGATGATTAATTTAGTGGGAGATCTCATTATTCGTGTTCAAACGCGTCTTCATATGCATATTTGATGCTGATGTTTCTAGAAGATGTCGCACTTTTCCCACAATTAGCCTAGTTGTTTCTTCAACTAACTTATTGGCATTTTGACTCTGTAGAACTCTTAAAACACTGTTTTAACACTCCCACTATTTACTAAATTTGTCTAATTACAACACTCCCACTATTTAGCTACTAAATTTGTCAAATAACAGTGTCTAACAGCCGACATGCGCAATACAGAAGAATTTTCGCCTTTTTTCTGACTTCTCTTAAACAAGTACACTAATTTTTAACAAAAAAAAAATTAATAAATAAAAAAACACTTGCATAATTGTTTGTGGTGGAAATAACAACCCTAAAAAAGAAAAAAAGGAAAAACAAATTATATAAATAGTATTCATACTATAAATATTGAAATATATTAGTATAATACAGTAGTTTTGCGCTTTTTACTGTTTTTTTTTAAGTTGAATAATTCATGATGGGTTTTCATATTGTAAGATTGAAAGTCTTAGTCTGTGACGATATAAAATCTATACGTAGAAGGTATTCGAAAAATAAATAATCAAAGCATGGTAAAAACTTTGCAAGACAGTTTGAATGTGAACTGGTTATAACAAAAAGAAAAGAAAAAAGTGATAATAAAGTGATAATAAAAATCAACCCTTGGGACATAAAAGTGTCAAAGTTGAAGAAACATCCAATTATGAATCTACTTTCTTCCAGCATTATTCACAGAGTTTCACAAGGGGGAAAAAAAAATAATTTTTTTTTTTTTTATTCAGAGCCTTAGCCTGTACTGCAGTGAAGTTCAGTAGGTTTTTTTTTTTCATTGCACGCAAACATGTCTACACATACCTGTTCACACAAAACAATCATAGTTCAGCTTCTGCAACACATGCTTCTCATATAAAAGCCAGTCAGCAGAGATGAACTGATAATGAGCTCTATTCAAATTTCTCAAGGTTTACAAGCCTGCCAATTTACTCTAACTAGCCTGCAGATTAGAGTTGCATTTTAAAGGATGCCCTGCTGTGTTTGCATATGTTTAGAGAACAAGGGGCCTGCTAATTGAAAAATTAAGATGTGGGGATGTTTGTGGGAGTGGACCGTGCCAGATGCCTTCTTCAACAGCGAGTGCTGGTTAAGTGTGAAGAGCACCCTGTGGAAGAATATTGCATGCTGGATAAAACAGGCAGGATACAGATTATGTTCAGATCACAAGGATTACATTCATTGCAAAATGTTCCTTTGTGCCATAATGACTATCATGAAATGTTAGCAAATCCCTCATCTAAAGCAGTAGATAGAGAAAAACAACAACTATAATACATTAAATTTGCTTGAGGAAAAATTGTCAGAATGCACGGTCACTTTTGGTTACAAACACGGCTACAAACTTTATCTTTAAATACATGAATCAAATGTTGTAGGTTCAGTGCAGTTCATGTTTCATCCAAAAAATAAATAAATAAACAAATAAAATTCCTTTAAAGGATTGCAATCTTAATAAGTTCAGATTTGATAAATATATCAAACTTTGCAAGGTTTTTTGGCTATATATCATCTAAGACCAACATGCAATGATATGCAGTTTTAATCAGTTTTGTTTGCATATGTTTACAGAACAGAGGGCCTGTTAATGGAAAAAATATGAATGCGTGATAGACTGGATGCCTTTTCAAAAGCAAGTGTTGAGTAAGTGCTGTGTTTTTAAGCTATATATCATAAAGACAACATACAACGCATATATATTTATTTGCTTTTTTGCATGCAGACTTTTATAAAACGTCAGACATGTTAGAATATGCTGTATTATAAAACATTATTTCTGTCTCATGGAACATTTCCTTCTTACCTTGAGACAAAGACAGATAAAATGATCATCCATGGAGTCATATTCTAAATCCAGTTGATAATTAATTATACTGCAACCAGATTCCCTTCCTCTAAATTATTTATGATTTAACCCCTCTTTTGTCCTCCAGTAATGAAATACATTATGCTTAATGACAAAAATAGATTAAATCATTCGTATAAAAGGAGAAAAACCTTGCTGCTTTAAATTGAATGATAAATATAGCTTCCCATCCCCCATACACAGACACTCCAGTTCCTAGATTTACATGATGATGGATGAGTTGAAACAGAATGACTTTGATAGACTCATAGTTATGATTCTAATGGATTGATTGGAGTAAAATGAAACTACTTGAAGGATTCTAAAGCTCAAGTGTGTAATTTCTGCACCATTTGCATCATGAAATTGCAAAAATATTAATTTCGAAAAGTTTTCTGAGCACAATAGACCAGCAAGCAGTTGTCTCTGCATATTAAGCTTGTTAAGATAAATATTTGAAAAAGTATATATATAAAAAAAGGTTAAAATTAACACGCTTCAGCTTTACGTTTCCAATTGTTCCCAACACTTGTATCTAAAGCAGATAATTCCTCAATTTCCGAACAAGGTTATGATGTCATCAGGCTCCTAATAATGTCAATAAATCTCCCGGTTTTGTCAGCTTCTATCAAATGTTTAAGGACAGCTATGTGACCAGGCCATCATACCAGGTTTTTCCAGTGAAAATGACAAAGAAATATCCCTCCCAAGGACAGTCAAAATAGATATCAGAATTTCCAATTAAGACTACAGATAAATGGCCTCACAATACTGCAAAATATCACAGGAATATGAGAAAAGGAGGAAATTGGATTTGGTGAAGTTAAACAGTATATGACTTAAATCTGTTGGGGATTCTCTCTCAAACAAAGAAAGTGAAGGTTTCCTAAGGCGATGGCTTCACTTGGGAATTCCCAGGGTGATCCAAGGGGGGCTCTGAAAACCCTTGAAGTTATTCAACCCAGTAAATGACTAAATAGATTTTTTTTTTTTCTATTAGCTGATAGCCCCACATTGGTTGAAGGCAGACTATTTGACTCTCTGTTTTTTATTTAATTAGATGTCAAAGTCAAAATGATCATCTTTGATGAATATTTTTGAATTATTGATATTCCTGGCAATATTGTCTTGGCACTAAATGGATATTCTAGTAGAATATAGATATTCCAGTCTGAGGAGCAGATTATATTAACCTGCTTAGATATTTTGTAGTCACATTTGTCTTTTTGAACTTACTTTTATATTATTGGACTTCCATAATCCATATTCCATATGTATAGATATATAATATAAATATATATTTCTTTGGCTTCATTATGGCATATTTTTATTTTTGATGAAAGAAATCCAAGGCCAGTCATTTAGCAGAAAACAATTAACCATACAAGTAAAAATGCATTTTTTTTTTTTTTTTTTTTGCAAAGAGAGCTTTTACCATTAATGTAATTATGATATGACATCAGACATTCTCAGTAAAGTATTGTCTTGTTGTTATTGCGTAAGACGGATTATGATTGGGTTTAAGCGCAGGCACATTATGAGGTGAGCCCTAAGTAGTGCTGAGGAGGGAACAACTCTCTTATGGTGTCAACCAGATAATAAGCTCCTTGATTCATATATACTTTAAGAGTCAAGGGTAACACAATGCTAGCCTTGTATTTCTCTCTCTCTCTCTATGTGTGTGTGCCCTTGCTGGTAAGGATCTCTTTTGTCCTACATTTTCATGAGTGTGGTCTCCCTCCGTCTACTAGTGCTGCAGGCTTATCTTCATACAGCACTGTTTTTATACACTGTCAATTCATCTCTCTCATTACCATCATTAATAAGGCCTTTGATACATCTTATTACAAGGTTAATTGGGACAAATCTGAAGCATATCCCCCTGTATCTTTTAATGTGATATGTCTCAAATACTCGTCGCTCAAGGTAGAGTGCATACCATAACTACAAAACAGAGTAAAAGACCCTCTAGTGCAATGTAAACGTTCACAACAGCTGGTATTCATTGATTGGCATGTTCCAGCAGTGAGTGGTTTATTGTGTTCCTAGGTCTGTTTGATGTCTTACCTTGGACTGTTGTGCTCGAATGTGCTTTTAATGGTGGTGTGTATGCGCCAAATTGTTCATTAAATGATTTTAACAGTGCAGTGCGACCAACTGCTCGCTTGTTGTCAAATGTTCAAACTGATTTGAGAATAAGAGGAGGTGTCTCTCGGAATATAAGGATGCCATTCAGCCTATTTCTTGTCCGAACTTTTTGGACGTTAAAAAATAAATACAACCTCACATTGTGTCGATCACGGTTATGCCTCCGAAACTTTCGTCTGTCATAAAAAAATTTGGACCAGATTCGAATTTCTGCATTTTCACATCCGTAGCAAGCATTTTGATAGGAAAGGATGATGAATTGGAAAAAAAAAAAAAATGCATACGAAAATTTTGGACTAGTGTGCAAGAACCTTTAGAATTGTACAATGCTAGTGGTAGTTGAAAGTGTATGAAATGTACATTTTTTTCCATAAAGCAACAAAATACAAGTACAAGAATAAAAGAACCTTCTGAAACTTTCAAAATTACATTCAATGTGGGCCTGAAAATGTGCCTTAAGTTGTTGTTGTTTTTGCTAATTACTAATCACATTTAGCAATATGGAAAAACAGAGAAAATCATTTTCATCTTAGATTTGCTGTTTTTTTTTTTTTGGAGATGGAGCATAATTTGACAATTGTTAGACAGAATCATGACTACAACTGCCTTTGTTCAGTGATTAATATTGCTAATGGTACATTTAAAGTACCAGGACTCTGCCTTTAAGACTTTGCTACCATATTTGACTTTAAATTTATGATTATTAAGCAATTTGGACTTCAAATACCTGTGACGAACAATTATTCTACAGTTGTTTGAAGGACCTTTGGGCACTCAAGGTCTTAAAGCTGATTATTCCAGAACATAGTTGCTGTGAAGATTTCAAAAAGATAGAAAATGAGTTTGACAAACCTGCAAGTTCTTACCTATTGCTCTGTTCCAAATAATACATTTGCTGACAAGGCCACTAAAGAGTCTGAGGTCCGCACAGTGCTGACTGTATGTTCAGGTGGATAAAGTATGAGAGCCTTTATTATCTGGGCTAATAAGATCTTTCAATTATGAAGAATCAGATGAATAAATTAATTAATAGTTCTGGTACAGTTTTTTTGCAACCTTCAGCAAATGTACTCTTGAGAAATACATGAGAGCACATGCTGATTTTGTCTCTTCCTTTTGTGTGAATAGTTTTTTTTTTTGCCTTATTTCTTACTTTAGTACGCAGCGATTGCCTGTACTGTGCTTTTCAGAACTGATATTGTGTTAGTTTTCAATAAATGTAGCACAGGTGCAAGAAAAGTGCTGTAATTAATATTACTGATGCTACTTTTTGCACTTGTGACACATTTTTTTCTTCTTTTATCCTATAGGTTAACTCGTCCTTTGCTGAAAAATGTCACATTACCCAAGTATACAGGAGTGAAGCTTTTGCCATTGTATAATTTTCCCATAAAATGGGAACATTTAAGTGTAGAGCGGTGGAATTGTGTGTCAATGAATGGCCCCGTTAATAGTGATATCATTCGAACAAAAGGATGGAAGGCTGAACGTGAATAGAGGAGTGGAGGTGAGTCCATGGAGCGTGTACCGTCGACCATTTCCGTCCCCTCCATTCGGGTCATGCACTAGCCCATCGAGAGAGCGCGTACATGGCTGACAATACCAGCAAGACAAACGGTCCACTCCAGCACAAACCACGCTCAGACAGAAATGTGCAAAAAAATAATAGTTATTAAATTAATTGCGGTCGTAATCTTGTAAAATATGTGTCAGAAAATTATACGCTGTTCGATTAACACATAACACGGATGTCAAATATGTAATAAAATCCTGATCAATAAAACAATAACCATGTTGTTAAAAGCAGCCATTGAAAGGTGTTGCCAGCTCTGTGTTTCAGGGGTGAGCACCCCTTTTAATATAAACGGATTTCATCGTTCCACCGTGTCACCTAAATCACCACAATGTTTGTGTATACAATTATAATAAGTTAATAAATTGTAGCAATGGATGGATTAGGAACACTCTCATCGACCCCATATATCAGGCATTGTCATAGGCACAGAAAATGCATGTCTAACAATCTGTTGATTACGCTGTGCTCCGAGGCAGAGAGAATAGCTTTTACTAGATACATTATTTGAACCTCTCGCATTGTTAAAATCAATAAGTTTCAAGCAGTAATGACCACAATTAATGAGACTTTTTACATTTTCAGTTATCTATATCTATTTTAGTTTTAACGGCAGGTTTGGTATTCTTACATTCTGCGTTTTTCTGAAAAATGACACTTTTGTCTTTGCAAAGAACAGAACTCATTGATTTTGTAGTGAATGACATGCTGTACTTTGGCCCTAAAGCAGCACATTGAGAGCGTACGGCATAAATGATCACCTATTGTTCCAGATACATCGTCTTAGTGCTAAAAATTCACTATAGGCTAAAAGAAAATGGTATAAGCTTGGGTCTCATAATGATTCTTTTCCAGCTGAAAAGGTATTTGTGCATAGCATACAAATGTATCATCGACCTAAATGTGTTTCTTTATGAAAAAGTGTTTTAAAGGAAGGCTTTCATTAGCTGAAACCGTATTCCTCTTTCTCTGCTCAAGCACATTGAAATAATTTTCATGCCACATTGACTTCTAGAGGAACATTAGTGCATTTATCTGTATTTATGTGGAATGATTTGAAAAAGCTGTTAATTTGAAAATGATTTTATTTATTTATTTTTTGCCAAGGAAATATTCATTTGAGTAATTAATTGTGTAGCAATTAAAAGGGGCATATTTGGGAACAGTTATGAAAATGGCTGTAGCTGGAGGTGTGAATTTTGTAAGTAGGGTTAATTAACACTGGCCCTGCATTGCCAATGAAACCATCAATGCATTTGAGTTGCAATAGAGCTTAGACTTAATTCAGAGTGACTCTTTGTGAATGAGTTTTATCATGTATGCTATTTGTGAATATTATTGGTTATTTCACCACAAGGAATTTATCGCCTTATATGCGTACTTTATTTACTGCATATGTCCACAGTGAACCAGTATGCTGTGTCTATAAGGTGAAATAAAGATATATAGTCCTTACAGTAGATTAAACAGTCCCATGATCTTAGCAAGCAAAGCAAGATATCAGTGCACTAGCAGAGCCAGTGGTCAATAATTGAATGAGAGAGGCCCATTGTCCAATTACACGGATTATCAGTGGAGGCTCCCCGTCTCGTTAACGACTAAGGCAAGGATGAGTAATTAAAAAGATTCATGTTGTGGCCACTTAATGATCCTCTCTCTTTTTTGTGCCTCATCTGTGGTTACCAGAGCATTTAAAGGAGGGCATCGTACCAAAACTCCCACAGCTTTTCAAATGCCTTTGGCTACTTGTGTACTGTCGGAAAGCACCCAGCGTACAGGCTGTTTGCATAGGAACCGGGCGTGTTTGGGTTACTCAGCTGTTGAAACTGCAGAATTAAAGTCTTTTTGCATGGATTTGGCGGTCTGTCCGAATACCTGAAAGCTCAGGTCAGGAAGAAATTCTTGGAGCTATTGAGTATGTAACTGCTCTTTACAGTGAAGAAAGGTGCAATCTGGAATTTAAACAGATTGCGGGTGCGTTGAAATGTTCACTAACAATAGGTGATTCAAGAGTCGTTTCCTGTTGTAGATGGCAATGTTAAATTGTTTATTTTGCATGTTCCTGGACATATTTGTCTGGTGCATCTCTTCAGGTCTATGCTCGTTTTTATCCAGTAATGGGACAAAGTCAGTAAACAGTTGGGACACTTTTGTTAAGTTCAAAATGTGCATGCTTTCACTAAATACCTGCAATCCAGTTTAATATGCCCAGCAATAGCACTGTTTTGTAAATTTGAATAGTTGTTCTTTGTAAATGAATGTAAATTTGTGTTAATGTAATTAAGCATAAGTTTTTTTTTTTTTTTTTAGTTTTTTTTTTTTTTAAAAGGCGTTACTCTCTGAGCTGGTGGGAAGCAGAAATGTATTAAAAAGAGGTTGTTGTGCCTTTTTTCATGGGAGTAATTGACCCAGTGGTGGAGAAGAGCATTATAAGTGTTATATCTAATCAAATTCAATTTCAGCATTTTAAAGGTACCTACATTGCTGTCCCTGCGAAATGAAATTTGCACACAGCAAAAAAAAAAAAAAAAAAAAAAAAAAAAAGAAATGGTCGTTTGAGCCGTTACCTTATTTGCAATATTATTCTTTTTAGATGGATTTTAAAAATGCAAATATAGAGTTGCTGAAAGCACCTAAATACACTGATTTGATGGATTGACTTCATGATGTCTTACTGTTCTTGTGGTCAGCCTGATACAAACCACATTTAGTAGCCAAATTGAAGTGATTAACTCCAGCTTTCATTGTTGACTTCTTCAAACTCAACTTTTCCGAAAACCTCGACTTCCGACTCAAAGTTGGATATCTCGGGCCAAGGATTTTCCTTAACCTATTTTCCTGAGCCCTAGACCTCAGGGCTGAATTCATAAAAGCTCAGGCTGTCGAACAATTTGTCTTTTGACAGGAGGGACCAGTGAAGCCACCAGAGGCTGGTCAACAGTGAGTGGCAGGGCCTGAGCCTGGGGCGATACCTGTGGGGCGGGTGGCTGAACGGGTATTGCAGAAGCAGCTCCAGTAAGAGAGAGAAAGGGAAAGAGAGAGAGTGAGAAGGGGTATGAAGGAGGGAGTAGGCCGCCATCTGGCCCCGGAGAGGGAATTGGGTGGTACGATCAAGCCGAGGGTGGTGTCAGATCAGAGCGGTCAGGGCTGGTGGTGAACAGATGTTCTGGGGTGAACGCGCACACTAGCAAACGCGCTCTGGAGGGACCACGTGTGTCCATCAGTGGCTGGAGAACGCTGCTGTTCTGACCTTGAGCAAGGAAACATGTCAAAGTCTCTCTGCTCTAAAATACAAACACACACAAACACACGGATCTCATAGGGAATTAACCTGTTCTGTATTTACATTTATGTCAGGGAAAAGAGGCCTTGACCAATACCACATTGCAATTTGTAGATAGTTGCATCCCAAGTCTAAAATGCAGTTAAGAACTTACTTCGATTAATTGAACAGTGTACTATAAAAAATTAAAATGTTGTGTTCATTTTCTGACTATCATGTCCTTCTTTGTGTGAGAACCTTGTGAGAAGCAGACCTTGGTGTGTTGATGAGAGATGCAGCAATGTCTGATTCGTGAATGAATCTTCAAATCTTTTCAATGAATCAGTTGATTCAGTTTACAAAAATGGTTTAAATGATTCATTCGCAAATCATACTGAACTCGTCATGATTTAATAATCTGGTTAACAGCTCACTACAGGAAGGATTACCAGTGAATAATGACTTAAATTTTGAATTGATTCTCACAAAAAGCTGTTGAATGACTTTTATAGTGCTTATGAAAGCTTCAGTCCTCATTCATTGTAATTTCATCCAAAAAAAGGTTATTAGTACAGTTTTCAGAATTTCTCATTTTTTGTTCCACAGAAGAAAGTAAATGGAACAGCATGATGTTTTTTATTTGTTTTATTTTAATATGGCTCTGAAATACCACATTGATATTTAGAAATCCTTGGTACATTTGCTGCAACAACAAACAAATGATATCAGAAAGGTCCAGTTCTTTACACAGAATCTGTTGTCCATGTCTTCCCGTACTCCTGAGATGGAGAATGGAGTAAAATGGGCACTTTTTCATGCGTTAAAGTAGCCATTTCCTGCGTCCTCATCACCTAGGAACTTGCTAATCAATAAGCATTTAATTAGTCAATTATATGCCATTAATTTAACACCCCTGAAGGCACAGTCATCTCCGTGAAAATACGTGCTTTAGGAAATTTATCTATTGGAAAATGTAAAGGCAGACAATTAAGTTCTCAAGCAAGGATGTAAAAATCGACAAGCTGTCGTGTGAGGATGTGAAAAAGAGTTTGTGGAACCCAAGCTCTGGCTTCCAATCTTTTCACTAGTGTTTTTTCCTCATGGTGACAGAGGAAGTGGAGATGAAAACATAAAAATAATAATACAATATTATGTTACTATGTTCTAATTAATTCTATTGTTATGTTACTATGTTCTAATTAATTTTATTGTTATGTTAATATGTTCTAATTAAAAGCAACTAATTGTGGTGTTTGTTGCTAATTGGGTTTTTTTTTGTTTGTTTTTGTTTTGTTTTTTTGTGTTTTTTTTTTTCTTGTGGTGTCAGTATTTTGATTAAAAACTAACAAAACTAACACATTTAAATATTTTTTTATATGTAATGTAACTGCATGACAATGCAGGCTTTTTTGTTGAGGCCTTGTTTTTTTATTTATTTATTTATTTTTTTGTAAAGATTTATTTATGGGCTTTTTTTATGCCTTTATTTGGACAGGACATTGACATTGTAGAGTAGACAGGAAAGCAGGTGAAAAGAGAGGGGAGCGGGATCAGCAAAGGATCACGAGCCGGGATTCGAACTCAGGTCCCCGTAAGCGCAGGTTCGCTGTATGTCGGCACACTAACCGCGAGGCTATTGGCACTGACGAGGCCTTGTTTTTTTAATGAAAAGTAACACATTACTCCTTACATCCAGAAGTAATATGATTACATAATACTATTTATAATATGTTACCCCCAACTCTGAAGATCAGAATTTGAAGAGATGTTAAATAAAGCCTGTAACTGTATGTACCAAGATTATTATTATTATTATTTACAGAAGCGCGCCAAAAGAAATGGTTTTAAGGCAGTACAAGACTTATTTATACATCCACAACAATAATCCTTGAACGCCTCTAGGACGTAACTGTACATGATTGGCCTCCATTATGATATTCTGCTGTATGACCTTCCAATAGACAACACAATTGTTTTACAGTAAGCATATTTTAATCTTTTCTCCGACGGCATCTGTATGTTATTTATTCAAGCAAATTGTCTGTTTTTATTGCTGACAGCAGTCATATTTGTAAAAATGAGTCTTGTGCTGCAAAATAATGTTTATCGCTTTATAAACTGCAGGCTTATGTTTTATTTATGCCATATGATGAGAGAAAATAGAGCCTGAATTGATGTTTGCTAATAGGCTGCAAAATAAGAAGCCTTCACATAATAGCGGAGACACTGGCGGCCAAGAGGCTTGTAATTCCCGGTGTCAATATTTGAATTGCTGGGGGAACTATTGCAGACACTGCAAATATATCCGAGCACCGTTTTGCTCCTAGTCTATAAAAACTAACATCTGTTGAAGCATACATTACGTTTTAAAAATAACCGAACAGAGATCACCCGGTAAAGTACAGTTAACCAGATGTCATTTTAAAAGTGGCAGATGGAACAATGAAAGGCGGATTGGAAATTAAAAAGCACAGCTAAAGGTCAGATCAATTAAGGTGCCCGTCGCCGGCTCCCATGTGACAATTAAGATGAGTTTAAAGCGCTTTGAGCGATGGGACAGTCTGTACTGTAGCTGTTGCTGGGGTGAACTTCTTAAGGGCATAAAAATGTATGGCGTGGGACCAGAGGCCCCTGGAAGTGAAGTGGATTTGCAGTGGGTCAAGGTTAATAACCCGCACAGATAAACCTGTTTCAGTGTCTCCGAGCTGAAATGGAGACCTTTGTCCATCAGTATTAAGCTACAAATAAATTAACAGTGACTTTAAGTGACATTGCAAGAGGGAAGGTTGGACTAAATTCATAAGTTGAATGTCATTTTACAGTTTCTTACTTGTCATTAAGCCAGTGGTTCCCAGTTGGTTTTGCTTCAGGACATAGATTTTGCTTTGGACTACACTCTTAAAAATAAAGGTTCCAAAAGGGTGTTTTTGCAGTGATGCTATAGAAGAACCATTTTTGGTTCCCAAAAGAACCTTTCAGTGAACAGTTCCTAAAAGAACCATTTTGAAGAACATTTTAAAAATCTAAAGAACCTTTTTCGACTATAAAGAAAATTTTCTGCATTTGAAAGGTTCCATGGATGTTCAAGGTTCTTCATAAAACCATTGATGCCATTAAAGAACCTTTATTTTTTTAAGAGCAAATATGTTATTAAAATCAATCATTGATTTATATTATTTTTCTTTCTTTCTTTCTTTCTTTCTTTCTTTCTTTCTTTCTTTCTTTCTTTCTTTCTTTCTTTTCACAAGCACATGCCAGGGGGTTTATTTTATTCACTGACCACATAATACCCCTATTGCATGTAAGCTTATTTATCAAGTATGCACAAACATATAGGGTTTATTTTTCAATGCACATTATATTTTTGCATTTACCAGTAATTTTGTGTTCAGAGCAGAACTGTGAAACTTTTTTAATTGCAATCCACCAGTTGAGAATCACTGATTTAACACTACTTACTATGCAATACACTGATTTCAGACACAATTGTATGCTAGGCTACCATGTTAAGAAATTGCTTTTTGAAGTACTTCAATGCAAAAATAAACAATAAAATACAGATTTCCCATAAGATTTGATTTGAACACATTAACACCTAAAGTACTGTACATTTTTAAGTGTTTCAGTATGATGGTGACCACATCATAACTGTTAGTAAAGTTGGCCATTATTTTTTTAAACAGTTACATATGCTGTTCTCAGAAACAAAAAAGTTAATAGAGGATATGACAGAGGCCTCTTGCACATTGCATTTGGCAGCAGGGGAGCCACAAGAGGGCAATATTTGCATTGTTTGTCCGTCTCCTCCCCAGGCGCTCTCATTTACATCAGACTTGTGTATTTGCATGCCGGGATCAAAAACAGTTTAGTTTGTTCATTTACATCATAACATGCAAACAATATGTTTACATAAAGTCTGATAAGACCTTTCCGCCAGTGTCCACAGCCCACACTTGACACACACAGACATGCATTTAAAGGCAACTATCTCTGTTTGGCGATCGTCACCTGCAAACACTTGCCTGTTTTTCCCTTCCACATATGTGTTTTAATGCTTATCAGGATGTGGTAAATTTGCAAAAAAAAGTTGCAGTGTTTTTTTTGTTTTCATTCACAATTTGTTTGCATTTCAGTTTGTTTATTATCTTCCATACACTATAATAAAATGAAAGATTGCTTTGCTTAAAAGACTTTTTTTTTCTTTAAAAACATAAATAGGTATAATATATGATTAGAGTTAAGCAGTGCTTAATTTGATCCACATTTAACCTTGTTGATTTTTAAACTATGTTGTTCAAGCCACCTTTTTCCTTTCTTTGCATTTTGCAGTGCATGCTGGGATGATTTTAGTCAGCGGGTTTGCTTATTTATATTACTTATTTGAACAACTGATGTTTTCATCATGGCAAAACAAAGTTTACAATATTATGCAAAATTGCAATCAGTTATTTTTATTTTTTTGAGTTCTGTCATGTCACAATTATAAACTAGTTTTAATAGAGCTAACTTCTTGAAATCATTTCCAGACAAAACGTGCTGTAGATTGACTACTAAATTGATTATTGTAGATGTCTGTATTGACTTGCTGCTCCACGACAGTATAACTAGTATAAATTTCGCCAACAGATGAAAATAATAAAAACATGTTAGAGGAAAATTTCCATTTCTGTGTAATTTTTTCCCATAGCAGTATTTTCTCCCTGGTTTGGTGGCCAGTGAGCTGGCGTGCATCGGAGTGTTGGAATTAATTAGATAATTTGTATAATGGACCACGACTTGGAGAGGTTCAGAAGTCCTGCTGCTTGCATTGTCCTTGAGGAACTCTCATCCAGATGTTCAAGCGGATCTTAGCCTGACCTGTAACCTAGTCCTAATTATCATTTGAATGACAACATGCTCTAGATCAATAGTGTTCAGTCACAGTTTGAAGGCGGAAGATAAGAACTCACCTTGTTGAGCTGCATGGGGGAGTAAAAGATGCTAATGTATTTATCTGAAAATACATGCCAGCAAACCACTGGATTTTGTGAATAGTGCAGTTCTGTTTTTATTAACAGATTTACTGAAGATATCAGTTTATGTTAACTGTAAACACTGAGAGCATGCGATATATTTTGTTGTTCAAAAATGCCACATGACAAGGAAAAATTCTGTCTTATGCCTGTTCTAAACATGTATACTGTTATTTTTCCAAAAGAGCGACTAAAATTTCATACTGTTCCTCATTCAGAGCTATAATAAGGCTTTCGAAGACTTGAAATATCACACATAAGTAGTGTGGGATGATGCCTTTTTTCCCCTTTTCAGAGCTTTGCAGACATTTTCACTGTGAATTGTAGTTGCATTGAAAAAAACTATGTAAAAAACAAAACAAAACAAAACAAAAAAAGTGTTCCATGGGAACAATAACAGCTTACTGGTTAAATAATTACAGAATGTTTATTTTTGGGTGAACTATCGAGTGTCTACAGTGAGAAAAGATGCTCAAGCCTTTTGAACATGATGAGGTAAGACAATTTCGTCATTCGTCCTGGTTTAAACTTTCCTGGATTGTTTTTACTTTCAATTTGTTTTTCCTAAAGCGTACCAACCCATTAATTTAGAACAGGTCATATTAAATCATGATCTCCCCATGTCTATTTGTATGTGGTTAGTTTTGTGTGTGGTTTAGTTTCGCTATGTGTACATAATGCTCTCTGGAACTGCAAGTTTATATGAAGCTTTATAACTCTTGTAGTTTTATTGTGACGTTAGGTAACTGTGCATATCTGAAGCACCATAAAAGTTGTGCGGTGCTCCAGACGTCTTTTTTGCTCTCACTCTCTCCTCACAGATAGCCCTGGTCCACAAAAACGGTAATAGCAGGATCAGTTTCCACTGACTTGAGAGCTAAATGATGACGTAACTGACTGATATATTGTAAAGTGAGCTTCTTGATTTTGCAAGCCGCATGCTTTTGATAGCAAGATAGTTGTAAATAATTATTTTATTTTAGATGGACATTTCTGTCTTTGTGTTTTCAGTTTAACTGATCAGCCCAATAGCTTAGCATTAGGCTAACAGATTAACCTGCTAAGCTTCTTGCAAATTAGCAAAAGGCTAACAAGAAAAGCCTTTTGATTAGCTACAACAAAATAACTTGATAAAGTGACACAGCTACTCTTTGGAGTGGAATTCAGATGGTACGCTTTGGGACCCTATTGGTGGAAACCAACCAAACACTCAACTGTTTAGCTTGTCCACAATCTCTGAGGTAGAGCTCTCAATATGCCCCTCATTGTATTGAGGAAGATTGCAATTTAGCCCAAGTGTCGCTCTCCTTGAGACTCTAAATAATAAACCCAGCGTGTGCGTGAACCCTTAGCTCATTGTTGCTGATTCCACAAAGTAGGACAGAAGGATGAGCTAGAGAGAGACGCAATTAAAGGAATTGTTCTAATGAAACGCAAGCTCCTTGCGATTTCTCCCTCTTGGTCATTATCTCTAAGATTAAATGATCTATATGACTGTGTGGTGCTTAAACGAGGTGAGAAGGGTGTTTATGTGTGGATGAGTGTTGGAGAGCGAGAGAGAGAGTAATTCAATCTATTCCATAAGTGAAGTACAGGCAGCCTCGGCCATCATTAAGCTTGTGGAATGGAGTCATTGCAATTTAGATATCCATGTGAGCATAAGCAATATTAGACAGTCAGTAATATCATCTGATACTTTACAATATCATGCTATTCTTTTCTTTCCATCAGCGTTATTTCATATTATATTGGAAATCTCACAGCAGTTGATGGGTGATTGCTTAGCTTCATTAGGATGTTAGAATCTCTGAAGCATCTTTAGAAATGAAGCAAATATCTTCCAATGACTGCTGACCCGTATACAACACTGATCAATATAAATAAGGCTATTCTGGGATTCCATTGTGATAATGTGTTGTTCTTATTTTAATTACCTATTACATTTACTTATTGTAGCTATGCATATCGATTTCTTTCATTTATGTGTTTGTTTTATGTATATAGGCGTACATTAACATAAATAAAGCTACTACATCATTAGCAAATAATATGGGTCTTCAAGACTAAATTATAGTAATTAGTCATGTTTCCACTGAATGGTCAGAGAGGTCCGAGTCACGTCGGTGACCGATGAATTGGGATCTCGCCAGAGAGACCAATCCACTTTGAGTGTAACTAAATGAGCCAATGGACATTGGCATGCGGTATTTCGCAGCTGGCTGACACACCCCGCAGTGTGGGTATAAGAGGCAGCAGGTGCACCGCATTAATTCATCTTTTCACTTCGGAGCCGAGCGGTGATGCATCACTACTGCTCTCTACTTCGGTGTTGCAGAGAGAACGAGAGTGCGGGCGTTACAGCAACAGCAGCGGTGGTCACGGTCTCGCGGCTATCGAGTTTGTGCTGACAGCCACACCAGGAGTGTGCGATGGCCAGCTCCCCTACGTGCTTCAGCACTAAAAGAGCATTTCTCTAAAAGATCAACACGGGTGATCGCGTCTTTTTAAAGATGTCTTTTCACCCGTGCGTTTCTGGGTGTAGTCGTTTCCTGGCGCCTCAGGATGGTCACGATCGCTGCCTCACGTGTCTGGGCATTCAGCACGCTGAAGAAGCTTTCGTGGATGGTTCATGTTCCTCTTGTGGAGACATGACCATCTCGGAGATGCATAAAAGCCTCTGCTATGTCAAACATGGCGGAGTCCCTCTGCCTCTGCCGCGATCCAGCGTTCGTCCCGGCACCCGGGGCGGTGCTGCGTCCGGTGGAGTCAGAGGTGATTTGAGGATCACAGTGAGGGCTTCCCCAAGTGGAGTTCCTCACCCCTCAAGCACTCCGCAGCCAGTAGAGCTGCCGATGGAGCACGCTGGGCTCTCTGCTGGACAGAGTGCACCACGCGTTTCCTTCGGTGCCCCCTCTGACTACCAGATGTCGATCGCTGCATCGGAGGGCGAGCCCTCTCTCTCCGGGGGATGACGACACGGCTGCATTGCCCACTTCGGGTGTGGTAGCGTTGTCTGAGCCAGACCCAGAGATGATGGCCATGCTTTCCTGGGCCACCGAGAATGTCGGGCTCGTGTGGAATCCTCCACCGCACCCTACCACTCTGCGGGGTGACCCGTGTCTCCCCTCATGGGCCTGTAAGTATTCATCAGGTATAAATGGCAGTGCTTATAGAGCTTGTGGGGAGGCGTCTTCCACCCTCCATACCTTGGCGTTACTGCAGGTCCACCAGGCCAAAGTCCTGAAAGACCTGCACGAGGGTGGTCACGACCTGGCGGTTCTACATGAACTGCGTGCTGCGATGGACCTCGCGTTTCGAGCGACGAAGGTGACCACACAGTCTCTGGGTCGTGCGATGTCCACGCTACTGGTCCAGGAGCGCCATCGCTGGCTGTGACTAGCTGACATGAAGGAGCATGAGAAGGTACAGTTCCTGAATGCTCCCGTGTCCTAGACCAGCCTCTTTGGCAACGCTGTCGAGAGCTTTGCCCAGCAGTTCTCGGCAGCACAGAAGCAGACTGAGGCGATCAAACACATCATGCGCCGGAGGAAACCTGCTGCTTCTACCCCGGCTACAGTCCCTCAGCCTACTCGTCACCGTGGGCGCCCCCCTGCGGCCACCCCCGCTCCCACGCAGCCGCAGCAGCCTTCCACCAGGCTGCGTCTTGGAGCCGGTCACAGGCAGGACGCCCAGCCCATCCAGGCCCCTGCCAAACCTGGCGGCTAACGCAAGTGCAAGAGGCCCTGAGACAGGCGACCCAGAGATGGAGGAGACTGCTCATCGGGAGATGGTGACCGCACCACTCCCTCCCCCGGAGGTGGTCCGGGTGGAGAATCTTTTGTTTCGTTTTGTTTTTTTTTCCGCCGCTGGCCCAGAAGCCCCCCCAAGTTCATGGGCATCCGATTCACTTCAGTCAAGGCCGTCGATGCCCCTGTCTTGCGTGCAGAAATCGCAGTCCTGCTGGCGAAGGATGCGATAGAGCCGGTTCCTCCAGCCAATATGAGGTCAGGGTTTTACAGCCCTTACTTCATTGTGCCCAAGAAAAGTGGTGGGTTATGACCGATCTTGGATCTGCGAGTTTTGAACCATGCGCTTCACAAGCTGGCGTTCAAGATGTTGACGCAGAAACGCATTTTCGGGTGCATCCGTCCCCAAGACTGGTTTGCAGCGATCGACCTGAAGGACACGTACTTTCATGTCTCCCGCGACACAGGTCATTCCTGCGATTCGCGTTCAAGGGTCGGGCATATCAGTACAAGGTCCTGGCCTTCAGGCTGTCCCTGTCGCCTCGTGTCTTCACCAAAGTAGTAGAGGCAGCCCTTGTTCCCTTGAGAGAACGGGGGGTGCGCATCCTCAACTATTTCGACGACTGGCTCATACTCGCACAGTCTCGCGATCAGTTGTGTGCACACAGGGACCTGGTGCTCAGACACCTCAGCCAGTTGGATCTTCAGGTCAGCTGAGAAAAGAGCAAACTCGTGCCAACGCAGAGGATCTCTTTTCTCGGCATGGAGCTGGATTCGGTCAGCCAGACAGCACGCCTCACCCAGGAACGTGCTCAGTCGATGCTGAACTGCCTCAAGACTTTATCAGGCAGGACAGCGGTCACACTGAAATTTTTTCAGAGGCTCCAGGGGCATATGGCGGCAGTTGTGGCGGTACATCTGCTCGGTCTGCTCCCTATGAGACCAATTCAGCACTGGCTCCATGGCCGAGTCCCAAGGTAGGCGTGGCGACGCAGTAGTCACGGGGTTCAGATTACACCAGCCTGCCGCAGAACCTTCAGCCCGTGGACAGATCCCTCGTTCCTTCGGGCAGGATTGTCCCTGGAGCAGGTATCCATGCATGCTGTGGTATTCACAAATGCTTCGGCCACTGGCTGGGGAGCCACGTACAACGGGCACGTACAAAGGGGTATGGACGGGTCCCCAACTGCATTGGCATATCAATTGCCTCGAGTTGCTGGCAGTACGCCTTGCCCTGAGCCGCCTCAGAGGACGCCTTCGGGGCAGGGATGTTCTGGTCCGCACGGACAACACTGTGACCATTGCGTATATAAACCGGCAAGGCGGTTTACGCTCCCGTTGCATGTCACAACTCGCCCGCCATCTCCTCCTCTGGAGTCAGAAGCATCTGAGGTCCCTTCGTGCCATCCACATCCCAGGAGTGTTCAATCAGGCATCCGACGAGTTGTCTCGAGCAGCACTTCCAGGGGAGTGGAGACTCCATCCCCAGGCGGTTCAGTTGATTTGGAGTTGTTCAGGTTGACCTGTTTGCATCTCCAGAAACCACCCACTGCCAGTGGTTCTACTCCCTAGCTGAGGCAACGCTCGGCACGGATGCACTGGCACACAGCTGGCCCCAGGGCCTGCGCAAATATGCGTTTCCCCCAGTGAGCCTACTAGCACAGAGACTGGGACGAGGAGCAGGTCCTGTTAGTGGCTCCATATTGGCCCAACAGGACCTGGTTCCCAGAACTCATGCTCTTTGCGACAGCCCCTCCCTGGCCGATTCCTCTGAGGAAGGATCTGCTATCTCAGAGACGGGGTACCCTCTGGCACCCGCATCCGGACCTGTGGAAACTCCACGTGCGGAGGTTCTAGGTGACCTACCCCAGGAGGTAGCGCTCACTATCGCTTCAGCAAGAGCACCGGCCACTAGACGGGCCTATGCTCTGAAGTGGAACCTGTTCGTTGAATGGTGTTCCTCTCACCATGAGGAACCCTGGAGATGTTCGATCAGAGCCGTGCTTTCCTTCCTGCAGCAAGGGTTGGAGTGTAGGCTGTCACCCTCCATCCTTAAGGTTTACGTTGCTGCTATTTCCGCCCACCACAACCCCGTAGAGGGGAGGTCGGTGGGGAAGCATGATCTGGTCGTCAGGTTGCTTAGGTGGGCCAGGAGGTTAAATCCTCCTAGGCCTCCCTCCCTACCCTCTTGGGATTTGGCATTGGTGCTAAGAGCCCTTCAAACTGCCCCCTTCGAGCCTTTGCAGTTAGTTGAGTTGAAGTTTCTTTCTATGTAAACCCTACTACTGACTGCATTGACCTCGATCAAGAGGATGGGGGACCTGCAGGCATTTTCAGTCGACGAATCGTGCCTTGAGTTCGGGCTGGCTGACTCCAGTGCAACACTGAGACCCCGGCCCGGCTACGTGCCCAAGGTTCCTACCACTCCCTTCAGGGACCAGGTGGTGAACCTGCAAGTGCTGCCCCTGGAGGAGGCAGACCCAGCCCTAGCTTTGCTCTGTCCTGTACGTGCACTGCGACAGTACATGGATGGAACTCAGAGCTTTAGGACCTCAGAACAGCTCTTTGCCTGTTACGGAGGACAGCAGAAGGGGAAGACTGTCTCCAAGCAGAGGATGGCCCACTGGATAGTGGATGCCATCACCTTGGCCTATGAAGCACAAGGTGTGCCCTGCCCACTCAGGCTGTGTGCTCACTCCACTAGGGGTGTTGCATCATCCTGGGCGCTGACTCATGGTGCCTCGCTAGCAGACATTTGTAGAGCTGCGGGCTGGGTGACTCCTAACATGTTCGCTAGGTTCTATAGCCTGCGTGTCGAATCGGTTTCCTCCTGTGTTCTCACCTCAAACGGGTAGTGGCACTGAGAGGCCCGGTTCTGAGTCGGCTTGCGGCATCCTTAACGCCTAAATTTTCCAGAGAGTTCCCTACCGGGCTAACCCTGTCGAGTTCTCCAGCACTCTGGCGGCCAGACATGGCAGAGTGTCCGGCGCCAGGCCTTTCAGCCAATGACTTCTTGAAATCTGGTGTGAAGCTAGTGCCCATATGAGTGACCCTGTTGGGATCCCATATGTGTGTTCCACGGTACACTTACAAGGGCTGTGTTTTCCCTGGCAGACCGCATTCTGCCGTCTCTAAATGATGCAGCCTTAGCCATCTCAGAGACTTCCATGTGCAATAGGGCCCTACAGGGTTACTCTACATGAGTAAATGTCACTTAACCCCCTCTGGGAGGAGGTGACTCCGCAGTGCGCCTCTTCCAGGTTGAAGCGCATACTTTCCCAGTGTTATCCAAGTCCTACTGTTGGGTTGCTCGAGGAACTGCAGTAGTTGACCTTCTCTGTGTAGAGCCCGGTCCTGTCGTCTGCCTTATAGGAAGGTCCAGGGGGCCTGCACAGGGCACTGGAGGGGGCAGCTCCTGTGGCGCTTTGGTAGGGATCCCAATTTGTCGGTCACCAACGTGACTCGGAGTGACCGACTGAAAGGGAACTTCTCGGTTACGTATGTAACCCTCGTTCCCTGAAGGAGGGAACAGAGATGTCACGTCCCGTCGCCACTGTCGCTGTACCACAGCTGAGCTCCCGGGTCACTGGCTTGGCTCCTCAGCGAAAACATGAATTAATGCAGTGCACCTGCTGCCTCTTATACCCGCACTAAGGGGTGTGGCAGCCAGATGCAAAATAGCGCATGCCGATGTCCATTGGCTCGTTTAGTTACACTCGAAGTGGATTGGTCTCTCTGGCGAGATCCCAATTCGTCGGTCACCGACGTGACGTCTCTTTTCCCTCCTTCAGGGAACGAGGGTTACATACGTAACCGAGACGTTTTTATTTATAAAAGAAATTTTCTGTGCTCAAAAAAAAAAAAAAAAAAAAAAAAGCATATTTGTGGCATGTCGATTACCACAGTTTCTGAAGCTTTGTTATAGATTAGTTTGAGGAGCATAGAGAAATTAAAGCTGTCATTCACTAGGGGTGTAACAATACATGCATTCATACCAAAAGATTTTCATCAGCACAGTTGTTTTAATGACTGTACATGCAGAACCTCTGTGTCTGTGGAACGTATTCAGAAAAGCACTGCTTATTTAAAAAGCAAAAAAGAAGCAATTTTATGTTGTTTTTCTCTATGCTGTGCCAAAAACATACCATTTTTTTTTTGTGTACAGTTACACCCCTGTCATTAATCAACAGCCTCCATGTCCAGTTTCAGAAATGGCACACCAGCGTTATTGATGACAGGACGACATTAGTGCTCTATCGACAGCATTTAGAAAATTATTTCTACAGACAAACTATTTTAAAGTTTTGTTGCTATGCTTTCATATTTGAACATCTCAGTGTAACGCCTTTTAGATTTTGTTTTATTTTTTATTTTCTATAGTGAATAAGACATATTGTTTTATTATATGAATATAATTAATTTAATAAATTAGGATTTTTTAAACATCAAATTTGATTCACTACACTTTTACTATCTGATATGTTCTTGGGTTTTAGCAGGCTACGGTGTCAGGGCCCATGTGGCATCATAAATTATGAAAGATTATTTTTCTGCTGGGAGTCTGCAGTGTGTCTTTGACTAGCTATTCTCTTGAATTTGTTAAGCAGTTTAGCCAAACATAGAGCATGCTGTGGCTTGCTCTGATGGGAGAGCGAACAGGGAATCCAGAGACACAGTGAACTGAAGAAACTAAAACTGAATCGTACAGCAAAAAGAAGGATTAAAACACGTTAAGGGAAACCAGTGAAGTTAAAGTGCATTGTGTTGAAAAGAAATGCATTCTCATTTGTACTATAGCATTTTAGAGATTTATTTATTTTATTTTTTTAAAGAAAGTTTAATGTTCTTTTCTCAAATTATAATAAAAAAAAAAAAAAAAAAAAAAATCCAGCTCAGACATTTTTTTTTTCACCGTTATATGAGGACCAGCAGGTGCCTCCTCCAAAAACTGTTTACATTTTTGAGAATAACACCGTGTAATGCCAGATGTGGACACTTCCATATCTGAAAGCAATAAGAGAAAGAAAACCATGTGTCTTTCTATTGTTTCCTCCTCTGTTGTGAGCCTTTTGTTGTGTGACTTTTAAGACAACATTTTCTTCTTACTCTCAGTCAAAAGCAGCCAGTCAAGTTATCAGCTCTCTGTGTGTTGTGAGTGCATCAGTCTGTTGTCTCAGTGTATGATCCTGTGGAGAGAGCCCTACAGCCCTCTGTTACAGCTCTACTAGGCATTAATACCACAAATGAATGCATGACCGAATATGCAAGCGAATAACTGCATGAATAACAAAATACAATTTACATAATTGCACGTAGGCTATGTGTTTTCTGCTGTTTGAAACCCCTTCATATTTGCATATGCAAGCTCTATAGAAATTATACATTTAATAGGATAGGCATATAAATATGATTCCTTAGAATTACCGGAGAGAAGGAGGTAGAACGGTAAGTAAAAAAGAGAATTCAAACAAAAATAATGTTAATGATGTTTTTTGCCTGAGGGTAAAGATACCCCCACTGCTTTGGGAGACGGACTTCAGTCACTGTTAAAATGATGCAGTGTTAAAATGATCCCAGCAGTGGGATGTGCTTGTAAATAACTCTCAGAACGTCCTGATTGAATGATATGTGTCTCTCTTTCCCTCTTGCCGTATCTCTCTCCTATAATTCCACACTTAGACACACTGTATTGACAAAGTCATCGATTATGAACTCTCACATGTGTGTTACAGTGTATATAGACTGTCCATGTCACCAGTGCACACAAATATATCAGTATAAATCTTCTAGAAGGCTGGTTTTATATTCACGATCAAAGCCACAGTATGTCTTATTATTATTATTATTATTTTTTTTAATGTGTCTTGAGAATGATTAAGAAATAGTTTTCTAACTTTCATAGACATGCTATTCTAAACCTGCATTGTTGTTGTTTGTTCTTTTGTTGTTGTTTTCAATGGAACACAAGGGTGACATTTTTTTAAAAATTTATTTTATGGTAACCAATTCTGTAAATTTAAGAAGGCCTATTTACACCACATAAAAACATGGTAAATCATAATTGCCAAATTTATGAGATACTCAGTCATACACTAGTCATAAAAAGTGAAAAACTATGAGATGCATAGTTGTAATTATGAGATAGTCGAGATTATGAGAGTCTAAATCTATCTATCTATCTATCTATCTATCTATCTATCTATCTATCTATCTATCTTACATTTTTTATTATATTATTATTATATAATATTGCAGCATATTTCAGTTTTCTGAAGCAGTAATTTAAGGCATTATTTACTGAAAATCTTCCCTCAGCTACAGCTGCAAATATGACACTTTGATTTGTCGATGTCAAAAGTCATGGAAAAACAAAAAATGCAATGTTTTTTGTCATGGTGGTCAGCCCTGCAGTGTCTTTCATTTTAGAACTTGTGAATATCAACTTTTTGACCAGTTCACTACATCATGCAGTCAAATGACTTCAGAAGATGTGTAATATAGTGCAGGAGTTAAAAACCATACTTTTATGGTGCTTTTTGTTCTTTTTGGAGCTGTGGAAAAGAGCTTGTTCTTCATTGGCACAAGTTGCTGAACACTCAAGGTCACATTAAAAGATGGAGGAAATTGTGAGAGAATCGCAGAGAATAACGATAAGAATAACAGTGCTGAAAGAGGGACTTAGACCTTTATCTGAGTGTTACTGCTACACTATGCATGTGTGTTTTTAGAGGGGGATGCTGTTTATGGTCAGAGAAAGAAAGAAACAATGCTTGGGCTCACTGAGCGGCACCCCACCAGAGCCCCGCCTCCCCTGTCCATCAGCCCTGCAGCCAATGGCCCAGCAGGGAGAGCAGCCACAATTAAAGAAAGCAGGAAGAGCAGCGATATGTCACTCCATGAGAGGAGAGCATAACCACGGCCACATTTCCATGATTAATGACCTCTTCTGAGGAGGAGAGTCTCTGTGAATACCTCTGCTTCTATTTCTACTTCTCGGCCCATAAGCTTGTGCTTGATGTCATATAATTACAATCCATTGTTTGTCATTGTATTTTCTTGTACAAGTGTCTCCTTTGTTTAGTGGGTATTCATGTTGTCACTCTTGTCACTGCTGGTCAACCACTTGGAGTGAAAAATTATATGAAAGGAGGGAAAGTAAAAAGCTAAATTAAACCTTGATTAAAAGCTTGTACACAATAAGACTTTATTATAAATGTTAATCTGTTTATTTATCTTTTCTGTAATATGGTTTTATAATCACAATATAAATAGTCAGGCCCTAGTTTTCCAAATCATTGTACTTAAAAAAAAAAAAAGAAAGAAAGAAAGAAAGAAAGAAAGAAAGAAAAAGCATATACAAGCTACCTATGTAGTATATTTGGTGGATTTTCGAAGTGGTTGGCTAATATTGCCCAGAATCCATTGTTCTACAGCAGATGAAGTGTTAACCCTATAAAGCCTTGGCTACTGTATTTGATATACAAAATTCTAAGCCCTCTAAATTATCAACATGATCCAAGCTTTGCTGTAAAACCTGTTGCACACAATTGTCTACACGACTTCTGTTGTCTGATTGGTTGTTCACACTTTTTTTTAGCAAGAAAAAGGCTTTTAGTATAATTTTTAAATTGTCCACGCTGTGAAATCTGTACTGATTTTTATAAAGTAAACTTAAGAACTAAAATTATGATACATCAAACTTTTGAGGAAGCATTTATATATCATCTTAGACATATTGGAAGATATAGAGTGACAAAGTCTCGGTTACGTAGGTAACCCTCGTTCCCTGAAGGAGGGAAAAGAGACGTTACTTCAGAGTGACTAACGCAAATGGGATCTTGCCCGAGAGCCCAATCACCTTCGAGTGTTAACAAAACAAGCCAATGACAGTTGGTGTGCATGCTTTGCATCGCACATGCCGCCCCGCAGCGCGGGTATAAAAGGAGAGCGCGTGCAGACGCACATCAGTTTTTCGCTGAGGAACCGAGACGGTGTGCCTCGGCAATGCAGCAGTGGTACAGCAACTGTGGCGACGGGACGTAACGTCTCTGTTCCCTCCTTCAGGGAACGAGGGTTACCTACGTAACCGAGACGTTCCCTTTCAGTCAGTCACGTTCGACATTACGTCAGAGTGACTGACGCAAATGGGATCACTATGAAAACACCACTATTGCTGACCCCCTCTAGTGCCTTACGGAAGCCGGCAAGTCCCCCCACGCCAGTTGGGACGGAAGATAGGACAGGGCTTAGGCAGAGATGACAGCCACTGCTGTTCCGTACAGTGGATATTGGATACACTGGGAAAGCGTACTCCAAGTAGGGGAACGCTACAGAAGCCACATCCTGCGTAAAGGAGGTACCATGTGGAGATTACACATATGGACCGGTCAAGGGCAGTACTACATATGGAAGTCTCTGAGGTAAACTCAGCCAGCCTGGGGTGAGATCAATACACAGCAGAGATGGCAGAAGGTCTCTGCCAGGGAAGACACGGGCTCACCGTGAGGGGAGCCGTACCGTGGAAGAATACACATGTGGGATCACCCGAAGGGGAATCACTACACACGGGCACATAGCCCAGCACAAGGGCTGACCTTGGGCAGACACACGAGTGCTGGACCTGGCGTCTGGCGCTCCGCCACGCCTGACTGCTGAGGGTGTGGGAGGAACTTCAACAGGGTTCGCAAGGGAAACTGAACTGAGAAGCAGTAAAAGCGCACGTATCCGGTCCGTAGAGGGGAATGGCGCAGCAAGTGTGATCGACACCGAGCGGGTCCGGTGTTACTGGCCACCTGAGGCGAATACACGGGAAGACACAGGCTCTACACAGAGATTATAGAATCTCGCAAACGTGTTAGGTGTCACCCAGCCGGCAGCTCTACAGATGTCTGCTATCGAGGTGCCCCGCACAAATGCCCAAGAAGATGCCACACCTCTCGTAGAGTGTGCTCTTACACCGAGGGGGCACGGTAAGCGCTGGGCCTGGTATGCCAAGACTATAGCCTCCACTATCCAGTGGGCAAGTCTCTGTTTGGAGACAGCCTTTCCCTTCTGCTGTCCTCCGAAGCAGACAAAGAGCTGGTCTGAGGTCCTGAAGCTCTGCCTGCGGTCCACGTAAACACGCAAGACGTGGACGGGACAGAGCAGAGCAATGGCTGGGTTTGCCTCCTCCCAGGGCAGCACTTGCAAGTTCACCACCTGATCCCTGAAAGGCGTGGTGGGAACTTTGGGCACGCATACGGGCCGGGGACAATGTGAGAGTCACTTGGTCTGAATTCTAGGCACAAATCGTAGACCAAAAATGCCTGCAGGTCCCCTACCCTCTTGACCGAGGCCAATGCAATGAGGAACACTGTCTTTAATGACAGAAGCTTAAGCTCTACTGACTGCAAAGGCTCGAAGGGCTCCTCCTTCAAGGCCGTCAGGACCGAGGGGAGATCCCAAGAGGGTACCAGATGAGAGCGCGGAGGATTTAACCTCCTCGCTCCTCTGAGTAACCTGATGACCAAGTCGTGCCTCCCCACAGACTTGCTGTCTACTGCATCATGATGTGCAGCAATAGCAGCTACATACACTTTGAGAGTGGAGGGAGACAGCCTTCGTTCCAACACTTCTTGCAGAAAGGAGAGCACGACCATGATCGGGCATCTACGGGGGTCTTCCCGGCGGGAAGAACACCAATCGACGAACAGATTCCACTTCAGCCTGTAAGCGTGTCTTGTAGACGGGGCTCTAGCTGAAGTGATGGTGTTTACTACCGCTGGAGGTAGCCCACCTAGAACCTCCGCGTCCCGTCCAGGGACCATACGTAGAGATTCCACAGGTCTGGATGCATATTTGTGTAGGCCTCGAGGCCAGCTGTGTGCCAGCGCGTCCGTGCCGAGGGTCCCCTCGGACAGGGAGTAAAACAGTTGGCAGTGGGACGTGTCCGGGGAGGCAAACAGGTCTACCTGAGCGTCCCCGAAGCGTCTCCAAATCAGCTGGACTGTTTCGGGGTGGAGTCGCCATTCTCGCGGAAGGGCGGGCTGACATGAGAGCTCGTCGGCTGCATGACTGAGCTCGCCTGGGACATGAACGGCGCAAAGCGACCTCAGATGCTCAGATGCTAAGGAGGAGATAGCGGGTGAGTTGCGACATGAGACGGGAGCGTAGACTGCCTTGGTGGTTGATGTACGAAACGGTTGCAGTGTTGTCTGTACGGACCAGTACATGCTTGTTGTGTAGCAGCGATTTGAAGCGGCGCAGAGCAAACCATACTGCTAGCAACTCGAGGCAGTTGATATGCCCCTGTCCAGAGCCTGGCTGGGGAGCCAGTGGCGGAACAGAACAAAAAGGAAACAAAAGATTTTCCACCCGGCCTTCCTCCGGGGGAAGGAGTGGTGCGGTCACCATCTCCTGAAGAGCAGGATCCAAAGACTCCAGGTCGCCCATCTCAGGGACGCCGCTTGCCCTGGAACTTCCCCTGCGCCGCTTTGCTGCGGCCGTGAAGGTTGCTGCTGAGGCTGAGCTGGAGCGGAGGTGGAGGCAGTAGGAGGGTGCCTTCGGCGACGAGTAAGCAGAGGGACTGCGGCCAGCGGTGGGGTGGAGACAGCAGCGGACCACCGGGGCAGGATGTGACGAAATGCCTCCGTCTGCTTCTGTTGGGCAAAGCCTTCCACCGCTTCGCCGAATAGGCCGGCCTGGGAGATTGGGTAGTCCAAGAGGTGATGCTTGTCAGCCTCCCTCATATCCGCCAGGTCAGCCATAGGTGGCACTCCTGGACCACTAACGTGGACATCGTCTGACCCAGGGCCCGCGCTGTGACTTTCGTCGCCCTCAGGGCGAGGTCCATCGATGTGCACAGTTCCTGCAATACACCTGGGTCAGCACCACCCTTGTGCAGCTGCTTTAATGCCTTGGCCTGGTGGACCTGCAGGAGGGCCATGGCGTGCAGGGTGGAAGCAGCCTGCCCAGCAGCACTGTAAGCCTTGGCCATTAGAGCAGACGAGAATTTACAGGCCCTGGACGGAAGGCGTGGATTACCCCGCCAGGCGGTGGAGCTTTGCGGGCAGAGCTGCATCGTAATAGCGTGCTCGACTGGGGGGATCTCCACATACCCTTGGGCCACTCTGCCATCGAGGGTGGTGAGGACGGAGGAAGCGCTAGGTCTGTTTTGGGCAGAAAAAGGTGCCTTCCAAGACCTAGTCACCTCCTGATGCACCTCCGGGAAGAATGGAACTGGAGGCAGCTGCTGGCGATCGGCCTGCGCCCCCAGGAACCAATCATCCAGCGTCGAGCGTTCGGGAGGAGGAGGAGGACTCCAGTGCAGCCCAACGCTTTCGGCGGCCCGGGCAAGCATAGCGGTCAGCTCTGGATCTGACTTGGGCAACGCCACTCTTCCTGACGGAGGCAGCGCAGCCGAATCGTCATCTCCAGAGCCTAGCTTGTCCCCCAATGCATCCTGTCGTCCGCTGGTGCTCTGAACGAGATGCTGGGCCCCGCCCTGTCTGAGGACCCAGCCAACTCATCCGGGAACACCAGAGGGTGCAAAGTGCAGGAGGAATGAGAGGCCTGTGGAGACGCACTCGACAGGGAAGCTCTCACCGTTATCCTCAGATCGCCCTGACCATGAGCCGAAGTAGCCCTCCGCTGCTGAGAGAAGGAGGAACTAGAACAGGGCATGGCAAGGGGGATACCCCCTCGTTTGGAGGAGGAGGTATCTGGAACGCAACATCGCGATGGTCATGTTCCCGCAATGAACATGACTCATCCACGAGTGCTGCTTCAGCGTGCTGATAGCCCAAGCACGAGACACAGCGTTCGTGACCATCAGACGAAGCCAGGAAGCGACCACATCCAGAAACGCATGATCGGGAAGTCATCTTTAAAAGATGGCGTTGCTCGTGGAGCTCTTTTATATATTGCTCTTTTAGAAATACTCTTTTAGAGAAAGCGCTGAAGCGCCCAGGGGAGGTCGCAGCTTGACCGCTGACGTGTCGTAACACCAACACTGTCGTTTGCTGTCTTGCAGACATTCTCGGAGATTCACGCTGAAAAGCTCGGCTCCGAAGCGAAAAGCTGATGTGCGTCTGCACGCGTTCTTCTTTTATACCCACGCTGCGGGGCGGCGTGCGAAATGATTGGGCTCTCGGGCAAGATCCCATTTGCGTCAGTCACTCTGACGTAACGTCGAACGTGACTGACTGAAAGGGAACTGATATTTATATGCATTTTATAGTCTGCTATACTGTTATAAAAATGTCAGTGATGTACATTACAAGCTATCAGAATTGCCTATTATTTTCAAGCATATAAATATCAGCAACTGCACCGAATTGCATATGATACAATACAATTAATACAATTCAGGCATTTTCCCTTTTCGAGCACAAGCTCCATAATATGAGCCAAAGCCTGATGTATCAAATGTGATACTCAAAAAGAAGAAAAAAAAATCAGATATGCAAACTTTTTAATTAGATTTTTTTTGTCTAAATGTTCAATAAAATATTCTATTAAAATGCTATTATTTTATATGCCATACTTTGGTTAATAGTCAGGTCCTGACAAATTATTGCAATTTTTTTTAAAAAATGCAAAAATTTGACAAAGATGCCTGGATGGTGTATTTTTGCTGGATTTTTGAAGTGATTGATTAATGTTATCCAGAATCACTTGCTCTATAAATGAGTTGATGATTGTTTTCTTACAAATTCAGGAATGCTAATCTGAAGCTACTGCAGTAGTTTTTAGATGTTAAAACCTTAAAGTGAAGTAATAAAGTATTTTGGTGTAATGGATTAAGCTAGCTACTAAAGGATATTTAATAGAAATATCAGTATAGGATGCTTTATTTGACTGGGAGGATTGACTGTAGGTGGCTTTTATCCCTCCTCTCCTCAAGGATATAGATGGGGGCTTTGTCAACATGAGTTTATCATCATTTTATATGACACTGGTGGTTAAAAACATACTGAATGGCACGATGGGATGAGAGATGGATGCGAAGAGATTGAAAGAAAGCAAGGGAGATAAAGAGAGATCAAGCGGCAAGTAAACAACGCTTAAGTACTCTAAATAAAACATTTGTTTGTGATTGAGGTTTCCCGATACGAGCAGCATGACCTCTTTTATGGAGAAGTCTCCGAACACAGATCCCGTCTCTCTCTTGCTTTCTCTCTCTCCTGATCTCCGCCAGCACACAACCTATCCATATTGCATGAGAACAAATTTTTCTGACAACTTGAGTGATAGATTTGTACAAGGCCTGGATGTTTTCTCCAGAAGAGGCCTGTCAGAGTGACACAAATTGCCATTAATAAAAATTTTAACAATACATGCCAAATGAAGTTTTTCTGTTAACACGGCAGAGGGGGAGAGTAAATGGTGTCTGTGGTGAGCTTTTGGGGAATGGGGGCTCGGCTTTTCTTTTTCCTTTCCTGTTGTTTTGTCATGAGGAAAGCCGGTGCTAAGGCTAGAAATGTGTTTGAGTGATCATGCTAGCACACTGTCAAAGAAACTGACAGCAGTTTACGGAATGCTTCTTTGGCACAGCCACCAATTATTTATTTACTCTGCAAGACTTCTCATCCGAAAGATGTCTAATGGTGCTTTCACACTGGAGATTTTGGTGCTCACTCAAGTCCATTTGTCTGCAGAGTTTGGTTCGTTTGGTTAGTCTGAAGGTGGTTTTACAAACTTGTGTGCACAGAAACAATCTATATACCAAGTCCGCTTAAAATATAGGCGTAGACCAGGGGTTTTTAAACTGTTTGATCCCAAATACTGCAAATATGATGATCCTTGGGAGGGAGCAATTCCAAAAATATAAAGGCAGTTATGTAATTTCATGTTTAATTTATACTGTGTGAAAAATTGAAAAATGAGAAAGTGTCAAAAATAATTGGCTTTTGTACTGGCTATATTGTTGTTCTACTTTGGCAAGAAATTATTATCTGCAGAATGTTATGTTCGTATTTGACAGTGTATTACATTTTTTTGAACCCGATATTAGATGTAAGCCAGACATTTTGTACAAAAATGCACATTTGCAAGTGTGATATTGTTTTTATACAATAATTAAGTAAACAATGTATATTGAATAACTTAGTTTAAACCAGTTCACACCAAGAATGATAACTATAAAGATAACTATAATTGTAACTAGTGCTGTCAAACGATTAATCGCGATTAATCGCATCCAAAATAAAAGTTGCTGTTTAGATAATATATGTATGTGTACTGTGTATTTATTATGTATATATATTTTGAAAATATTTACATGTATATACATTTATATATCTTTATTCTTATATTTTATATTATATATAAATATATTTAATATATAAACATAACATGTTTTTCTTAAATTATATACATGCATGTGTTTGTATTTATACATACATAATAAATATACACATATAGTATGTAAACAAAAACTTTTATTTTGGATGCGATTAATTGCGTTTTGAATAATTAAATAATTAAATAACTCTCTCATAAAGATGTCGCCACTTGCATGACTTGCAGAAAGAATGGCTGAAAAATACACAGATTTATAAACGCAGACAGGCGGAATCATATTTATCTTTCCATTAAGAGTTATGGCAATGTTTTAGCTTTTTTTTTTTTTTTTACTTACAGCAGTTCCCAAGTATTTAGCTCCATATCAAACATGTAATTTAGGGTCACGTGGGAAAGCTTTGACAGCTGCATTGTATAATTTTATGTTACTGGAAAAAAACGTAGTTTTGAACTGTGGCCGTAAACTCGACCCTTTTTCTGTTTTTCTTGCTTTTCCTCTCTGCTGAGATGATTAACTGCGCACATGTTTGAAGGTGGGATTATGCTCGTCTAATTGTGGTGTACGTTGTCATGGTGACTATCAGCCAATCGGGGGTAAACACCATTACTTGGCAGCGTTTGGGTGAAAAGCGGCGTGTTCTGATGTCAACATCAGAATTACAATGGCAAAACAAGATTATGTTTTGGCAGGAAAATCAATACACTTGCCACGCTGGACCTGTTTTATTTTTATAAACAACCTATAAGGTAAACTGTCCGGACCCTTTGTTCTTCCTTGCTCTTTTGGCCATGATGGGTTTTTATAAGATATGAGTCATGTGAGACTTTCGATGTTTGTTGGCACTATTCTGCTTTTGGAATATCCTGTTTTTCAGAAATTGTTGTTTTTATGTGGATAAAAGAGATTCTTCACAAATCTACAGCCAGCCCCTCGTCTGAGTTCAACCATTTTTTTATTTTGTTAATAAGAAAATACATGAACGTCATCAGTGCATTGCAGATGTTGTGTAGACTGTGATCAGATGAATGCAGATTTGCTTTAATTCTAAGCCTCCCAAGCACACCTGCTCTCCTGCACAGCAAACCTGCTCAATTAAGCGAGGGCCAAGAAGAAAACATCACAGGAAGTCAATAAACCCATATCTCCCCCGCAGGGGCCTGGAATCACAATAACCCACCACAAACACATTATTACATGTTAAAATTTGCCTTTGAGATATTGTGTAACACCAAGTGTCCAGCAACATCATGCCTCTCTAAGACTTCATTAGTTTACTTTCTCAAATGTACTAAAGGGTGCTACGTTGAAATTGAATTGCTGTTTAAACACTCTCCAATGATGTCTTGGAGTTCAAAGCATACTAAGTGTTTGTCCTGGAGGCCAAACAAGAGGGATTTAACCCTTATTTTCTAGACTGCATGAAATAGTTATCTAAGCATGATTATTAGACATCACTTCCTGCCACAATAATCTAAAGTCTTTGAATTATGTTTGTATTAGATCTTTTCTTAGCATATATAATTCCTTTGTTATTTGGTAAATTGTGTAATTTAATTCAAATTTGATAGTCAGTACAACAACTATTAATCTTATTCTTATTCAAATACATTTTAAAAAAATTCTAAAATAATAATAATTGTATAATATAGAATTATTAAAATAATTGTACTTTCATTCATAATAATTTTATATTATTATTATTTTGTAATTAATTCAATTTAAATTACTTGATTGACAGCCATAATGATTATATATGAACTATATAGTTTATATAAATATATGCACTACAGGAATCAGTCAGATTTCTAAAAGTTTTTAAAAAGAAATCTCTTATGTTCACCAAGGCTGCATCAATTTGATCTAAAATACATTGAAAACAGTAATATTATTAGAACTTATTTTATTCTAATATATTTTATAGTGTAATTTGAACTGAATTTAAACTGAATTTACAGCAACCCTTTGCTGCCTAACATTTATTTTTTTATTTGTATTATTTGTATCTTTTTGAACAGTTTTTCAAAACAATAAAATAACTTTGACTAGTACTGTATAAAGAATGATGGAAATTAGTTTTCTTTTCTTGCTCACTCTTTCTTCATTCATTACTTCATTAAATGGTTGCTTAGAGTCACAGATGAGTCACACTTCTATTTCCCATGAGAATTTGCTGCATGAAGATGCTTTTAGAGTGCACTGCTCCTCAGTGTCCACCATCCTCCTATAAATATTGCATTGCAATGAAACTGCATGGAGGTAGGTGCTCCCCATGGCCTAATGTACAAACACGTGCTAAGCTACACAAAAGGAGATTAGGAAAGTGGATAAAAAGGAAGAAAGGGATACACAGAGCAGACTTAATCTCCGTAGGCAAGGTCTATGTACAGCCCACCACAGGTGCTTAATAAATCATGAGAATATAAGGCGAGTTGCGCGACTTCAGAGTGGCTCTGGCTGGGTAAAGGAGATAAGTGCATCACTCCAGGTCTGGAATCAAAAGGCCCTCTTATGGGTTTGTCAGCAGTCAACGCTTGAGCTTCTGACATTGAGAGCAAACGTGTAGAAGAAGACTCTTGTGTTAACAGTATTTCCACAAAACACCATGCTTGGATGAAGCGCAGGCATTGATCAAAACACACTCACACACAAAAAGCACACACCGTGCAATCATTTCAATGTCAAACACCTCTTCAGCCAATTGCTCTGACCTGTAAGAGGACCATATATACCATATTTGATTCTCTCCTTCCAGCCCTAAATCTCCTGTTTTCTTTGCTTTCACCCAACAGGAGAAGAACGGCTGAGTTCTGTTTCAAAGGGATGGAAAGATTACCTTTATTTCCATTATAAAGTACTTTTGATATGACAGACATCTTTGAACACAGTGGGAACCTGAAATCTAGTATGCTGGCCTTCATTATATCTCTCTCAGTCTTGGATGAAGAGGCGCAATACCCCTGTAAAAGAGCAGTGAATGGTGGGCATCCTGGATTGACTTGTTTGCTGAATATCAGAGTAGATTTTTCTGATGTATTTATAATGGCCTTATTAAAAGTGCTTTTGATGTGAAGAATGCAACAACAGCACACAGAATTATTTCGTAGTTTGTGGTCACAGCGTGCAACAACTAGGCCTGCCCAAGACACATGAATGTAAATTTTTAAACCGAAGATGTGAAAGGATTTTATTGTTTTCCTTTTATTCGATTTTTTTAAATTTATTGATTTATTTTTTTTAAGGGGTCAATAAGTCTTTGTTTTAGGTGTTTAATAATTTTGGACTGCAGATAAATTGACATAATATATGTATTTTTTTCACATTATATTTTGTTAGATGATCTTTCACTCATATTATTCATAAACGGTTACTGAGTAACAACTTTCATTTTGGAAATAAGAAGGGTTATTTTGCATTTTTAATCTAATTTGGTGTAAAAAAAAAAAAAAAAAAAAAAAAATTCACACATTTATATGACAATATTTTTTTGTCTGGCTGACAATAAAGCTAGGCTCTTTTTACGTGGGCCATTAGGCAACCACCATTTAATCCCTGGATTTGATTTGATTTGATTAGTTTTATTTTATTTATTTTTCCTGTCTTTCATTAATTGTAATGATATGTTCATGTCTGTCCTTCAGACATTTTGAGCTAATAGACAAGGTCGCTTTTCTTCTATATATAGTGTACTGTACATCAAACCCCTGACATTGAATAATTAACAGGATGTTGAGGTCATATAGTATAATGACTGACATCACTGAAATTGTAGTAATGAAATTCCTTTTTAACCTGAGAATATCTTTATGTCAAGATCTTACATTTCTTCACTCAAAATTATTGATTAAAGGCATATAAAATATGAATGCTTTTGGTATATTGCACAAAATATGTTTAATGCATACGTTTTCTTTAGTAACATCAGAGCGTGTTAGTGACATTTACATTTTGGATGAATAAAAGGTAAGCTTTCTCACCTTTAATGTGTTCTAGCAAGTTCACAAAATCAATGATCTGTTGTTTTGCATTCACAGGGTCGGCTTGATTGCGTCGCATATTGGTTTCCTGCATTATTATTTGTTTGACAGAAATTTGAACACTTTCTTATTTGCATTTGTAATTCAAATCAAAATTCTCCCCATGTTTTAATAGCATATATTTTCCTACATGTTTTGTTAAACAAATGATTGACCACAATTGCTGCTTTTTGTTTTTTAGGCTCCGTGCTTGCAGATTTTTCATAATAGGTTTACTACCACTAAAGATAACAAGACCTTTCATTTGCAAGGCCTTTCGGAGCTGTCAACAACCCATTCAAGAGCCTACAGCATTGGCTCGGTTTCAAACAATCTTTTTAAAGGTCAGTCCGAAGTTACTTGTCATTTGGTTGACGCTTTTTCCCCATTTGATTTGTTTATAAAGTGTATTTCATTAAATGTTGTGCATACTAGATAGCAGTACTCCGGAAACGCTTGCCTGTCAGAGTTGTTGGTCGTCTGCAGTAATGAGTCAGTGGCGAGCCTAACAAGGCTGAGCTTTTGGATTGCAAATACAGACCGCTGTATCCATAATGAGACCTTTGCAATCGTAGATTAAGCAAACATGTCATGTGATTGGACTCATTACAATTTTAACAGCAGATGTTGCTTTGTGTTCTTTGATTTCTGTCAAATATTTAATATAGGACCTTATTTTCATTCAGGCTTGTGACTGACATGTACAGACGCGCATGGAGCAGGGCTATTTTTATTGGCACCGAGCGTCAAATTCTTCTCTACGTTCAACCTTACTATGCGTCGCTGGCGTTCGAGGACTGTTTAAATGCTTGGCACGTTGTTATAAAATGTCCACATTCATCAATTCCTACTTGAACTTTTTCACATCGTTCTTTCAGTTTACAAAAAATAGTGTTTATCAACAAAAAAACACTTGTGCATGTTGAGGGAAAGTCTGCGGCTAGCCCAAAAATGACTTTTTTTTTTTCTTCAGCAAACCACCACACAAGCCAGTTTGCTACTGCCATCAGCCTTTGCCGTTGTAAACCAGAAACAAATTTATCCTCTTCTTGGGCCCCGTCACACGGACTTACCGTGCTAGACAATTTATAAACAGTGCTTTCCTCCCCACCCAGCACAAATACCTGGTTCAAATTAAGAGTCTTTAGGAGTTATGGATATCTTTCAGAACTTCACATGTGCTGAAATGCATCTCTGGCTTTTTTTGCATAGCCCACATTCTCTGAAGCAAAAACACAATTACCTCATCTGTAAGGAGCTTACGAAAATGTTGCAAACGAGGGTTATTCAAACATAATAAGTCAAGAAAAATGTCAGGGCGGGATTTGATAAATCTGGAAGTGGCAACAAAGGGGATATTATTCGTTTCGTGGAGCACTATCTCAGGAATTAGATTCAAACACATATTAGAGACAAGACTGATGGCCAACATATACAAATTACCAATGAGAGCGACAAGCTTAATGGAGAGTGTATGGGTAAAAGTACTCTATCCCTATCTGCTTGTACAAACAATGTTTTGACTGCATTAAAGCTCGCTTTGTTTGAATAGGTCAGTATGGCTGAAAGATGAAAGCCGATGCTATCTGTCTTAGCGTGTGTGCATATTTCAGCTCAAATCATTTTCTATTAAATTATCATTATATATCAAACCGTTCTTGAAACGCATTCTATATGGTGTTGAAGGCTTTTTTACTACCGTAGATGTTTTTCATGCAGGTTTCTGACTAAGCCTTTTTATTCCGAATCCATTCAAAGCACATAAAACCATCAGAACATTTTAAATATCAATAAATCAGGTGACTCCTGGAAACTGGTGAAGCGGGACGCCCGCTCCAGATGTGCGGGTGGCACACGGGGGACGAGAAGGGGAAAAGGCAGAAAGAATGAAGGAGAACAGAGTTTGCAGTTCAGTAGAGGAGAAAGAAACGAGAGCGCGTCTCTATACCTGCCTGGCATGGGCTGCACGCTGCATGCAAAAGCCAAGGGGACTTTTTTAGCTGGAGTTTGAAAGCTTTAGGAACAGCCTTAAATCGTGAAGGTTGGCACCAGTCTTTTGCCTTTGTTTAATCGGGATCGTACAGTAGAAATTGCTTTGGAATAAGAAATACAAGAATTTGTGTGCCTCAAAATGTGCTATTATTTGTTTCCCTGTTACCTGGTATCTTTTTGTAAAAGATTTATGCTTCCCGAACTAAACTTTTTCACATTTGACATTTTCACATTTCTGTCTCTTTCAATTTTATCTGATCTTTAAATAAATTTTCTGAAGTAAAATGCAAGGGTGTTTGTAGAAAAAGTTTTTTCAATAAAACAAAGATTAAAATTTCATGTTACTTGTCATTTCTTTGTAATTATTTGGAAATGTAACAGCATTTTCTGAGTAGTTTTAATGTAATTTTTTTCAGTGTGTAGTAACAATTTTCACTTAGAAATTGCTGGTAAATTTCACAAACAATTACAAAGAACACACTGAATTAAACGTGAAATTTTTAAGTTGAAAAACTGAAATAATAGTATTTTCTTGTAAAACGTATTCCAATAATCTTTGTTTTATTTACAACTTTGAAAAATATTTTTTATAGTGTACTAGCTGACGCCTTTATGTTCTATTAATCCTTCTTCAATGAAAGTATATGGGATTTTTACACCTATTTTATTGTCTGCAATACAAAAGTCTGAAAAGGAATATAGTGCTTCTTTCCTGAACAAACTGCACGATTTGAGATGTCATTCAATGCAAAGTTTACTACTTAAGGTTAGGGGTTTGTTCATTAAATATGACCAATAGAAACAGCGATGCTTGCCTTAGCAAGCACCCCTAATAAATAAATGTCACCATCTCTGCAGATTCTTCCACATTTCAAACTAAACAGCAGTTAATTATCGCCTTAGGCCACGAGCTTTGATGAAAACCTCTTTCCCTCCATCTATTCCTGGAAGTGATTTTCTTTAGGTCCTGAGGTAAACTAGCCCACTGGCTCTCAGCAGGCTTCCCAATGCTACCGCTGCTATGAATTAACATATACAGCATTAATGAAGGACTTACTCAGAAATCTGGACTCAACAACTTCGCGGGCGGCTAAACTTGTGAGATGAGTCTGGGGGGTTCATAATTTTTTGCTCCGTTTAAAATAGCCCTCACAGGATTGAGCTGTGCTTTGTTGTTGATTTATCGTGAATGAGGACAAGCGAGTCTGTTTGTATTACTTGTTTTATTCCTAGACTGCTTCCAAAATCAACAGGTTAGAAACAGTTCTCCCCTTTTTTGAGGGTTTACACATTCTTCTAAGAATTCTTTGAACTTCAAAAGTGTTGCATTTGTGTGTTCTGAGGAGTCGTGCTTAAGGGCCGTGAGTTATTGGGTTCTAGGCTGAAGCGTAGCCACTGTTAATTCCCCTTGGATCTCTGCCCTATCTTTGTGTTAAATATGGATGCTATAAGCCCGTATGCACCTTTCATTAACATGTCACTGCCGTTTCTTGTGATTGACAAGGCTGCTGAGTGTAAACAATGCGTGCAATCGGGGTTTGCGGCTGAATTGCAGTGAGGTATGCTGACAGTGGCAACCTGCTCTGATTGGTTGCAGGATTGTCATGTCAGTCATGTCTGTCGACACCTCTATTGCAAATCTGATCGTACGGAATCTGGAAGATATCCAGTTCCAAGGTGTAAACATGAAGTAGGAGCGAAATCCTTCATGAAAACAGTGGGCAAACAGGTCTTGGACACACAAACAAGGAGATTCAGGTTTATACAAACAGAAATTGGCTAAATAGACTGCAGTACAGCAGCCGCCCTCATGCACTCAGTGTGACCCCTGCAACTGACAGAAAGAACAATGTTGGGACAATGAAGAACTAACACATACACTCATACAATGGGAAAGAAGCAACCGATGTATCTGATGAATGGTGACTTTGAAGTTTGAGGGTGATCCTGAAACAACATGTAACTCCCTGGAGAATTCACAAAAAAATCACAAATAACAGCATTACAATAGCTCAGCTGATTCTTCTAGTATAAAATGGGTCAAAGAGATATTGGAAATGGTGTAATGTTATCAATCATCATAGTTAAGATAATATTGGTGACAATATATTTTTTCTAATTCAACATGACTAAAAAAAGATAATGTTTGACTTATTTTTTATAGTCTGACATTTTATCTATTAATTTTAAATATGAATAATTTCAAATTACACTATTATTCAAATACTTTAACAACATGAAAATGATTTTTAATTATTTAAAATGATTTAATATACGTGATTTTTACAAGTAAATAACTATGTAGTTTTAAATAATTAAATATTGTTCTGTTAAATTTTGTTGCTGTCTAAGAGTTTTTGAAAGAAATATCTTATGCTCACTAAGACTGTATTTATTTAAAAAAAAAATAAATAAATAAAGGACTGTTTTTTTGACAATTTTAAATGACTGAATTTTCAGCAGTCCAGTCATCAATGTCATATGATCCTTCAGAAGTCATTCTAGTCTGCTGATTTGGGGATTATTATTATCAATGTTGAAAACAGAGGTGCTGCTTAATATTTTTGTGGAAACTGTGACACATTTTTTGGATACTTTCAGAAAGATTTTTATTTCATTCTAAATATCTTTACTGTCGGTTTTGAATAATTTAATGCCAATATACATATACACACACATACATATATACAGTATATTCTGGGAAAGTGTATGTTGTGTCTTTAAGAGTATGTACTTTTTTTCTGTTTTTATAAAAAAAAAAAGGTCAGGTAATCACAGCAACTAGTCTGGCAGGTTCCTGTAAAGGACCATCACTTAAGTCAGTCACATTATATTACCCTGCAAATATACTAACAAATAACTCACATGTGTTACAAACACATACAAATGCATGAATGGCACAGCCGTACCACCATATGTCCTCCACACACTGTAATGGTTTCTACCGATGCGTTTGGACGCCTTGCTCTCACCCTTGTGTTCTGGGTTCCCCGTCTGCTGTCCGCACTCATATGTTTCCTATCGCCAGCGCGGCTGTGGTTCCCTTCCCCGATTCTGCTGGACTGGAAAAACAGAGCTAATATGGTGTGATCCACGGAGCAAGCTTTGATGCAGGACCTTTCACAAACACCCCCACCCCCCGCCGCCATATGGTTTGAATTGGTCTCTTAATTTATTTCCTATAAATGTCTCTTGAATATTCAGTCGGGCCACGTGTGGAGCCTGGGCTGGAAAACAGAAGGCCTCGGAGAGCAGTTTGTGGTGACGTGTGATGAGTATATTTTCCATTTATTTGTTTTCATTCATTTCTTGTTGCCATCTATTTGTGCACATATGGTAGGACCAGACAAGACTTCAAGCTAAGCGTAGCTGGCCCACATCAGAATAACAAATAAACGAATCAGGGTGAAGGAAAAGACATCGGCCATGATACCAAGGTAATATGAATCAGGAGTCATTAAAAGGCAATAAGCAGGAGAAGTGGAGGATGAGGTCATTGTGATTCATGTGTTGGAGGTCAGGTTTCATGGGTTTCGAGCTTGTTTTAGAGTGGCCAACTCTGGAGCGCATGGAAACAAAGCTTTCCAAAGTGACTGTAGTTTCCTACAGCAGACAGCGAGAAACGATAGCACTTGCTAACTCACACGGAGCCTTTTCTCTTTTCACTCCAGCGCCTTTTTTTTCTGTGCTGATTTTGGAGGATGAAATTAAACATGATAAAATTAATTTAACAGAACTTAATGGCGGCTGAAAGGACGAGCAATTTGGCCAAACTATTTAATAAACTAACCTACAGCATACTTAATCTATGTCATAGTGTTGCTGATATGTGTGTATGAGTTAACATAAAAAAAAAGTAGACACCGCATATTATGATTGATCCTTCAGTTGGTTTATTGATGGTTCAATGTTCTCATTTATTACATTTTTATACAGATTATTTTTGTATAAAATTACTTGAAGAGATATTGTGTTGATTAGACTTACATAACTGATAATAAATTCATTTTATTTTTATCTGACATGCTTTTACATGTTAAAATTGCATTTGGCCTAGATTACTCTTAATTACATTAATACACTGAAAATAGTAACTAAATTAACTGGTTAAGAAAACTATTTTAGTGCATTAAATTGTGTAGATATAGCTCTTTAATTGCAAGTTACCACTTTTTGCACTGTATATATTACTTGGAAATGTCAGGAACGTTTGTTTTTGTATTTTCTAGCTTAAAATTTATTTAATAAATTTTATATTATTCAGATGTTTATATGATTTATACCAACAATACTATTTTTTATGCATTAAATTAGGTAGAAATAACTCTTTAATTGCATGTCGCCACCAATTATCATTTTTAAATAATTTTTTTTTTAGTTTATATTTTATTTTAATAACTTTAATATTAGATACTTTAATGGTTTACTTTTAACATATTTACACACACACTTTAATGTGTATATAAATTAACTTATATTAATTGAATACATTTTTAAATGTCATTGTCTTATGTAAATTTCTCCAGATGTACTGTAAATAAGACCTTCTGAAGCTCCCCTGAGAGTGTCCTAGCGATGACAGAGTCATTAAGGTGTTCCATTGATCCTGACTCTATCTGAGGAGAAAACTTGCCTATTGACTCCCCCACCCTGTTCCTGCTTTCTCTTTTCCTTTTTTCCCTCCCTCTAAATCAGAATGGCCTTGTCAGGGAGGATTAATTGGGGGAGGCCAGTGTCAAGCTGTCTGTACAACACACCCAGACTGTGCTCTCCAACAGTAAACAATAAGGGTGTGGATTAGTTTTGAAACAATGTGTTTATTTAAAAAGCTCACTTCCTGTATGCACTTGACAACCCTCCCATTAATTTCATTGGCAGCGACTCCAGTTCAGAAAAATGTTATCATTGTTTAGGCGGAAAATACAAAACCCAAACAAAACAAAATACAGTGCTTTTTAAAATGGCACTCGGTTCCTGAGAGATACTAAAATGCTAGGCGAGCCCACGTTGAAATAGCGCCCAGAAATCTCTTAAACCTCTGAGCAGAAAACAAACTCCAAATCATTTTGTTTGAGTTGGCAAGAGTTTATTTGGTGGATATTTGTTTACAGTCAAAACAGAGACTGAAAATGCTTGGCTCTGCAGTTTTTTTTCTAACTTCACCTCAGCTAACTGTGGTTGTCTTTCTTTTTTTGGTGCCCGTAGGGTCTGAAATTTAGTGCTAGTTGCAGAGCCTTGGAGCTAGTGCTCAAAGCCCCTGTGCCCAGAGCCACATCCTGGCCAAAAGGAACACACTTGCACTTTTCTAACATGCAGAAACAAAGTATTTGGCAAGAATTATTCCATGTTCAAAGACGGCTAATATTAATGATGTATTTCTTCACCTTTAAATACAAAATATTTTTAGTTAAAAAAAAATCAGTTTTTGATTAATATTAAATATTTGTTTCCATGTTTATTAAGCTTTAGATGACTTACAAAGTCATTTATATCAGGGATATGAGAGGGTTTAATTTAATTAAATTGAATTCAATTCAATATTTAGTTTTGTTTTACATTTCTGACTGAGATTGAATATTTTTCCACCTTTTTTTAAATTATTTATTTTGATGAATTTTGCCATCAGCAAACACAAACTATATCATGCATTTATTTCATTTTTTATATGGATATATAAATATGTATTGACTGATATTTGATATTTGTTTCTGAGCACTTATTTTTATAAAATTTGCTTAATTTTACTATACCATATGCTTTTTGTATCTTTTTCATATAGTACTTTCATATTTTTACATATGTAGCTTTCCTGTAGCTCAAATAGTAGAGCATGGCGCTAGCAACGCCAAGGTCATGGGTTCGGTTCCCAGGGAAAGCAAGAGCTGATAAAATGTAGAAACTGTAACTTGAATGCAATGTAAGTCGCTTTGGATAAAAGCGTCTGCTAAATATGTAAATATACTTTTGTTACACGTTCACTTTCAACACATAAACCATTTTATTTAAATTATATTTTATTTTATAGTCTATTTTACATAGTTATATGAATTTATAACATTAGCCATTTATTGGTTATAGGCCATTATAAAAGAAAAAAAAAATCATTATTGCCTTATTGGTATCAACCAGAATTTAAATATCAGTTTATCGCTATAAACCAGGCTGTTTTAGGTGAAGAAATTAAGCATTCAATTTCAAAAACTTTGTGAGGTTGAGACTTTCTGACACGCAACAGTCAGAAATCTGACTCTTGATGTTTACCTGATGTGACTGAGAAGTGACTGAACCTGTGATCTTCTTAGGCAAAATATGACTCGCAGAATCCCGCATATTAGTCCATTTCACATCAATAATACTTACGCCCTGAACTTTGAGGTTTGTTTTTGAAGCGATTACCAGCTTTAACCCCGCAAATGAGTTCATTCCCGAGACTGACAACTGTGAACAAACATAAAAAAGGTTTTAAAAGGCAGCGTCGCACCCGTCCTTTGATGAAGTTACGCCGTATAACAGGTAAACTTGGAGGATGGTGTTTAAGCCCTCTTTAAGCTTGTTAATCCCACCCTGGTACAGACGAAACCCGCTCGGCTAGATCCGTGTCAATCTGCAGCCCCTTCCTCGGCCTGGATTTACATGCATTCCCGCTAACGCTGTTGTATTACACCGGGTTGCGACTTCAGGGTAGAAACGGGGTTCAATCTGAACTTTTTCTGCTTCGTGCACTTACATTTTTCTTCCTCGCCGCCGCTGTTTTTTTGAAGGGTGAATACGCTGTCTTATTTACAACCAAACATGACTGCGTTTGTAAATTGACTCCTCAATTCTGTTCAGGGGCCAGACACAGGGGAAGGAAGGTTAGCTGCCTGTTGTATGATAAGCTGGCAGAACCTATCAGGCTTCTCCGCTAGCAGATAGCGCTCTGTATTTCTGTCATGCTTTATCGCCAGCCGGGGTGAAACTAAACTGCAAGCAAGAGCAGTCTGAGGGGGCCATTTCTGTGGATTACTAAAGCCGACTTTAATTTCAAAGACCAGTGGCGTATCCAGAGAAGGTCTGCGGGCTTCGTCTGGTGCCGATTGGCAGCATTACCTGGCGTGGCGGCCCATCACGGTATAACAGGACCACGGCGCTGGTGTGGCTTCCGGTTGAGCTGGCGTAGGGTGTTGTGCCAACTACTGTATCTCTCTCGCTTTCTCTTTCCTTCTCTTTTCACCCCCGTCATGAAGTCGACAGGAAACGCACCGCAGGAAGCTGTGGGATTTGTAAGGAGTCATTAAGAAAGGAGGTGACAGTTCAAATGAGTGGTTCTGAGGCGGCGACAATGCCGTGCACAATGCCAAAGGGAGCGCTGGCTGCTTTATCACCACACCTCTGATTCGTTGTGCTACAGCAACCGGAATCAGCCACAATGCCATTATTTTAGTTTGATGGATGAAAGCGCAGCACAAAATATCAGAATGAATTTGCTCTTCCATTTCCATTCCAAGTCGAGTTTATCCTCGGCCAATTTGGAAGCGTAATCTCCCCGGTACAATTCTCGCCTTTGTGGCGAAAGATGGTTAAATGTTCAGAAGAAACCTCGGGGAGTCTTTAATATTTGTTAGATGCGCTTTTGAATCACAATTCATATTGACATTAAGAAGTGCTCGCCCCCCTCAAGATGTTCGTATTTGTGGAAAGTGCGATGGTTGTTTTTAATATCAGTTATTATTAGAAATAGCATTTCAAATGATATGTCACAAGGGAGCAAATATCATTTACAAAGCACTAATGACTTGAGAACACTGCTCTAGCCTCCGGTGGAGGATGCATGCAGCACGCAGTATGGGAGCAGGCGCAGCGTTTTTTCGGCATCCGGCCACCCTCATCTTAATTCTTAAAAGCCAATCACTCAAAAGCCCTTCATTACTATGCATCAAACACAAGAGGTGAGCGCTGGCCCTTTAATGGGTTTGTGCTGCTGTTTGTTCTAAATATGCAAATGAAGCGCTAAAATATGTACATGTCCCGTGTCGAGATGGATTGGGTTTTGGGGGGATTAATTATTCAGGAGGCATTATCATTATTAGGCTTTGCATCTTCTATTAGGATGGATCGAGGAGAGGGGAAAAAAGCCCTCACCTCATGCCGGACGGCCTGTAATGAGTCATCAATAAAACATTTTCATAATGTCAGGGAGACACAAGTGTGGATGCTTGATCTAATTTTGCATTGACTCTCCTGGTCATTAGTTCAATATGGCATGAACACCATTTTATTAAAGATACAGACGAGAAGGACGCATGCCTGATGTGCCCTGACAGTCCGTGCATCAAGATGCTTTTTTAATGTATGTTTAATGGTTAATCATTACAAATAATCGAGAAAATCTGTTTAAAGGCTGCTCTTCGGGAGGATTCTTGTTTCACGTTAGGTCACGATGAATTATGATGAGATGGCCTTTGCCTTGGTCTGGACTCGCCGGGCTTCCTTTCTCCTTGAGAAGAAAAATCTGCGAATCGAGACATCCGAGACCACAAGACTGTATGTATAAAAGGGAATTGTTTTTACTAGTAGGTATAGTAGTGTAGGCTATGTGTAGTAGTAACCTATAGTTGCCCAAGTCTTATGAAATGATCAAAGTGAGTTGCTGCTTTAACTTTGATCAACTCTGCTCTATTGCATAGGACTAGCTGAAAAGAATTAGCCCAATGCAAGATGATATTATCAAACTCTTCAATAAAGACGACACTCCTCCTGGGTGTAAACTTAAACTTTCATGATCTCAAATCTCAGCAAGTTGCAAACAATCAAAAGTTGGAGACGGGGGTTCAAATAATAACAGCGGTCTACTTCAAGCACAAGAGGGGGCGGCTTTATTGCCACTGAGACATAATAAGTAAATGCAAATTGTAACTAGTTAAGCACAGCAAAATAATATGATACCATTGTCTGAGGCAGATTGCTATTATAATGTTAGCATGTGCAAATAATTACATTCTCTTCCTGATACAATTACATTATTTGTTCTGCTTGTATTATACACCAATAAAAGCAAACATCATATTAGGATTCATGGCACTTTTCGCTTTGCATTATCAGTATGTGGAAATAATTGTCTGCTGAGAGATTAAATTACATTATTGTGTATCTTTTTCATGCCTAATAAATAATGATGGATGGCTTTTATTTTCATCACCACCTGCAACCATTTTATCTTCCCCCTGAATGTTAAAAATGAAAGAAAAAAGAGAGGGAAGTAGATAAAGAATCAGGAGGCGAGTGTTGTCTGCGCCATCGAAATAAAGTGGAAGGGAGACAGAACGTGACGTGCCAGAATTCGCAAACCGCCGGCTTTGAGCGTTTGTTCCCGGCAGGAAAACACAAAAACGAGAGCTTGCGAGTCAGGAAGTGACAGATTAAATCAGTTTGCCATTTCCAGTTATGCCCACCCTTCAGATATAGGAACATTAATGCTCGAGATGTATTGTGAACACATCAATTCTGTCGATACACTCCTATATCTCCAATTTTGTGTCTGAACAGCAATTTGCAATCTTAAATACCCGATACTTGACTAATATATCGAAAATATCGACTTGAGGTCTATGGAGTCACACTGCGTACAGTATGCAAGCATTGATGCTACAGAGCAAAGCTCTATATGAAGCACGCTGGCAAACCGTCCAGATCATGCATTTGCATTTAGGGACATTCTCTCATTTACAATTCCTCAACGTATGCCTTTATCCTCGCGTAGCTTCAATTTTCATCAGTGCATTTGCACTTTGTGGCGATAAGAGAATTGATTAGCTACCAGTCTGCTCGAAGCTTGATGTTTAATTCACTTCTGTCTCTCTTCCTTCCCAATACTGGTCAATGCCGAGCCGTCGCACTCCTGTTGCATTTGATGCATTTTTTTGGCACGCGGTTAGGAGAGATAAAACAAGGTAAGGACATTTATAGTGCAAGTTAATTGGCGTTCGAAAGGCAGGAAAAAAAAACGATTGGTGTAATAACTTCGTAACTTCTTAAGTCATGCCTTGTGCACAGCTAGGCGTTGGACCAATGTAAAATTTACATTTTAATGAAATATTTGAATAAGTACTTGAAATTCACTCTAGCTGGGCTCCCAGACCTAAAACCAACATTTCATGTTTGTGTTTTTGAATGGCAGCGTCGGGGAAATTAACATGCCAGTCATACAGATTAGAGGGGCATCAGTGTAAAGTCAGACCTGCTTCAATCAAGGTTCACTGCAGGTAAACAGCTGCCATGACATATTTTAATGACAGTTATTTTCCATCCCCTCCCCTGAAGAAGAGCATTAAATCTGGGCTGAAATGAGAGATGCGGAGAGTTGCACAGGCTGAGAGTCCCATCAGAAGCTGCTTTAATACGCATCTGTAAAAGTGTGTACAGAAGTAAAGGGCTGTAAAGTAAAGGCTCTAATCTCAAACAGTAATGTGCCAAATATTAATGAGACAGTTGGGAAACGTAGGCCTGCTGCTTTCAGGATTTCAAGTTCTCTGAGCATTCAGTGTTACACTGACTTTCCATAATTATTTATCTTAAACCTGGAAATAAGCAATCCGTAAAACACAGGAACATTATGACATAAAACCTGCAGTTCCACTTAATTACTTTGATATATAAGTGCAATGGTAATAGAGACACTACGTTGCATTCTGCGTATATAATACTACACAGAACGTCTCTGCAGTCATTCAGACCTACTTTAGTAGTTAAATATGTATTGACCTTAGATTAATGCATGCGCAAATGTGCTTTTTGCACTCATGATATGTAAATCAAAAGTAAACTTAGTCATGTCCATTAATGCATGGTGGCAGAAAGCCGTGAGACTCGTAATTATTCATGTTGTTTTGCATCATCTAAATTATTCAGATATCCTGCTTGAATATGGAAAATATCTGAAAATTAATCCAAACAATGCTTCAGTTTAGCATAAGAGAAAAATGTTTGGTTATACGATTAGTAAGCTCATCATCATGCCGTTCAAATGATTATTTTTTGAGAATGGGTCCTAAGTGAATGAATATTTGAATATTTCATCACAATGTTTTTTTTAATAAAAATAAAATATAATAATAATCATAAAATATTGCTTAAAATGTATATTAAGATGTAAGGATGTTTTAAAATAGTATTGCAATTTATTCGTTATACTTAAAGCATATTATTTATCTTATTTTATAATTGATTTATTTGTTCTTCAGTTTTCTACAGTTACAGTATGTGCTGATATGAGATCTTGCTTGAATATGGAAAATCTGTGGAAATTCATCCAACAATGCTTCCTTTAAGCACAAAAGAAGAATGATGGATTATATGATCATCATCATGCTGTTTGAAAAAAAAAAAATAAATAATTAATTGTAAAATAAAGCTTAAAATTAATAATAAAATGTATTACAAAATAAATATTAAAAAAATAGCATTATAATAATTTATTTATTATTAGTTTTATATATCTCAATATTTTAAGTAATTATTTTTTCTGTAACATCACTGTTCTATGTTGATATGCAGCCCTGAGAGGCCTGTAGAACAGCTGGCAGTAATTGAAACAAAACATTGGCTGATTAACCAGCATCTGACAACCCATGATCCAAACAGCATACCCAATGCAAATCAAAATAACACAAGCTCCGAACACAAGAGGCCCTGGAATGAAGTGGTCATCATCTAATTAACACAAAATGTTTTAATTACAGGCTAAACCAAGCAGCACAGTGTGTCATTTTAACTGATGTGCTAAGTGGTGGTTTACAATATCAGAAACTGACAAATAATTGGAATCTAATTGCAGCAGGTCTATTGCCCACCAGTGCCCGAAGCAGCTCATCTTAATAAACTTTTCTCTCTTTTTTTTTTTTTTTTTTTTAAACATCAAACCGTGAATAGCAAACACTACCGCCCCTGCTAATTGCCACGTCGCAGGATTGGGAATTTGCCAGCTCTGACTATTAAAGCAAAGCTCTTGTGTGGATTGCTGTTGCATTGCCACACTTTAATTAGAATGAAACGAGGGGTAGGAACGGAGTCTTGTTACTGCAATTCAATATATGTAAATAAGATAATGCACTAATCTGTCCATTTCATTTCCAAAAGCCTACGCAGACCGTGGGTTCAGTAATAAGGGCTAGACTCCCACTTGGTAACATAAGTAGACTGGTGTGAATGACATGATAGAGACAGTTTGGATTTTTTTTTTTTTTGGCATTTTTTTCATTTGAAGATCAAAAGGTATTCATGTTTTGCAAAGATACTCTGACGCTGAATAGCATAACTTTGCTTTTATATAAACTTACAAGAGCAGTTGAATGAAAATGAATTCCTTTCAAGCCTTGAATAAACAAGTAAAATTGAGAATGAAAGATCTGATGTGTGATCAGGGAGCAATTTGTGCTTCCTCTAATTTTATTTGAATACCATAGACACATGCATGCATGTTCAATGTTCAGCTTTTACAGGACATTATTTTGCATATGTACAATGAGCCTGAAAAGTGTTTAGACACTTTTCACATTTAAAAATATGGATTTTATTGCATTATATAAAAAATAATTTTCTTTTTTTTTTTCTTTTCTTTTCTTTTCTTTTCAAACTGATGTGCTACTCCTTTTTTTCAATTTTGAACATTATATATTAAGAATTTAAACAATAATTTGCTCTCCAATACATTCATAGCGTTTTAAGTGGCAATATAGCTCTTTATCTAAAAACAAAATATAGCAGCTTCTTTCTTTCTTTCTGTAGAGGAATAGGGGATAGAGGAACTTTACAATCCAGTGTTACTTTAGTATCATTCAGAAACTATAATAATTTGATTCAAATTTTGAATATTTTATATATATATATATATATATATATATATATATATATATATATATATAAAAATTGTAAAATTATACAAAAATAATATATTATAATTTAATTATTATTATTATTTATTTTTATTTTTTCAGTTTTATTTAACTGTAATAACCCTGGTACAAACCTATGATTATGACAGTGGACTAGGAGAAAACTAGCTGGCTCTTATGAGCATGTAATATCTGAGAGACAACAGCAATAAAATTAAGAAGCTCCAAATAGGGGATAAAATATTACCAGCAAAAAGTCTAACCATAATTTTTATATTGTTTCCTTTAAATCTTGTCTTCCAGCATCTTTAATTAATAATATCCCAATGACATTTATGTATCAGAGCAATAAGCTAAGCGGGAAACAATTTATGTCACCTAAAGCTTTTTAACAAATCAATGCAACTATTTGTAATTGCTTGTTTCACAAGATTAAAAATGCTTAGGCCTGATCTCTGTCTGCTGTTTAGTGGCTAACATGACCCCGTGCATCCCTCATTAAAAGCAAACTCCTCATCATCAGCATTAATTTCCATCAAGAAATCCATATCGCTAATATTTCTGGGATTTTAATGCAGTAACAATTTATAGCTGGTCAAATGCAGTTACCTAAATTGCTGTTGGTAAAGGACAGTTTAACTGTCTCTTTTTAATTAGAAGGTAATTTAATGTGCGAGCTGCCGTGATAGTGCCGATCATTGTGGACTTCATGACGAGCGTTCCATAACAAACAGCGCAAATATCTGCGCCTGTAATCTGATGAAAGACACTCAATAATGTTGTACTGAAACTGATAAATGCAGTTCAGTTCTGCCTGATTTGAGCCTTATCTTTGCATGTCATATGTGCATATATGAAAAACAATTATCTGTAGCTTTATTATAGTGTGACCATAGCAGCACAGGTGATGAAAGATGCATATAACTCAGAAACAAACTTCATTTTTATTGCTTCTGTATCGAACATGCGAGTCAGTTTTAGACACTGAGTATAACGGAATAGTCAGCAAAGAGAGAACGTAAAGATTTTAGATTAAAACAGAAAAAGTGAGAATTACAGAATGAAAAGCAGAGACAGAAAGAAATAAGAATTGTGAAGATTTACAGGCATGATCATGATCTAGTGTATGAGAGCAGCATGACTGTGACAGTAACTGCTGGAGGACGAGCAAAGATGGTTGTGTTTCTGTTAAAATGATTTCCATTAAAAAAATTGCTTTATTTGCTTATAAGTTATGCTTTTGAGCTTTATTAGGCCATAAAGAAAACTTTGATGAATTGTCAATACATCTTTGCTATGCATAGTTTTCTTGTTTTTAGAGAAATAGTAAACACAAATCAGTATTTTAATTATAGTGTGCATGATTCATAGATTTTCCTCACAGCAAACTTTTTTCTTCATCAGTATATTTACTGGGAAACAAGACAACTATAACTTAAAACAGTGAATTTGAGTGATATTATAAAAAATAAGTTATAATACTTTTCATTGTTGTGAATCGTACCACACTAGCAACTTCTTGTTTTAAACAACCCCTGTATCTTGAATTAAGTCTTAAAATACTAAAAAGAAATGTACTTAAAATCAAACTTGCACATTTAGTTTTTAAAAGAAAAACAGTGATTAAGAAATGATTTTTGCAGTTCTGCATGCAAGTATTTTCCTTTGTGCTCCAGAGGATGTACACCTGCCTTATAGCTAATCTAGACCAGAAAAACAGGATCCTTTTTTTGAACGTATTAAAAACAGCTTAACACAAGAAGGGAAAGAGCGTACAAAACTCTTCGGTCAATGATAACACAGACAAATCTGTTTTCTATTTTACAGTTTTTAGAATCCAAAAACGGTGGATTATACCCGGATCCATTCCCTCCCCTCTCGCTCGCAGATGTCTGCGAGTTTTCTTTTTTTTTTTATCCTCCAGAAAAAGCAAGGATTATGAAGTCAATTACATTTGCAGCACAGTTTGCTATTGGAATACATACAGCAGTAGCTCATTTCTTTGTGTTTTTCCGTCTTTTTTAATAGTAAATACAAAGCAGTTGTGATAAAGCAAACATGGTGATACAAACAGTATTTTTTTTTGTTCTTTGAAAAGAATCAGGAGAAAATGAGAGGACACACAAGCTATAATGTGGTGTATGTACAACCTACTTCAACATGAGCTAAAAGAGCAGAGACAGGAAACAGTTTACCGCATGTGAGAAGCAAAATAAATCGAAAAAGAGATCATATTGAAGCAAGCCGAGTGGCGTTTCTAAACGATAAAAAAAGCCTGAGGTTTGGATTGGTTTAAAAGAGGAAAAAAAGAGAGACCCTCATGATAAACAAGCTCTGATTTTTATATATTTTTTTTACAAATCTTTTTCTTAAAATAGTTTGCTACAGTTTTAGACTAAACATGCAAGACATACGACTAAGTGCAACTGAGTGAAATGTTACATCTTTTTCTTAGTTACTCATTTCCTATAGGTTTGAACTGAGGTATGCATACTAACAGTTTCTCATGCTGTATTTCTTCAGTAATGCCGAGCTACACATGCGGTGAATGGTCTCATCTACCTGCTCAAGAATAACAATCAGAAACAGCCCTCAGATGAGCCCCGAATCTGTCCCACTGCAGCTGCCCGGATGCTCCATTCATTTCAGTGAACCCTTTTCATCAATAAGAAATGCTTGGATAAATTTACAAATAGTAGTAACTGCCATTAAAGTACCTTGTACCCAGCTTATTGGTTGACAGGAGTGTTTTTTAATATAAAAAAGTAATAAGTTGACAGACACTAAAACACAATCATAGAGCATTGCCAAGGTTAACAAAAGGACATCGGGAATCCCGTTTCGAATTTACAAGGTAAGTGGCATACAATCTTTTCAAAGAAAAAAATGGCAAAAAAATAAAAAATCTAAAGTATGAGAACAAATGAAACTCTCATCATTGTGTGGTCCAGTTTAAAGTTCAGTTCACATTGTGTTATGCAAATGTTTTCCCCCTCCTGTATTTAAATTTCCTGTGACGACAGTGAACACAGTCCTAAATGCTTTCATCCATATCCTTCTCCTTTATAGCCATCATTTCCTGATAGAACACTCCCTTTTTTCCTTTTCATTGGCCCAAAGACAACATTGCTTTGATTTGGTCGTGTGTTGGACTCTATCTCTGCCTCTCCTCTACTATTTTGGTCACAGGCAAAGACATACAGCTGCCCATCGAACAACCCCTTTGGCGGTTTTTTTTTTTTTTTTTTTTTTTTTCACCATAAGCCCGACAGAGTTTCAGACATTTCACCATTTTTGCGTCCGGCCAGTGCGGGGAACACTATAAGGATATTTGGCCTTTCGTTTAGCTATTGCATGGAACATAGAATATATCAACTTGTAGTATCTTGTATCTTTGGTAGTCACAGATAAGAGACATAAACATCAACTTAAGTAAAAACAAACTGACAATAAAAATGGAAGTAATAAATAAGAACACAGAAAGTGGTTGGTTGCAGTCATTCGAAAAAGAAAACGCAATTGATTTGTAGAAGTCTAATCTAAAGTCTGTTCCCAAAATTTCAATCTAAGCTAGCTGGCGACAGCAGCTTCCAATTCGGAGTTGCTATCTGGGTTCAAATGGCCTGCGTGGAAACAGCCTGTCGGAAACAATTGTGTTGTGGCAAGAAGCGAATGGTCATAGTGGGCTGCCCCAGTGCCGTAATGCTCAGTGGTCATGGCTGTGCCGTCAGCCTCGGTTCATAATCCCTTTAACGTTTATCCCGTGTGTAATTATTATCATGTCTAATAACAGAGGCTGAGCCGGTCAGTGATGTGGTGAAACTGATATTGAAACTAGAGGGAATGCAGTTTAAAGTCTTTGAAATTACAAAATTGAATAAAAAGGCAAAAAAAAAAAAAAAAAAGTTTCATATGCCGACAATAACGTTCAGGAATCACGATTAGCTTTTGTTTAACAATCCTCTCCCTGGTGCTTATTTCAACATTTTTTGACATTTCATTTTGCAATACAGATGATGGTTTCGATCAGCGATTTGGTTGACGCTAACATGCATCACCACAAAAGGGGATTTTTGAAAGTATAATTTCAGAACGATAAACGTTAACCTGCGTTGATTTCTCTGTCATTCATTCCACGTGAAAATTAAACTTCATTGGTGCGTGGAGAGGGAGCCTTCATTATGAGTAGTGCATTTGCAGATGGACTTCATAAGCGGGAAAGAGAGAGAGAGTGTGTGTGTGTGCGAGTGTGTGTCGGCACGCAAGGGCAATGTGACTGCAAAGTGGCGATCCGAAACGGTAGGAACAAATGACAGAAAAATACTACACGGTAATGCGACATTCTGTTTCAAGTTCGAAAGGAAAGAAAGAGGGAAAAAAGAGAGCACGAGAAGCCTTAACATTCATCCAGTGCTAAGCACACCATAACTCCACGTCATTATTCATGAGGTCTGATCAGTTACCAAAACAAACAAACCCAACAAAAAGGATACATAGCTAACAGCACAGAGTAATGAGAGGACACTACGTTTAAATTATTTGCCCAGGAACCCTCAAAACACCAGACAGATATCCTCCAGCTGCGATGACAGTGAATTTAAAGGAATAGTGCACTTAAAAAAATGAAAATTCTATCATTTAGTCATAATCATGTTGTTTCGAAAGCTGTACGACTTTCTTTTTATCCATAAAAACACAATAAGACATTTTAAAGAGTGCACCAGCTGCTCTTTTTCATGCAATTACAATTAATGCAGAGTGGAATGACATAAAAGCATCATAAAGGGGATCCATATTGTTTTCCTATATTCCAAGTCTTCTGAAGTTGTAGATAAATTTGGGTAAAAAAACAAACCAAAATCTAAGCCACCATTCACTGAAATCCTTCCCTTTGTTTGAGCCATGAGCAGATCACAGAGTCAGTAAGTTGAACTCAAGAATCAGTCAGCTTTGTTTTGAACTTCAACCGATTAACTAAAAAGATCCGACTCAAAAGAATGATTCGCTCACCGTTCACTCTTAGGGAGAGCATTCGCTTTCAAAGCAACCGAGTTCACTCTTCAAAACAATTCATTTTGTGTTTCACAAAAGAAAAAGTCACACGGGTTCGGAACGACATAAGGGTGAGTAAATGATGACAAGAGTTTTCATTTTTGGGCGAAACGTCCTCTGGAGAAGATCTGAAGGCAGAGACAATGAATTAAAGTCACATACGTACACGCACACTGTGAGTGGCACGCTCATCGAAGCGCTTATGATTTGTGTGTGTGAGAGTTCGTGATCAGTGTTTATGAGTCTTTCTCAGCTGTTTTCTCATGTCCGCTCTGGTCTCAGTGACACTTTTGCCAAAAGGAAGTAGAAGCAGGCCCCAGTACCAAACGTCTCTTCATCAGGAGATGAGTAGAAATTTACGCATCTCGTCTTTAAACTGAAAAGTAGAAACAAATCAAAAATACTTCCAAATGGAATAGATTTTCTAATCTCGTATTTCGTTTCGTATTTAATGGCACTAAGAGTAAATCGGAACATTTTAATAGCTGTCAACAAGAGGATTGTGAATCCAGTCTTGGGCTTGCTATATCTGGAGTGGTCTCGCAGGTGACCGAAGTTAGTATGGCCTCTTCGGCAGAGGACCTGGGAGATACCAGGCTTACAGCATGTCCTCGTGACCGTGGTCGTCCTCGTAATCTCTGTTGTGGTCAAAGTCTGGACTGTGATTGGCTGTCGTCACGAGGGAAAGGGGACCTTCGTGCTCCTCGGGGTCCAGTGGCTCCTCTTTTACGCTGATATGATGCCTGGCAATAAAACGTAATAGGAATGTTCATATACTTTCACAAAAACCTCCATTATCAAAATAAAAATCTATAATAATAATAATAATAATATTAAAAAATATTATTAACATATATAAGTTGATATATTATAAAATGATAATAATAAAATAATAAATAAAAAATAATTCTTAATGAAGAAATATTTGTGATGTTTTCTTTTTCTTTCTTTTAATTTGACTTTTTAAGCTGATGCTTTGAAGTATCGTTTTTCAGTTTTGGGTGAGGTCTATAAAAATATGTTTTAAAAATAAAAAACAATAAAAATACAAAAAAAATGAATACATGGATCTACAGTACCTAGATACGAAGCCCCGCACATGACATGCGAGAAAAAAATATACATTTTGTGGCCTCAACATATTAAATTGTTCACTCATTTTATTAAATCATGGCCACATTGTACTAATTTGTTCCCTTTTTTTAATTAAAATCAAAATGAGGGAACAAATTAGTACAGCATGGCCACAATTTACTAAAACGAGGGAACAAATTAATAAATTGTGGGAACAAATTTTTAATTTGTGGCCACGATTGAACTAAAACGAGGGAACTGATTAATAAGATTAATAGGACAAATTCTTAATTTGTGGGAACGAATTGTTAGTTTGTGGGCATAAGTATATTTTTATCCCCAAGTCAAGGGCAGGGCTCTGCATCTGGACAATGTTGTGACAATACATTTAAAAAAAAATTATAACATATCAGTATGTACAGTATAATTGTATCAGTGCAGCCACTACCATCTACTGGTTAAATATCTAAAAATAAAAAGGACTAGTGTAACGACCAGCTGTTTCTATAATGAAAGACTAACAGAGGCGGCACAGCAGCGCTCTTGATAACTCCACTTCCCTTTCAGTTCTTCCAGCACTGGGATACCTGCCGGCTTTATTTTCCACAGCTGGCCTGACAACAGGGTTTTCACTTTGAATTGATAAATGAGGGAGATTAACAACGCGCGACGTGGCGACGAGAGAATGGACTGCGGCGAGTGAGCGGACGGCCTGTCAGCTTCCCGGTGGCGTCGGATCAGTGCCGCTCCACGCGCTCCTCTTCTCGCTCGTTAACATGCACAACCTGTGAGGCGGGTCTCCAGAGGACGACCCTGCACAAGGTTCCGTCATTAATCAACTTCAAGCGTGCAAAAAAAAAAAACACAGCCGCACAACACGGTGACCAGACAGCGCGGCGTATGCTTTAAATACACACAAAATTAATGCAACTTCTAACCAAAGTGTCAATAAGGGGAAGAAAAGCAGTGGTGGGGATGCGTGCGAGACGAGAGGGGAAGGGGGGAGGCACTGACGACGGGGCCCAACACAAACGGCTGTGATAAGAAACAGAGCCCTTACAAGAATAATAACGCTGTCAGTTGTAAACAAGGCAAAACATGAACCCCGGCCCACAGTCTGGGCACAGGATTGTCCACAGAGATGAGATCTGCCAAATTTCTCATTACAGAAACACTGCAGGAATAGAGCACCAATGAGCGAGCACTGACTCTACCGGGGAAGACGACCAAAACCAAAAGGAATAAAAGGATAAACATTAGAAGCAGCTGTGGCAGAGCCTATAAGTTAATTAGTCTCACATGGCAAACTATAGGTTTTCGCTAAGACATGTTTGGCAAACGTAATTAGCCACAATATCTATTTTTCCCCCCAAACAACCTCTACTCTCTCCATGATTGTTAAGAAAGCAGCCATGCTAATGAGTTATCATATTTTGTGCGTGAATAATAAGAAAACTCTCGCCATTCTATCAGTTTTAGATCAAAGCATCTCCATGTATCCCATGGCCTCCGGTTCTCAATCTCTAGCTGGAGGGCAAACATGAAATTGTTATTAATATGCAACTGAGCTGCACTCTGCTTTAGCCTTCAATGTAATTAGGACTGAAGCATCTGATTGTAGGCATCTGCAACATTACATACAGGTGCAGACACTATGAAAGCCCATTTGTTTGATGTTATTAATTGTAACTCTGAATCATAATAGAATGTATAATACAGAAACAATAAAGCTAGTATATAGTGCTTATATTAACAATGTACTCGGGTGTTTACCTCATAATTACAGGGCTGGTTTACCTCGTAACATGCTAAGACAGAAATAATTATATACTTGGGCCAGCAATACTATGTAATCATTTTAATAGTTGACATTAAATTGCGCAGTTCAAAATAACTCATAAAATGCGACTTGAAAGATGGAATTTATATTTGATTTCAGAAAAAGGTGTTTTGTGTTTTTGCATTTGCATCCAAAAGGAATAAAAAAAAAAAAGTTTTGTTGGGAAAAAAAAAAAATGTTTAATGCTTTACAAAAAAATACTGTGGTGGTACCATGGTAAAGTGACAGTGTCAGATGACAATACCATTGTTTAAAATATTCATGTTTCATAGCTTTTACATGGTAATCCAACATACTTCAAAGAAATGGAATTACCATGGTAAAATACATGTATTACCATGGCACCATGTCTAGAATAAAATAAAAAAGTATTTCATTTTTTTTAGATAATGTAAACAAATTATGTTAATTAGAATATTCTGAATATATGCATTTGCCTTTGTCTTTGTAATCATGGCCATACATGCTTATTTGATATTTTAATTACAATTATGACTCATGAATAGTTGCATTGAAAGGTTAAAGATATAACCTGCCCATCTAATTTCTGCTTGAACATTTGAAAATAATAAGCTTTCCCTGCCTCATCTATAAGTGACAAAATTGTTTTATTAGTGAAAAAGTTATTCACCGAAATTGAAACACGATGCCCTTGATAACATGATCCATAAATCTGGTTAACTTAATAAAGCTCAGTGCGTTTTATGTTAATGTTTTATGTATGCTCGTATATTCTCACACTTTGTACGGCTCGTGTTTGGGGCAACATCTTTGCTTTTGAGTCTGTTAAGTCGGCAAATGCCTGGAGAGGTGAGAGGCAAGACGCCTCAGAGCAAGCACACCCATCCTGTCTCTCTGTATCCTGCGGATGGGGCAGGCCTGCAGCTATGTTACCTGCCTTAGCACTTCTCTCCCGAGTTCATTACCGCACTGCTTTTTTAAAAGAAACGATTTACTGATATTTCACAGAAACTGCAATAAATCTCGCCCAGCGACAAATCACCATTCTGTCCTCCGACATCTGGAAACCATGTTGTCTGCACCGTATTATTTTAAGCTTCAAACAACACGGCGGTCCCTCCCATACAACAAGTGTATGGGGAGCTGTGGTTTCCAGCCCCGACCGCAGCTCAGCTACATGGAAATCTTGGAGCGGTTTCGTCGAGGCTAATTACGACCCCCCACCCCTCCCTTCGTTGTTTTACTCTCGATGGCTCGCAGAGTTTTCGGACGTGCTGCGAGTCCTGTCTGGCTGGAAAAAGGAGGCCAGTTCTGTCATCTTCTATTCACCACTTTTGTAAATATTTAAACAAAATGGAGGCAATAATTAGGGAGGAACTCGGCATAGTACGCCGCACACTATTGACCCGTAATAAAAGCGAGTTTAGAAACAACTTCTCGAAATAACACGGAGAGACACTATTTGCTTTATGAGCTCCCCCAACGTAGAAACCCACCAAAGGTGGGGTTTCCTTCTAAGACTGCATTCACAATTCCTGCTTCCTCTGTAAACTGCAGTTTTCTATATAATTTCACGGTTGGCTAAACATCTACTGTAATGTACATCGAACCCTACTGTGCGTTCCGAAATTTATTTTCAACTCCTAGTGACCTGGTGAAAAATTTCCACCACCTAAGCCGCACGAGCATCGCCCTGCATGCGCGTGAGCCTAATGATTCTTGGACATCTCCCTTTACTTCGCGCCCTTATCTCAGTCTCACACACACACATTACGAAGGTGGGACCTGAGCCACTCACATAGCTGGCAGGGGCGAGCGTCCAGGGCTGCTGTCACTACCGTTGCTGTTCCCGTGGTCCATGGCCCCATTCATTTCCTCTCGGATGGCGCTGGCAAGCGAGTTAAGAGTGGGACTTCCGATGGAAGCGGTAGTGTATAGAGGTATGTTGTTCTCTGCCATTGAAGCCTAAAACAGAATGGAGATGAACTCGGTGAGACCAATTCCTACAAAACATTAGGAGCGTTCAGTGGCCTTCAGCTCGTCCAAAATAAATAACCATTTTATTCATTTGCACACTTCAATTCCTTTTAGGACCTATTTAGGCGTTTTTAAATCCATAATGATGACATGATGTGTGTTCAAGTGAATTTAGCCAGAATGTAATAATTTTTAGACAGTTTTTACACAAAAAAGACAGGAAGATGAAATGAAAAGAATGCAGAGTGTGTACTTGATAATTACTAATTTTTATATTTGCATCCTCATAGCGCCACAAGGGCATCATGGAAATTGAAGTTGTGTCACGCAAGACTGTCACCTTATAAACCAGCTAAATTTTCTAGCAAGCTTTATTGCTATTCTGCATCAACTGTGCACAAAATAATACTATATTGTACAGTTAATGACTGGATGTGAGCAGCAACTGAATAGATGAATAAATAAAACCATATAAATAATATGGATGAGGATTGGATGCTGCAAGATTTAGATTTTACCTGGAAGGCTGCAGAAAGAGCGGGACCATATCCCAAAGTGGTATGGATGTTCTTTACTAGAGCTGGACTTCTGTAGAGACAACAATAAAAACACACATTCAGTTCAGTACAGAAACGAGTCATACTGTCACCGGTCTACTGAACAGATTGATTTTACACTGAAGTCAGTATTTAGAGTACAATCTGATTTCCAATGAAACTCAATAGTAAAATCAATAGACGGCACTAAACTATCAAAAGCTGTTTAACACTAGAGTTCTGTCCCAAAACTAGCTGCCTGCTTGCCTACTTCACTTCCAATGAAAAGGCTGTTCCAAAATAATAATGCTGCCTTCTAAGATTGTGCTCGTTTTTGGCTATTTTTTGACAAATGTTCGCATTCTTTTTTTCCAGAATGATTTGTAAAAGTATTTGTTAAAGAGTTATAAGCCATGATTCAAACCTACCAGCTACATGGTAAATCACAATATTATGAACTTTCATTTGACAAAAAAATAAAAAAATAAAAAAACAGTGTTAATGAGGGTAAGAACTACAAGTATCCTATGTAGACCACAGATAACAAGGAAGCTTGCTAAGTTTTGGAACAGAGTTTATGTGAATTTGTCTTTTATTTTAACATCACATATTATTATTACAATCTCATGACACTCACGTGAGCCATTTCATATATTATGAAAAAACAGAAATGACAAAGGCATAAGATATGAAAGGTTACATACAGGGTGAGTGAGCACACAGAGGCGGAGCATGCAGGAAGGGGGTGGGGCAAAGGGCGGTGCTTACTGTACAAGCAGCTCATCACAGCTTTCGTTGGCCGCATGCTTCCTGGGGCGACCTCGTTGTATGTGGCGGCCGCGTTTAAACTCTTCGTCGTCTACGGTCCAAAAGGACCCAAAGTCATCCTCAACTCTTACAAAGCATTTATGCAGCGAGAGATTGGTGCGCACGGCACCCTGGGATAGGGGAGAGGGGCAGCAAGCAGCCAGATGCGGATGTAGCAAGACAGACAGACAGACAGACAGAGATACAGAAGAAGATATGAAATGAATGAATGGATAAGCACAAGCGACTAGGGATTACGGTGCACACAGCCAGTACATAACTGCACAGAGATGCACGCTAAAGCTAGCAGGGGGTCAATGGGCGGCACAGCACAGAGACAATGACATGGAGCCCATCCATCAACACCACGAGACACGGGTTTGGTCAGCCACGCTGCTCGGGGTGGCGCTGGAACACCTACCCGCTGATCTTTTGCGGCCTTCTCTTTTGGAACTCTAGCTCGTCGACGGTCCATACCGCCCCTTTAACGTTCTCTACCCGCACAAAACACTTGTGAAGACTAAGGTTATGCCGCACTGCGTTCTGCAGTTGGTGTGAGAGAAAAAGAAGGGCTATGAGACACATTTTTTTTATAGAACCCACATTCTCTTGTATTGTTAAGTTGTATACATTTCTATTTAAAATAAATGGAAATTCTGTCATCATTTACTCATGATTTTACATGTTTTGGCTGTCAATGGCACTGATTATTACACATATTGTAATAATCCCGATGTTTGAAATTTGACAGCTAAGAAAGGAAGGCAATTATGACTTAACTATGGGTCTGTTTGTCACACAAACGAGACTTTTATGGTATTTATTCGGAGCTTGAAAGAGCATCAAGGACATTCTTCAAAACCTCTTCTTTTGTGTTCTATAAAGAAATGATGTCATACAGGTCTGGGAGGACATACTGGTGAGTAAATGACGACAGAATTTTCATTTTTGAGTGAACTTTAAGGATCTGAAAAAAAATCCATGCTTGGAATTTCACTTTTTGAATAAAATTATCTAGACATCTTTAAAACAAGATCATTTTACCTGAAAAGCAACATATTAAAACTTGTTTTCAGACATTATTTCAAAAACCATGTTTACCCCACAGTGTTATTAGATATTTTGAAGTTAGATCTCACTTAATATACACTACTGTTGAAAGTTTGAGATCAATAAGATTTTTTTTAAAGAAATGTATATTTTATTCAGCAGTGATGCATTAAATTAATTAAAAGTGACTGTAAAGACGTTTAATGTTACAAAAGATTTCTATTTCAAATAAATTTCAAATTTTTATTTATCAAAAATTCCTAAAAAATGTGTTACTGTTTCCACAAAAATACTAAGTGGCACAACTGTTTTCAACATTGATAATAATAGTGTGTTTCTTGAGCACCAAATCAGCATGTTAGAATGATCTCTGATAGATCATGTGACACTGAAGTAATGGCTGCTAAAAAAAATCAGCTTTGCCATCACTGTAATAATTTACATTTTAAATAGAAAACAGTTGTTTAGAAGTGTAATAATATTTCACAATTACTGTTTTTGCTGTATTTTGATCAAATAAATTCAGACTTGGTGAGAATAAGAAATGTATAATTTTTTTTCTTTCAATTTTTGCAGAGTAGTTGCTATTTTCCAAAACACTCCCTATACAAAGAAATGCACTGATCAAGAGCCAGTTGTAGCAGCACCTTGGACTACCAACAAAATTCCAGACTGCACAAACAGTCTGATAAACATGACTCTTTGGCAGTTATGACTTTAGCACTGTAGCTGAACAATGAGGGGAAGGGATGTAATTCTAACATGCTCTGCTTGTTGCGTTCTTATAAATTACCCTTTCATCAGGCCATTTGTACAACATGCGGGTGATATTTAGTAAATAAAGCCCTCATTGATTGATGGAGGCCTGTGTGGGTGTTGTCACTCTGGTGCTTTATCATTCAGCTCTGGTAAAAGTCACAGATAGTTCATCATTTTCTGCCTCACTTCAAAAACGGAAACTGAAAACGCTTGAGTTAAATGCCAATGCTCAACAAACTCTGCCAGGGGAAAACATCCTACTCAAATAACCAGATTTCCCCTTAAAGAGGTTGAAATTCTTCCAGAGAAAACCGAAATACACTTTCAAAATAAATCCAAATGAAGAGAGGGTCTCTTCCAGAAACTTCTAAGGACCATTAAGCGAAATAAATCATAGCTGGGAAAAAAAAATGCATACTTTCTCTGGGTAATTTGAACTTGTTGACTAAATTTCATTGGGCGAAATAGCATCAATTACAGCAATTTTTACATGGTTTCTGTTTGTATCTCTGGTGTTGTTTGGAATAATTTAGATTTTTTTTTAAAATGTTCATAATGTTATGATATCTTAATATCTGGGAACAGAAATATGTTTGTCAGTAGTAGTTTAAAGAACTAAATTATAAAATGGCGTCTAAAAGTCTGAAAACACTAGTGAAAATATTTCTGTTTTGCATTATTCATTACTTTTTTTAATTGCAGAATTATATTTGAATGACAAGTTAAATAAAAAAACATGAATTTCAGTTTGAAAGCAAGAACTTGACTGTCACATATTTGCTTTAATTTGATTAGTGACTTTGAAACCATCTACTCTTATTTTTCCCCATGTATCTTGTTCTTTTTTCTTTTTAAAGTTCTAAAAGTTTATGTCTAGGTTTAAACTTGATTTAGATCTATAATGTAGTCAGACTTTTGGATCCCACTGTATTTATGTTTGTCATGAGCAAGGAAGTGTGTGTGGTCCAATAAGAGAGGTGTGCACTGAATTCTGGTGGTCGTTTTCTATTGCCAGGAGTTGTTGTGAACCCAATAGTTCCTCCATACATCTTCAACAATCAAGTTTTTGGTTTTTTAGTTTCTACCTCATTCCATGTTTTTTATTCAGTCAGATTCATTCTATATTAATGAAAGCAGGAAATGGAAAACAGCAATTGTGAGATCACCTTCCATGTTGCTGCATTGCGTCTGAAATATGCGAACATTCGCGTGAACCAGTTGTAGATCTCGTTTAGTGTTAGCTGTTTGTCCGGCGACTCTAGTATTGCCTGGAAAAATACACACACACACACACAAATGCTGATAAGCAAAAAGCAGTTCCATTTCCGTTCAAACCTGGAGCAAAAACAAAGTGAGATGCACATGGTATGTCAAGTTAAAGTTGATCTGAGGGTGCATGTAAAACAGCTCCATGCTTTTCCGTTCTCAAATAGGAGCTACTTTGTTTACTGAACGCTTCCTTATGCAAATGTGCCAATTTGAGTACATCCTTTTCCGTTAAACGACCAGAACAAGAAAAAAAAAAAATTATATAGCCAGATTATAAAGTGGCAATTATCCCAGGCCCAGATTAATGCCCGTGTGATCACAGATTACCGGTTCAGGCCTGATAATTGACTGGGCATCTCAAAGACGCCCCATTCCTACTGTTGTGTGAAATGAATTCCGTAATAATCACATTGGCTGTAATACTTAATCAAAAGCAATTGTTATATATGGGCTTTTTTTGCCCCCTCTATGAACAGCAAGTGCTCTCACGTTCATTTGCAGATGGCTAATCTTGAGCTCTGCTGTTAAACTGCATCTGAAATTTAACGGCTGTGGTAGAGGGTGTTTAGGGGTTTGACTTTAAAGACGTTTGTGTTAACGATGAATAGTCATACTGCAAACATACTGTTATACATATGTAAAATCTAAAGTGTAGATGTTCAATTACGATACAGTAGGTGGGTTAAATATGCGATGCAAATGTGGCTGCGTTCTTACCTGTCGTATTAGCGAAGCATATGTGAAAGGAGGTCGTACTTCAGCATTCATGTAGAACTCTTTGTTCTGGACAATATCTGTTCACAAATACCAGACACAAATATTAAAAACTGAACTAAAGAAACCTGGTCACACTTTACATTATATTGCATTAAATGATATGCTATTTAAAATTCTAAAGTATTTATACATCATGGCAGTATTTGTTGTACTGATATTCATTTATTTATTTATTTTACAAATAATTGAATGACAGTAGTAAAATACAGTAATATAAAATCTAATGAAAACCAACAGTGGGAATAATGAGTATTACAAAAACAAAATAATAAAATAATAATAAAAAAGAAAGAACACATCCAGACATATTACAGTAATGAGAATTTGTGGGAAAAAATGTGTTTACTTGCCATGAAAATAAAGCAAAAAAAAAAAAACAAACAAACAAAAAAAAAACAAACAAACAAAAAAAAAAACATTATGGTCTTAAAATTAGTGTTTTTTCTTTAGGCAAAATATAAATTTAATATAGCTGTTAAATTCAATATATTATTTATTTAATAATTAAAAAAAAAAAAATAATTGAATATATATATATTTTTTTATTTTAGGGTGAAATGCGACCTGCACATATTTTCGTAAGATTTACCCACTGATCCTAATGATTTACAATGAAGCTTCCGAGCAATCTGTCTGTACCTGGAGATATGGGCATGTTGTACTTGTCCGAGTAGCGTCTGCGCATGGGACCGACACTGTGCAGGCTGGTGGGGGTGATAACGGAGTGGGTTTGTGAAAGCGGCGTGAGGGGGGCCGTCGGGGTGGTGGGCGTCTGGGGTAAGCTGAGGGGCGGCGAGGCTTCGGGAGCCGTCTTGGACAGGGTGACGTTAGAAACCAGGTTAAGCTGAAAAGAACAGAAAGAAAACAGGGCACAGCATTGTTAGTCACGGCTGATGCCTGCGGATGCTAATTGTTAACACACCATCCAATCAATCTTTTCACCGCAGAGGAGCATTGGTGGCATGTTGGTTTGTAAATATTTGTAAACACCATGCTTTCGCTTTCCGCGTCCATCATTCTGCGAGCAAATAGCGTACATCCCCCTGGTCGCCTCTTTGTTTGGTCTGCTGGCGTGCTCCCAGAATGCTTTGCTCGCTCTTTTTGCTCTCGGGCGGCAGTAGCAGTCTTGTTGGCCGATGGAACGAGTTTCTCACTGAGCCCTAAGAGGCTCCTAATAAGCCGCAGACAGAGAGAGGTCAATCTACACTAATTACAGCCTCAAAATGTATTGTAAGGACCCTAATTAGTGGCTACTTACAGGGGTGATACTACGATTAAACGTCACATCTGAATGACCCTCATCAGCCCGATGGTTCTTCTGGAGAAATAGTTTCCAGAGAAACACTTTCTTCCTCCCGTATCAAGTGGCACAAGGTGGGGGGGCTAGTAATAATGGCTATAAGGTAAACTAATTAACCAGCGGGTTAGTTAAGGTGCAATCTCGCTTCCAGCGGCTACGCTGAGTCGTCAGTGTAACATTTCCTCTTCTATTGGAGTGGAAAATGCGAGCCTGACCCGATGCTCCTGCTATTAATTTGTAGGAGATGAGAAAAAAGCTAATGACACATATACATATTTCCCCTCATCAAATTGTTCTAATTGCTAATTTGCCAAAGGAGGCCTTGTTACCAAATTAAACATGACTTCGACTGCCGTCTACGACGAGGGAGACCGTGCGACGAATGCAAGGACAAACAGAGAGGGGCAAAGAAAAAAAACAAGGAGAGGGCATGCAGAGGTGGGTTTTTCGTCATGCGCCACAATCGCCCACAGATTGGGTGAGCAAATTAATGAAATGTCAAGGCTGTCAATTGCTTTGGAGGTATCAGATGTCTAATTTTGCTCTATAATGGCGCTGCTGACAGTGCAGACAGCGACGAGGCGAGTGAAAACCAACAGACAGTGTTTAACATCTAACCCCCCGCCACGCGGATACGTCGCAGGCCACGCAATTACCACACACCCTATTAACGGTCATTACCATACAGATGCTCCGTTTGATAGACAGGTACATAATAAAGAAATTTGAGGGCTGACAGAAGCTTCATCCTTGACATGTCATTGTCTTCATGCCTATCTAACCTTTTTTGCTTTTTTTTGTTGCTAATTGGTTTCTCTCAGTGTTATAAATTTTTATTTTAAAACCGATAGTTCTGGTCCTAGATGCTGATTGGTCAATAAATAAATCCAATTGTGCTAAAATACACCATATAGTACCAGTATTGATACCAAGCTACTGTATAGAAAGCAATGTTTTAATGAAAAATTATAGCTTTAAAATTATAGATTTAGTAGAATTAGAATATAGAGTATTTTTAAAATATTTTTATTAAGAAGGCAAATGGCCCTCCTTTTGTTTTCCTGTACCATTTGGGTGCTCTCCAGTACATCCGCAAAATGAGACTTCAGACGGAAAATAATTAAATGATAATTGGTGATCTAATTATACTGGCTTTGATTTGCCAAGCTGCCATGGAAAACAGAAGACAAGCTGCTAAAAAAGCTTAACAAACAACAACAACAACAAAAAATCTGCAGTTTAATTATGGACAATGAAAAGGTCAGATTGCTGATGAGTACGCTTCGTGACACCTTCGTTCGTAAACTCGTGGACGCACATGTGCATGCACAAACACATAAACAACTGCGGCCTGAGGCGAAATCTCTCTTAAAATGAGCTGTTGATAAATATGAATGTTACTGGGGCAAGATTAATGAGCAGAATATCAGACTGCAAAAACATCTCATTTGTTTATGAGTAAAAACGTGAATTTAAAACTAAACACACATTCCAACATTAGCCAAGTAAATGACCAAATTTGCTAAATAAATGTCAAGGCTTTTAGTACAACAATGCTGTTGAGTAAAACGTCACTAAATGGAATCTGTAAACACATTTCAATTAAGATTTCACTGAGGTCTGCACTACATATTCTAATTATTTCAAAGTTATCATTGTAAAATTAAATAAAGGCTTCTAATAATAAAGCATACAGTACACCTCATAAAAAGTATTTATTTGTAAGGGTCCTCTCCATTACAAGCTGCTTCCCCTCAGTCCCGTGGGGAGAGGTAGCAGGCTAACAACACTATCAGTATCTGTGACCAATTTTCAAACACAAGCTTTGCTGTGTCAGATACCTCTGAGCAAATGCTAATCCAAACAATCAGCGTGCGACAGAGGCAAAGCTCCATTGAGTGAACTATTGTCACCCACCATCCCAGGACATCGTCTCTGGGCTCCTGAGCACCACGGGGCCCCTGAGCAGTAAATAAATGATCAGTGTGCTCAGCACACTGAAGAGAGGAGAGTATGTGACCGATCAATGATCAGTTTTAACTTTTGTAATGGTTTGTAATGGTTTTGTTCTCCATTAATTATAGTAAACATTTCTGAGGGATATGTTTTTAACTTTATGAACAGATATAACCTAAAACATGTTCCAACAATGTTGGAAACTCTTAAATAGGAATGTGAGAAAAGAGGTGCAACGCAGTGCATCCAATTTGGAAAAAAAACAAACAAAAAAAACCAAACAAAAACAAACTGCACAAATTCCATATATTTCAGTATGTAAAGTATGCAAGTATTAGAACTAATGACTAACATTTGCATTTTTTATTTAAAACTTTATTTATATAAATATATATATTTTTTACATTGCTTGCACAATTTTCTTTAACAGGAAAAGCAAAAGTGAATGACAAACAACTGAGCTGTGACCAGCATAACACCAAAGCATGCACGGACACACACTCTAAAAATCCACCAGAGAAAATACAGTATAGCATCTATGCACATTTGGCATACTATTTTCAACATACTATCAGTTGGTGTGCATTAAATTTAATCTCATATGCTATTTACAGGCATTATGCAAATTGGGACATGAGTCAAGATGCTGAGATGTCAAGAGTGCTATACTCACTGGCTGTGGGGCGGGTTTGGGCTCTGTAGACTTGACATGAAGATGAGTCATCATTGCTTGAAGACGCTCTTTGTCTTTTGCTAACTTTAATGAGAAAAACAGGAAAAAAGTCATACAAATTATAATTAAAAAGAGAAAAGATTCCGACCTTTTTAACTGCATTTTAGTGTAACATTCTCTCAGTTATCAGTAAACCAAATAACCCACTGTGGAAAGACATCTGACAAACATATGATTATTCTTGACATGCATGTACTCAAAGTATGACCTTTACACTTGATACAGAGACACAACCCTAAGGGTTTATTAGCCACTGAAAATGAACATACAAGCTCTAGCCTTCAAGTCATGGTTACTTCAGCCAAAGTGAATCCACATTAAAAATTAGAGGACCTCTCTGACCTCCACACACACTGATCTAGACTGCATTGCCCCAAAACACTGCAAGCCTAAATAGCATTGGCAGCAATGATCTCTAAGATCTACTTAGGATTATGATCATTTTGGGGGCAATGCAGCCCAGTTCTGCTCCTCTCAGCTGCTACTACTTCTGAATCTATATGTGTGGCCCTTTCTCTCTCCTTTGGTGCAGTATTGAAGAAAAATGTAAAGAATTTATTGGCATCATGACATAAAAGACTAATTTTATTTGTACTACCAAGCATTTGAATAGAGCATAAATGGCTAATGTATGGACAGATGAACATGCAGATAGAGAATGATCATTGCACTTTGATGCCTGGGGTGAATTTGTCTAGCATGAAAAAAGGTGTTGCACACATTAAGAGATGAAAATATTGATCAAAAATATTGAGCTGGATTTGACCTCAAAGAGCCTGCATGAGCACCATAGTTCAATGTGTTAACCACTGCACAATAACTCCAGCACTTTCTAATGCTCTCTGCCTGAATCTAAGAGAGTATCCATCTCCCTTCACCTCCTAAAACCAAAATTTCCCATTCATTTTCTATACATCCCGATCTCTGTGATGCCCTTCACTGAGTATATGTCACGATTAATGTGTATTAACAAGCAATGCAATACAATAAACAAAATGAGTCAATCAATTCACTGAAATGACTGGTAGCTCACCCACCATTGTTGGTACGCCTGGATTTTTTCACAAAGTGTTTTATTGTGGTGCCAAATAGTTAAAAGTCATAAACGACTTTAAAACCCAGTAAAATTGGAAATGTAATTATCTTGTGGAGTTAGCCCCAGGGCACTCCATATATCTTTGCCTGGCTGTCATGCGAACATAACACATTTTTAATGACTGGTTACTCACAAATGTACAAAATAATTTCATTTTTATCCCTCCCTCCTTCATCTCTGAGCTGCTACTTGAGAGCAAATGAGCGAAAGGGAGAGAGCTAGAGAGAGAGAAAGAGAGAAGCAAACTTTTGAAAGAGCCAGAAAAGATGAACGAGGAGAAATGAGATGTTACCTGCAGTTCCAGCTGTTGAACTACTTGCATCTGTACCCTGCACTGTGCCGTGCTCCTGTCATCCAAGGCATGTTCATTATTCAGATGTCTACAGAGAGAGAGAGAGAGAGAGAGAGAGAGAGAGAGAGAGAGAGAGAGAGAGAGAGAGAAGCCTTCATTTTAGTACCATATTTTACAGCCATCTATTAAACATTTGATAAAACTTTCATGGTAAAATATTGAATTACATTATCTGCACATTCTGCAGGGCAGTCATTTATTTCTCCATATTGGAAAAGTGAAAATGGCCCAAGATACGCGCAAACTAAAATGATAAAAAGTAAATAAAGCCAATGTCCACACATCCACAAATATCAAATTCCCCAAACACAAATGAAGAGTGTTCTAACAAGATCTCTGCATTACCGGAAATAGAAGCGCTCTTTACACGCCTCATGCATAATTCACGAACTGCCCGTTTCCACGCAAACCTACAGAAACCAAGTTGAGCAGATGAGAGAAGCGCCTCGCCAAACTCAGGTGAAAAAACGATATTGTAAATCGTCAGACGTGTGCTCCGCAAACCCTCCCAGCTTTTAAAATTAAATGGATTCTTCTTATTTTCAGTGGCTTCTGCAGTTAATTATGTCATCTAGATTAAGAGAACTCAAATGAAGCCAGGAGGAAAAAGGCAAAGGACAACAAGGAGAAAAGAGATGGAATCTGTCATAAACTTGAATTATGAATATAATTATGCATGATTATTTTATACCGCCAAGACCTTTTTTTCTCCCCCGCACGTTTATAACTAATCTAAATAAGTAGCTGGCCTCGGCAAAGCAGGCCAAGCTTTCCTTTTTTTAATTTTTTTTTATTTTTTTTTTTTTACACCTCTCCTTTTTTTGTGGTGATTTATATAAAATGGTGGAGATAAGACTCACGAGTGAAGGAAATATGATTGGAGGATTTTTATCAGCCCTCGCATGAATTATGGTTTGAAAATGCTTATGCAGGGGCATTTCATTAATCATTTAATCATAATCCGTGCAGGATGTTTGAACTGATTTCACAAATACCCTTTCATTTCACTACTTCATTATGCCCGCTAATGGATCCAATATATTATATATATCATAAATTATATCGCATCTTCGCTGACCATGTAGGTCACTGTCACTAGGCAGAGGCTGGTGGAATGGAACAGTAGCGTTTTCCACGTGCTCGTCTTCCCAAATACACGTTTACTGTCCTCCGCCGCAAATCAAAGTGTCGTGCCCAGACCTGAGCAGGGGCCGAGACAAGGGGAGCCAGAACTGATGTTGATGGCCTAATAAATTTGCCGAGGTGGCGTGACATGATGGCAGCGGCGCCATTATTAAGAATAAAGACAACATACGAGCACAGCTGAAAATACTTGTGGGGAGCGATTTTGACTTCGGAAGTGGAGCACTCAACCTTGAAAGGGAAATGATCTAAACGTGCGTCAAAACGGACTCTGTTTTCCTTCAGAATGAGCACATAAATACCACGTGTCTTTTTGAACGTCGACACAGCGTGAACACACCTTTAAAGACATTCTAAATTGATTGTTTCGTAAAATAACACAAGGATTAGGGACGGCGAGTGTTTTAACATGGCCACGCTAAATCCACACCTTGTTTAAAACTATATTGCGTCTGTTCTGGCTTCCAACATTAATCAACTAAAAACAAGCCGCTTTTGAAGTCAGGGAAGGTTGAAGAGGGATCATGTAAACATTTCAAAACAACCACCCAGTTTTCATTTGTGGAGAGATAAAATAGGTACAGGGCGTCTCGCATTTTCAATGAACGCGGCTGGACGTGACATGTTTTGGAATTCGTAGTTCGTGGCACCCCGCGAGCCCCCGCTACTTCTTTTCATCCTTTGTTACAGTGGACGTTTCTTTTTTCCCCGTCCTCTCCTCCATTCCTTCTAATGACATGTAGAGTCACAGTGCATAATTAATAGGAAATGAAATATTCAAATGGCCCTTAATGCAGCCTCTCGGAAGAGTGTCTGGACAAGAGGAGCTCCGGAGAACGGCAGAATTGACGTCGGGAGAGACTATGAGCGCTGGCATGTGTCACTTTCTGGACTTCAAACGAAGGCTGTTTAAAAGCTTTCTGGCAGGATGACAGCCCCTAATGTAAATGGCCACAATAAAACAAGTTAAATAGACATTACTTAAACAGTCAGCATTTTACATATCACTGAAGCTAGCTGTCCTTTAGCCCAGGTTTTAATGATGCTCTGGCAAGCTGACGCCCTGAAAGGTCTTTCTATTATAGGGACAGCTGGACGAACTATTGTTTATTCCCAAACACATGCAGCTGTTTCAATAGCTAAACATCCGTCTGTTTTTCCTTATCTTCTCACATTACGTGAAAGAATTATGCTTATCTACTGATTTTATTTACTCATACTGCTTGTCTTTGATGGGTAAACACACTTTCCAGGATGGGAAATGCAACACACGTGTTTGCGAAAGGTAACCGTAAGCAGAAACCAGTTCTAAGACTAATACTGCAGAAACTGTATGCAAATCACAATGTGCAAAGTGAATTTTAGTACAAGATAAATACCAAAACTCACACACAGGATGTCCTAGTGCTACTAGATGGCAGCACTACTGAGTTTGACCTTTCAAATACCCCAGGTCATGGATGCCCTTGACCTCTTGTAAAGGTGTCCCAAGCTGTTCTATAAACCTTCCTGTCTCACTGGAAAAACACACACCGGTTTATCACCGCTTCCTTTTTTATTTATTGGAAATGTTATCATCCAGCACGACTAGGTATGAGATGTTTTCCTTTAAAGACATAATAAATATCCGTATGGTTTAAAACAACACCGCCGCACGTCATTGGTTGTTGCCTTTGGCTCGGCCTACGGAGGGAGATCCATGTGACATTAGCGCGCATCTCTCACCGTTCCTCGCCACGTCGCCCCAGGCGACTGTCTTTAGCTACCCAGAAAACTCTTATCATCCAGCTAATTTACTCCCTGATTTCTGTTTATGGTTCTTCGGGCCCGTCGGGTGGAGGATGTACATGTGGGAATGTTTAGCGCATGGACGGTTAACACCTTCAGCCTGCCAGCTGAACTCTCACCCAGCCTCACTTTTTACAAAAGCGGCTTTGTAGAGAGTCTCCAAATGTTTTCTCAACATGTTCCAAGCAGTTTAGGGCAGACAAGAAAAGTAAACAAGATGTTGCCATGATAAAAACACTTGTGTAAACACTGCAGAGTGTACTTAAAGAAAGCACTTCTCTCTCGCTCTCGAGCTCGTTTTCAGCTCTGAAATGCTAATTTCTCTTATTTCAAAAAGCAAATGATGAATCATGGTTTTGGCCAATAGAAAAAGGCAACGATGTGAACCGCAATCCAAAAACATACCGTAACAGATCCGCAGTTTAGAAACTCCAGGGCAGTAAACGTTCTTTCTAAACTCTCGGCAGACAGAGCGAATGCACTTCTTTACATTTTTCTCCACAGGTAAACACAGATTGGAGAGAGATAATGTTATTATCTGCAAAATTGTTTAGACAGCCTGGGCTGGTTTTAAAAATGGCTTCAAATAAACTGGCAAGAGAAGCCCATGAGCTACGACCCTGAGAGAAACAGAGGTGGAAAATAATAATAATAAATAATAAAAAAAAAAACACACACGACTGAAAAAACTGGTCGGAGTGCAGCTGTGGTTCTGCTTACCACACATTTTCTCCTTTTTGGTCTCAGCTTGTGGGTCTTTGAGTCGGGCTTGTTTTAGTTTGAACTCGGGATAATGGAACAGTGTCATATCTTGTTTAGAGTGGGACTAATCCAGCCTGACACACACTCACTGATCTGCTGCCACACGGCACATGTTTTCATCATCTCATCACAAACACACACATAGTGGAGATTAAGTGAGACCAGGTCTTCCTCAGAGCAGGGATCAGGATGAACGCTGTGTAAACAGTGCACCTTTAGCCTGATCTTGGGTTTAGGTGTTATTTAGGGAGTGTGGAGCTGTGTGTTGGCCAGTATAGACTTGACTTTAACAGCATGGACGGGTCAGGCTTGATTCAGTTGAGTTGATACATAGTGGGCAGGTGAACAGGCACTGTTTCCAGATAAAACCAATGCAACAGTCAGAGTGCACATGCTTTAAAATGTAGGTGAATTTGGTCTGCTACAGATCTCCACTATATGCCACATGAAAAAAAAAAAAAAAAAAAAAACTCAGAATCAGACATTTCTAAAAGCAAGGAGAGACACAGACAGAGAGAGAGGGAAAGAACTAGAAGATCTCTTCTGTCTGTAAAAAGGCAGACAAGGGCAAACCCGCTGTACTCTTCAGAATGTGGGCCACCGTAGATAAACATCCCCACGTGTTTGTTTTGGGACATAGTGTCAGTAATCACCATGGGGACTGCAGTTATCGCAGGCAGCACAGAACCCTGAGGCAAACCACACCACAGAGAGCAGGCAAAGAGCAGCACACCGCACACCCACGTCAAGAACCCAGCCCACACAGAGAGAGGAAAAAAAGACCAGGAAAGGGAATGAAAAAATACTGTAATGGGACACTAGGTTAATTTTTTTTTATAAGAGCATACAAAATGTTTGTGAAACATTTATTAAGAAATGTGCACAGGATTCCTTTTGGAATTTTATATCGACTTAGAAATAATCCCAACAGATACAAAAGCAAATTTTTTCAAAGGATTCCAACATAACACACACACAAAAAAGAAATTAAATAATTTAATTTCAAATTTTCTAATTTGAAATTAAAAGATTAGGATCCTTAATAACACATAGTTCTTAAGAATCCCAATGGGATCAAATAGGAATCCTTTAAGAATCAAATAACATCCAACTGGATATTCCAAAATTCCTACAGGGTGTTTTGATTCGTATTGGTTCTTAGTCCCAACTGGGAATTTTATCCTGCTGGTAATCTTAATAGTCTAACAGGAGAACTGTATGTTTTAAGAGATTTAGTTTTAGTTTTAGTTAGAATCCTATATGAGAAAAAAAAATCCAATTAGCATCCTTTAAAACTGCTTCCAAATTACTAATTCCATATCCGATTCCAAAAGAGTATTTCCAAATGGAAATCTGTACACAGTCTTTTTTTAATTCCAGGTGTGGGTGTGGGTGAGATACTAACTTTAGAAACGAATGAAAGTCTTCAAACACAGCTTCACATCCTGGCCATTTGCAGACGCCGTGACCGTAGAGAGGGTGACTGTGAGGAGAATGATCTTCCAACGTTGATCTATCAGAAGAAAAGACAAATTAGTGCGATAGCAATGCGGCAAAAATTTGATACACAACATATCCACGCATCATTGGACTTTTATGAAAGAGGCTAAAGAGTAATTAATCTCTATAATACTGCTTGATGTAATATTAATGGCTTATCCACTAAAATATGACAACTAATAAAGAAACCTTCCCCTTCAGCACAAAAAACCAATGCAGCGTATTGTTTTAAAGACACAGCACTGACTCTCACACGACCACTGACTTCTACAGGAAGTGTGTGATCAGTGCAACCATGTGATCTCTGCTTTCAGCATAGTTGGAGTTGTCAGCCTATCACAGCGCATGAGCTGCCCGGTGCTGGCCAATCAATAGCCAATTATGGGTCTCCTCTGATACACACAGAGGAATGCTTTGATCAGGGCAGCACGAGGCTCGGAGAGACAGCACGTCCTTTAGCCCTGACCACTGAACCATGGCCCCTGCCGTCCACCTGGAGCAACAAGTGTTTCCCACAACAGGAAGCTCCCAAATCCATCTGGCCTGCTCCCGCCAAGCACAAACAGTAAACACACCCCACCTGTTATCAATTTATCCGCTTGCACAGGGTCGTCAACAGCTCAGTTCAGCACGCTTTCATATGAACTACACTGCAGGCAAAATAAAGCTTAGCAGCAAAGATCCACCTACTTTTTTTTCTCAATTTCAACAGTGTGGTTTTATCTGTAGAAAGGAATGTACTGGCATTTGTTGAATTTAAAATCTAGCTGAATTAATGTGACACAAAGGTTAGGCCTATTCAAACAGCAAACTCAATAGCTTCAATTATCAGGATTTAAAAACACAATAAAAACAGATTACATTTATGAAATAATAGAATATTTATCAACAAACAAATAAAATACATGCCTAAAAATAGAAAACAATTATTAAAAGTTAACAAAAAGGTGTAAAATAATAATTTTGTATCAATGCAAGATTGAAATAAACAGAAATAATTGATTTTGTCGGTGCAAGACAAAACAATTTCAAGACAATAATCTTGTATTTTCTGATGTAAAAAAAAATAAAGGAAAAAAATAAAAAAAACATATGCATGAACATATTAGGGCAACTGTTTTCATTTTTAATAAAAAAGCAAGAAACATGCCATGCCACGTCTTGTTTTAATTCCAATATGACATTGGCTAAAGCTATATAAATAAGAGCTGAGTTGTGAAAAGCTTAAGGGCTTGTGATTCAGGAAACAAAGCTCATTTTGAACAATGGATGACTAAACGGTTTTAAACGACAACTCAGAGGAAGACTGACAGACACCAAGGGTTTTCTTTCTACACTGACCTCATTCATTCCATACAAAAAACAACAAATACAAAGAGTCAAAAGCTTGTCCGTGATCTTGTCTGTCTGTAGAAGTGTGTAAGCTTGGTAACTTCTCAAGTTCTTTATTTAAAAATAAGACAGCCACACAAAGATAGCCTTGTATTTAAACTTAAATTATTGTTTAACAAGCAAAAAGGTGCCATCTGCTTTGCATTCAAGGTTAAAAGTAAAAAGGGGCAATAAATAAATAATTAAAAAAGTCCCAGCGCATCATAAACACCACCACATGTGCATTTATATCCTTCATCGGCTCTTACAGCAATAGCCTAAATGCTTTCCTGTGAGGCAGCGCAGCTCTGTCCTATCATCTTTCATTACATTATGGTTTAGGATCGTATTATCACGCACCGAGCACCTACGTATCATCGTTGCCATCCTAATGAAGAAGAGAGAGGTCTGACGTCTGGAGAGCTCAGACAGGAACTGAGTACTTTGTCACAACACTATTACTCTGCCTCACGTCTTCATGTGGGGTAAAATCATCAAAGACACACTCCTCCTCTAAGTCTACTGGCAAATCCCCAGACCCCCGACTCAATCCTCTACAGTATGCCCAACCAAACGTCCCCTTCCAACCCCCCCAAAATGTTTTAATTATCATTTGCAGAGTTGAAGATCAATTAAAAGCGAGGTTAAGGGGCTCATTTAGGGGGGCAAATCTGATTATTTATCTCTTTAAAACAAATTGTCTGGGTTTTAATTCCCTCGAGTGCAGCATTCCTAAAGGATTCTGGGAGGAGAATGAAGTGGGGTGACTCAAACAGGGTGACACTCTTTCCCTTCCAATTAAGAAAACTGAAAACTGCTGAAATGGAAGGCATCTGTATATTTTTTAAAGCCGTCCCAGATGCCGAAAAATAAAATAAAATAAAATAAAAGTATGGGAATGTTGGGCTTTGGTTAGACCAGATACCTAATTTCCAATCACCTTAGAAAGGTTCACACAGGTTCATGAGTGCTTTTTGTCCCTTATCTGAGTACTGATGGGTCGGGTGGACTGACACGTCGAAGGCTTTTATCATATTTGGGTGTGCATGAGGTGGTTGTCTCTGTGCAGGCACCAGTGGGAGCCAATGGAGGCTGCTAAAAGCAAGGGAGCATTGCGTCTAAACATGTACGAAGTGATTGAGTTTCTCTCGCCTTCCTTTAAGACGGAAGTGAAAAGACAGTGAATGATGCCGCTGGATGCACTTAAGGTTTTAGTTGCAGGCGTCGCAGCGACTGGCCAGATTTTATATGACACATGAAACGGCCTGCGCAGTGCTTAAGACCCCGGCGGTAAACCAATCTGAGAGAGCTAGGGCAGAGCAAGTCCATCAGTGCACAGCCGCCGGCCTGTTTCACGACAAGAGGGACTTGGGAAAACCACATCAATTAAAAGTTCATTAACGTTTGTGTGTAAGGGATAAGTCCACATTTCATTTCTTCCACTCATAACCTTGGATTCCAAGAAACGGAGCTACGGATTAAAAATGGTAGAAATCAGTGTTACGTTTTCTCAGAGGCCCCGTAGGGTGTAGTGATGGAGCACATGTTTGCTAATAAAACTACATTTATATTAATGCTACATAGAAAATCATCAAAGCGCTAAGTTATTAGCACTGTCTCTCTAATGTGCTTTTTCGAACAGTAATGATTTGGATGCATTTCCAGCACTAATTCGTCAGCTAACGGATGGAAGAGAGAGGGGTGATCACATGCTCCCTTTTTCTGACAGATCTGAGTTACTCAGTCTACAAAACGCCTTCTTCATGGCATGGGTGCTAAACTGCTGTTGACATCTTCTTTAATCTCTGACACAGAGCGAGAGGCAGGGAGTGAAGCAGTGAGTTTTCCAACATGTCTTTTTGAGTGTTTTAAGCCTGCTATGGCACAAAAGAGTTGTGGTGTTGTGATAGAGTACTGGTTGTTTATGCAATTTGAGGAAACAAGATGATAGATTGTTACTTTCAGGGGAGAGGGAGAAAAAGATCTAGAGAAATAGAATAAGTTAGCATATGAGTGAGTGGCTCTGTTTAATAAACCAGTGAGCTGCCTACCTAGACAGCACAATTGGGTAATTATTCAATTAGGGGAACTTTTCTGTTCTCGAGTATGATTTCCAAGCAAAAGCACAAATGAAAGAAAGAAAGAAAGAAAGAAAGAAAGAAAGAAAGTAAGTGCCTATTAGCCCCACAGCATCAGTGACATCATGGCTAGTTTAAATAACCCTTGACATGTTGAGCAAACCTGTCATGAACTCCATACTGCTCTACACTGGTAGAAAAAAGCAGCTACACATCTACGTGAACTCTCCCTTTACCTTCAGCTAGGGCTTGTTTTGCAGCACTAAATGTGTTTTCATTCGCAATTTCGCATTGCTTTCATAATGACACGTTGGTTTTGATCAGCCAAATCTGAGTCAGATGTGAAGAGGGAGAGAGAGACAAATAAATGAGCTCACAGTGCCTGGAGGCTTCTCACCAGCAGTTCAAAGATCAGGCCTGAACACATGAAAACAAGCAAATGTGTTATAAACTAAATTAATCTCTTCCTTAAAGACAGAGCGATGCAATGCTTCCTCCAAATAAATCTTTATGTGTCAGAGCTTTAAAGAGGCTTTACAGTATTTAGCAAGCTGTGCTGTGTTGTGCAACTGGTACATATAAATGTACTGAATCACCTGCTCTGTATGTACATTCTGCTGCACAAAATGCATTCATTCAGAATTAAAAGAAAAATTGTTCTGATGACAAATCTATCGCTCAAGTTTTGTTTAGTATATCATAAAAATAGAATGAAAAAGGTAAAAAAACTTCACATTCCTGCCTCCATAAATAAATAAATGAAATTAATTATTAGAAAAATAAAAGCATATAATTTGGAGAGTAATTCCACTAAAATAGGCCTGTTGCCATAATAATTAAAAACTAAAGAAGAGATTTTATTTTCATTACAGTAATCTAACCGTTCTAACAGTGCCATTCTCCCAGGTGTTTAACTGGAAATCCCTGATGAACAGGCCTAAGCAGACAGGCCTGGTCCTTAATGAAAATGCCAAGGTACTTAGTAGCGATAAATTAATATTCATATGCAGGAAATGCCCTGTGGGTGCCATGATGCCTCAATGATGCCAAGAACTCGATACAACTGAATATAAATAATCTCATATGTGTCTCCTCTAGATTTCAGCAGTGTCTCAAACTATGCTCAGATTTTTGAGTCAGCGACCAACAGTGAAGCGGAACTTTTCTCCAGCAATGGCTCAGTGTCTGAGCGTTCTTACCCCTCTCTCTTGAGCGAGTGGCTGACATACTGGCCGTTGGTGGATCCATGCTGATTGTGGTTTTTGGGGGGGATGGGGGAGGGGGACGACAGGTCCAGACCCCGGTGACCGTTATTGGGCGCGCTGTTCTCCTCCTTCACATGGCTGTTTGTCACCTCCTTCCACAGCTGCTGCAGTTCGGCTGGAATCATGCCTGCCACAAACAAATTGGATAATTAAATCAATTAACAGCTAATCTGGTTCTACTCATGGCATAATTAAATAAAAAACAAGGGCTCAGTAAACAAAAGGGGGGCATTAATTATTCCACTACAGGCTGATACACGGCGCCTGCCCTCTCGCTCTGCCATTCTCTCTCTCTCGCTCGCTCTTTTTCCCCTACGTGCTACGGGAAGCCTGTTTGTGTACAAAAATTCCCTGGCATTCACACATTTCATGCTTGAAGTAAATAATTAACATACAGACAAGGCATGAAATCTGAATAATCACCATTATTTCTCTGACAAGGAAGTCAGCCAGCTCTTTCTCACACACACACAAAACAAGACCACAAAAACATCCCTCTCCATGAGAGAGAGAGAGGGAGAAAGTGAAAGAACGAACAAGCCCCCAGGGTAATACTCTCGAAAGCATGTTAATGTGCAAAATGCTTAAAGTTTTGCACCGCCTCCAATTGACACAGACGACTTAAACCTCATTTAACAAGTCAAGCACACTGCGGCTCATACGTCCTTTGAAAAAAGAGAGAAGATAAGTGGGAAGAAAAATTGCTTGAAGACAAGATGTTGCCTCAATTCTGTGACAGACGCACAAACACTTACATGCACACCCACATACGCAAAGTGTTTCATGTAGCTGACTCTACAACTCAGCTCTACCAGGATGAGAACTAGAAAGAAAGGGCTAACAATGAAATTAGCCCACTTGAGCGGCCACTAAATATTATGACATGATGCTGAATTTAATACTTTGGGGTCAGTATGATTTTTTTATGTTTTTGAAAGAAGTCTCTTAGGCTCACCAGGGCTGCATTTATTTGATCAAAAAACTATAAAATTGTGATACTGGGAAAATTGTTACAATTAAATCAGAACTTTTCTATTTTAATATATTTTAAAATGTAATTTCTTCCTGCAATGGCAAAGCTGAATTTTCAGCATTATTACTCCAGTCTTCAGTGTCACATGATTCTTCAGAAATCATTCTAATATGCTGATTTGGTGCTCAAGAAACATGTTGAAAACAGTTGTGCTGCTTAATATTTTTGTGGAAACCGTGATACTTTTTTTCAGGATTCTTTGACGACTTCAAAGTTCAAACAACAGAACATATTTGAAACAGAAATCTTTAGTAACATTCCAAATGTCTTGACTGTCACTTTTGATAAATTAAACGTGGCCTTGCTGAATAAAAGTATAAATTTAAAAAAAAAAGTGACCTCAAACATTTGAACGGTACTGTACACTATAAAGATATACAAACATACATGCATTTAGACAAATCTAAAAAAGATGACTGTTGCCTTCAGCAATAGGGATTAAGAATGGAACTCTGAATGGAACGCACGACTGTGTGACTTTATAAAGTTCTTTGTATGTTCTGTGAAATTAAACGGGAAGGGGCTGTTTTGGGCGGTGGGGGATCAATTGCTTAACATCACAATTAAATCGATTTTCGAAATGAGCGAAAGCAAATGGGGAGCAATTTTTGTCTTGGTTATCTTCATTCGTCTCCTTGTCCCCCCCCCCTTCGCTCTCTCATTCTCTCTCCTTCATAATAATTCTCTTTACAGATACCAGAAGTGGCCTCTTTCAAGCGCTTTAGCGTAATACATTTGTGCAAGAATCGCTTAGTCTTAATTTATTCCTGTTGTGGCAAAATAACGACGAGGTGAAGATCTCAATACGATCAGCAGAAAATATTTTTAATTTGATAAGCTACTAAAGATTTTAATTATGCCAGTAATGGAGAACAGTAAGCTAATGAGGCGGCTAAGACTCCAGAGAGAGAGACAAAGAGACAAGAGTGAGAGAGACTAAAAACTGTGAAATGAGTCTGGTAGGACTGCCATAAATTCACAAGAGATCGTTTGCATATAAAAGAGCCAGCGGAAATTATTGCAGGACGAATCAATAACCTTCCCACGTGCCACGTGGCATCTTTCGCTTCCTTGGGCTTTTTTGTGCCGTCTTGCAGCGTTTTAACGTCCTCGTGAAACTCTTGATGGCGATGTCCAAAGATATCGACTTGCTTGCTTTTTGTCTTTGCTGTTGTCATTGCGAGGGAGGGAAAACTTGTCCGTGTGGATTCAAGAAGGTCACAGCACTGGTGATTGTTTTTAGGTTTGGACATAGAGGGGAACAATCATTTTCCCCCCACTTGGTGACAGTGTGCGATGTATTTTTAGCCGACGTGCTTGACAGGGCGGCCCACTCTCCCTCAATTACCCACAAGTCCAGGTGACCCCGACACCACTGTTTACTGAAACGAATCCAAGCTGGAGAGAGGAGGGGGAGCTGATGAGAGGGCTAACGGAGTGGGACGAAGCTGTCTTGTTGTGTCTGACACCCCCCATAAACCTTTTTCCTCTGCAGGTCTGTATCTCGCTCTAAGTCTTGGATTCCATCCCCCGTCTCTCTCTTTCCCACAGATGTATCTCTCAAAATCGTCTGCATATATCTTTGCATGACCTCTCAACCAATCTGGCAAACGTCACAGCATTATCGTCATTTAGTAGCGGATGATGGATGTGATGTTTCACAGATAACACATGACATTAAAACAGTTCTTTGTCCTTAAATCCGTCTTGCAAACTCCAGATCGCTTTAACGGCCCTAAAGTCATTTTTCAGCCGCGCACCTCCTCTCATTAAAAGCCAAAGATACACACTTGCGCTTTTAAAAAATGGATGTCATTGAGACGTTTGACTGATCGCCGGCGAAGCAACTCAATTTTTACCGCAGCAGGTAGCGGCGACACCCAGACAGGGGCCCCGAACTCTCGCTTCAACCTTTTCCTGTCCTTGTACCCCGGTACCCTGGTGACCGTGTTCGAGCAAGCGGAAAGTTGATTTAAGGTTCACAACCACATTAGTTGTGGCCCATCAGCAGCCCGATAAAAAATGCCGTCGCGCACTGGGGCCACAGAAAGCGGCGGCCGCGTCTTTCTCAACGAGACCGCCGCCGCGCCACTGGGGGCAAACTGACACTACTATTAGTTTATTGTTCTGTGAGGCAGAGATCTTCTCTCCCTCCTGTTAAAGGGGTTATGATCACTGGGGCCTTTGATATGCAGCCCTAAGGCCTAAAATATGTTCCTCCCTAATGCTACAGAAGCTATTAAACAGTGCCGCACTGCCAGCCGATCAATCACTGCCAGCGAGGCCGGACGAGGGTCCGGAGTCCCCTGATGGGTCCGCGCACACATCGCGCTTCATGCCTGGTCACATTCACTGCTTTCATATTAGTTGCAAATTTGTCTTGTCGGTGTCCTGTGGCCCTTGACTGGACAACTTAACTAATGTGCGGCTGGGGATGAGAATGAACTCCAGAACTAGAGGTATTCACAACGTGTGTGTAGGAGAGCACAGATTTAGATGAGAGCAGGCTAATAGTGTGGAAGATGAGGGACAAACACACATCCAGGAGCAACGTCAAAGCAGACGACCAGGCCTCTTCTGCTTAATTCAATTCTGTTAACACAAATTTAGTTCTTAACCAGTGTGATTACTCCAAATTAATTCAAATATTAACTCTGTGTTATCAACGAAAGTTTCTTTTTACACCAAATTTCAGCAAAATGCTCAAAAAGTAGACAGATCCCTACTGATGAAAAAACAAAGTGTGTAAAAATTTAATTCTTATAAAATGATTAAAAAAAAAAAAAAAACCTTCAACAAGTCACTGACAGAATCAAAAAGCAAAAAAAAAAAAAGAAGCTTTTTTGTTCCAACTATCACAGGATCCAGAGTGACTCCTGTATTGCATTCACACTCAGAATGACTATTTAAGGGATTCACTCCATATTCAAATATGGTTGTTACTCTTTGCATTGTTTACGTGGCACAAAAAAATGGTTTAACTCACCTCATCTGTCTGCATTTCTTGAATATTCATCTGTTCTGTTTGTTTTCTCACTCTATTACTCAAACTGCTAAATCCACCATTTTTTTCCTTACTGGACCCAGTTTATGATTTTTATCTCCTCCAACACATTGTTATAATTCATAGCAGACTTCAGTTGACCCTCTCCAAAACATTAAGTCAAAAAGTCCAAAAAGTGATCCAACCTCAAATACAACGGACTAAAACACATTGTTTTGATTGAAGTCTCATATGTCTGCGTCGTGCCAGAAAACTAGCTTGCATATTTGTAAACAGTCTTTTAACTCTAGTAGAAAATAACTGGATGTGCCTGGACATTAAATGTAAAGCTGTGATGTAAAAAGATTTTATTCAAACATCAAAGACAGAGGGTCTAATAAATAAGCCAATTTCAGCCCATGTCACTGGCCGGGTAATCTTCCTTAGTAGCTTGCCCAAGCGCATAATCGCCACACACACATAAGGAGGTAACATAAGTTATCGCACCAATGCTAACTACTTAGTTAACTACTGAATATCGTAGATTACATCTTGCGAATGGAAAACTGGGGTGCTGGAGCATGAAAGAATGCAGTGGAGTGTGAAAGAAAAAAAGGTCATCAATAACTTTTAACAGTGAAGCAGAAAATGTGCAGGACACACACACAAACACATGCACGCACGCACACACACTCTCACACTCACACACACACACACACACACACAGATGAGTGTTTTAATCAGGGTATGAAATTACCCTCCATGCAAGCCTAATTTGGACCCAATTTTACCAGCCACTGTGCCAGGCGACCTGTAAGACATCTCAGGCTGACATCTGACAAGAAACAGTGTTGCTGAAACATGTGCACTTGAAGAAACATACTGTATTTGATTCTACTGATGAATAAAAGAAACAAAAGTTCCAAAATAAATTCAAATTGGAGTGGCTGATTTTGTATACTTTTTCCTAATACTTAACCTCCAACAAAATTCAAGGATTTCTAAAACTATTATGGATACCCAATCAGGTGTATCCACTATCTTGGACTAATACTAGACAAACAGGTTCTAAACTAGGAAATAATCCACCCTTCACTGCCAAGCACACATAATATATATGCATACAATATCTTGTGTTCTGCAGTAGAAAATCAGCACGTGTCCCATCCTGTTTTTCATTACTGTCCTCTGATTGGGCTTTTCATGCAATGTTCCCTGTGTAACGACTGCTTTGAGATGTCATTCAATCCCTTGTTAGAGAAATAAAATTGTTCTTCGCCGAGATGGCCTCCTGTTTGACACTAGTCTGTGGCTTTGCATCGTAAAGCATCACCTCACCCAGCCCCAGGGCAATGTGGGTATGTGGAGTGGCTCAGCGTTCCGACTATGCCCTGATCAAACAATAACAAGACTGAACAAACACAGTTTGTATTTGCGTGTTACCCAAGCACCCCCTCCCCAGCCTTTATATGGCCTTATCTTGTTATGGTCTTGTTTGTCTTAGCCGGAGAGAGTACAGTCAGCTTTCGAAAGAAAGAAAACAAAACTCAAAACAAAACCGGTATGAATGCAGTCTTTGTCATTCTGTTGCTGCTCCTTAAGTTAATATGACAAGAAAAATAAAGCAATACACCTCCTGGAAAAACACCTTTTGACTCACTGACTGCTTGTGAAGTGATTAATCTTTGACTAGTTTAGTGGGTTGAGGTTAGAAAACAATGGTGCTAGTATGTTTAGGGGCTGAAGGGGAGCCAACATAAGACAATAGAGATTAAACAAAGATATACTGTATGTATATGTGATGGAAGAGTGGAAACGTAGGAGACATTTTCTGGTTCTAAAAGAAAAAAGCAACAGAAACTGTAATGTAAAAACAACATAAAGCCTATTCTCACCAAGCACAAAATTTTTTCCAAATTTTTGCATATTTTTGCAAAATGTTCAAAAATCAACAACACTAAGTGTAAAACTTTTTTAAAGAGAAAATGTATTCTGTTTCATGTATGTATTCATATGACCTTTTTAATTATTAAATGTCCTCCACCACCAAATACAGCAAAAAAAATTAAAATAAAATAAAAAAAATAAGGGTAAGAAGTGATATTTGGAGCTTGGAGGCTGATGTAAATTTATGTTGCTATCTTGTGACTAATTTTGTTGAATTACTGATTTTACCATATTCCTATAGACCAGGTCATGCTGAGTGCATTAAATGTGATTAATTTTACTGCATTTTTCGTACAAATTTTGTCAGCAATTTCTGTTGCTCTCGGTGTGAAAATCCTCTTAAGGGGCGATGGATGTGTCTGTGCTTACCCTGAGTGAGGGAGTGCAGGGGCAGAGTCTGGTTGGGCTGAATGGACAGCAGCCCTTGTCTCTGCAGGCTCAGGAGATGCTGCTGCTGGAGCTGCTGAACCTGGAGCAGCTGCTGTTGGAACGCCAACTGCTGCGCAGACACCTGGCGAGGGAGACGGAGAGAGGATGAGAGGTCTACATATCATCCCCACACTCACAAACAATTATGTCAACACGTGCACAAACATACTTATTCACTCTGGGTTAATAAACACACACACACATACAGACACATGCGCACACACACACACACACACACACACACACACACACACACAAACACACGCGCGCACACAAAGAGGTGCAGACAGGTACATTCCCACATTCCTGTCCCCTCTTAATTAACGAGGAGTCGGGGAAGCTCATGACAAATAATGAAATGTTGTTAATCATTCCTAATAAGAGCCACAGGATTTTAATTATGGCCATTCATAACTCCACAAACAACCTGTGACTGAAAGGAGCTCCTTAATATTCAGCAGCGTGTAAGTGCAGAGCCAGGGGAGCCAAACGATTGTCTCTTTTGGATAAATCAGGGCTGTGAAGTAACAGGGTAACCGTCCAATAAGAGGAGAGCTGAGCAATGTGTGTTAATTTTATATATATTGTGATTCATTTTCTCATTATATTGCATAAAGTCATTTCTGAGTCAGAGAAAACCACACTTGGATTCAAGGCTATGAATTTTTGTCGTTATAATGTGAAGTGTGCACATTTATCCATAGAATAAACAGGGTCAATTATGATGTCTTAAACTGTTAAAAGAAAAAAACAAAATGTTTTTCATAAATGCATTTCATTTTTGTGAGTCATTAATTCATGCATTAGGGATGGCACAGTAAATGTTAATGCCTTAACGCATGAGATTAATTAAATGTTTTTTTTTTAACGCATTTACATTACAAATTACTATTTGACATTATAACAGATTATGTAATTTATCTAGATAGAATGTTTAACAATTTATTGAACTGATTTTTTAACTATGACATACATTGCAGTGTATATTATATCACGATGGAGTTTGCGTTAAGTGTCGTCTTTTGGAGACAGACGGCAATATATCACTTACATCTGGACAGATGGAATGGAGTTTCATGAAAAAGGAAAGTGGCATAGGACTGGGGAAATTTTGAGAGGAAGAAGGGGGAGAGTTAGTAAAAGTGGAGGGGAAATAGGGAGAAGAGGGTGTTGAAAGACAGAAGAAGAGGGAGGAATGGGCGAACGAACTGCTGCGTCGTCAGAACGATAAATGGGAGGAAATTATCTAACATCCCCAATCGCCTCTCAGTCAAAACAAATGGGCGATGTGATGGAGATACGGGGCTATTGAACCCTCCTGTTGACCCCTTTCAATGTTAACACTGTTTTTTATGACCTCCTCGATGCATTATGACAACGACTAAACATCCGCTATAATCACGGAACGGTTCCTCTTAAGGTTTCTGATGGCCAGAGGTGAAACACCGGACCCTGAGGGTCACGCGTTTGTGTGTATGCGTGTGTTTGTTGGTACATTAAAGAACAAACGTGACTTTGCCAAGCTGTGCCGCACCCTCTTCCCAAACACAGGATGCTTCACTTTGTGTTTACTTCTCCAAACAGAAGGCGCACAAAAAAGGTCCCGGAGCACAGGCACGGACAGGTCAACCTTTAGACCCAGAACAGATCTGAAACAGCCTGATAAAGTGCTCGCTCTCTTTTTTTCCTCTCCCATTCATGGTCCACCCATCCTCATCTGCCTGTCAAAGGTCTGTTTCTTTTTCTCTCTCTCTCTCCCACTCAAACCCTGATCACGAGGCTTTGGACGTACAAATGCATTAATGTCAATGGTTGGCGCGGTGGTAGTGCAACATATGCAAGCTGTGGTGCTCCCACAGAGAAGCAGGTTCAGTTCCAGGTCATGTCCTGATCACAGTACCCTTGTCTTTTCTTTCACCATCAGGACAATTAAAAGCAAAAAGTTCATGAAAATGATGGGTTTGAAATAATGAATGTGAGAGATATCATCTACCTATCATCTAGGTTTAAAACTAAATGACACAAAATTAAAAACTATTCCAGTTGAGGGATTTGATTGGATTGTGAACAAATAGCTTACATCAGCAAAAAAGTTATTTCTGAGGTGGAGAAAATTACATTTTGATGAAAGACTTGCTTCTTTATAAAAATGTAAATTAAGCATATTTAAATATTTATGAATAAAACAGATAGATGATGTCTTTAAAGTCACCATGAAATCAAAGTTGACAATTCTTATTGTTTATGGAATATCGCAGTGTGTATTATAAGTGATTTATCCACGAACATCTTTTTTTCCCATGAAATTCTTTTTTAAAATTACAATAAATTCCCTTACTCATGATGAGATCGCAGCAATTAGCAAACAACAACAATCCAATCAATTCCTGAAGGACAAAATCAAGTTTCGTCCTACATTTTTTCTCATTTGAGAAACCATTTCTCTTAAATATGTCACAATAGGGAGGAAAACATGACTGAACACAAACTTCTGTTTCCTGCTGACTTAAATTGTTAAAAAATTGGTAACTCTTTACAATAAGGTTCAATTCATTAACATTAATGCATTAGGTATCATATTATTTTATAGTATTTATTTGACTAATGCTAATTTTTACAACTTGAAATCTTAAAAATGTATATTTAAAAATGTAATTATTAATAAGTGTTGCATAAAGTATTGGTTCATGATACCTATTGCATGTTAATAAGTTGAACCGTATTATAAAGTGTGTTCATTTTCATCCATACATCCCCCTGAAGGAGAGCCTGGGCCACTCCAGATCTTCCTCGGCACACGAGCGTCAGCCTAACGCTGGCCAGGCTTGCAAACGGGAGGTTAACTCGGAGTGGCACGCGAGAGAGGCGAGAACAGAGCAGATGACAACATGATCCAGACTGACGCTGGCAGGCCCTTTTATTGCCTCGCCTCCAATCCAAAGTTAAAAATCTTTGAAAACCTAAGAAATTTTGTTGTCTTTTAAATAAAAGAGGCACAAAGCAGCAGCGGGGGGTTATTGTCTGACCCCCGTGGGGGGAGTCGCTGCAACAATTCATATTCCATCTTTTGATGGCTGTGCGAGAGAAAGCCGAAGGAGGGGGAGAGAGAGAACGCGCGTGTAAGAGAAAAACACGCGCAGACGGAGGAGAGCCTCTCGAGGGCTGCATCAAATTCCTGTGATCATACATAATACTCTTTAAAATTATGTTTTTCTTCCTGTTCGTCACGTTCCATTCAGCTGATCAATTGTTTCTCCTTTTGACGGTGCCACCCTCCCTCTTTCAACCCCCCTCCCGTTCTAGAGTCCCCTTCCCCTCGTCTGTCCTTCTGACACGAGAGAGAGGGAAAGAGAGAGATAGAGAGAGAGTAAGAGTGACAGCTTCTGTCAGAGGCAAGAGAAACAGTCCTGTCGCATTGATTTATGGAGGCAACGCACCACAACTTGTCCAAACTGAAGCCCCCAGTTCATTAATTAGCGAGCTGGGGGACTTTGAAGTAAGCATGTGAGAGCCTGTGTGTGTGTGTTTTATAATATTCGCCTTCATTTATACGCTCTCTCTCCGGTTACAGAAAGAAGCTCTCGGTGGGGAAGTTAAAGAGTGAAACTCTGATTGTCTTTGAACTGCTTTTGACCGCACAATAATCGTTTCTTTTGTCCAGAGCATTGCCTTATCCTGCTGTCATTAGAGCAGCCAGAAACACAGCTGGTGATACAGCCTTAAAACGAAGGAAGACAGAGAAAGACAAAGAGGTAGAACACTTCAGATATACTACAACTGTGCCATATTTCTGTCAACAGGGAAACCGCACATACCCTTCAATCTGGTCATATTGTGCACAAACATATAAATACATAGAACGCTCATAAAAGGATCTATATGGATTCTGTGCACAAATTTTTTGTTTGTTTATTAAAAAGACTGTACTTTTAAGATTGATTTAACACATTTTACTGAGACAAAATTGCACAGATTTTTCCACCAAATTCATACTGAAACATGCAGAAATTCTGCCTGGGTCAATGTGTCCTACCCAAGTTCTTTTTTTTTTTTTCTGTTAACACTTAAACATAGAATGTGACAATCAAAGTCATTCGAAAACATACTACTCTTCACAAAAGTTTTGGTCAGTGAGATTTTTTTTTTTTTTTTTTTTTTTTAAAAATCAATACTTTTATACAGCAAGTGTGCATTAAACTGATACAGAAAAAAAAAAAATCAAAAACATTTGTTGTTTTGAACTTCTTCAAAAAAAAATCCTAAAAAAAATCTTTCAACATTGATAATAATAAGAAATGTTTCTTGAGCAGCATTTTAGAATTATTTCTCAAGGATCATGTGACAGTAAAGACTGGAATAATGACTGCTAAATAATCAGCTTTGCCATCACAGGAATAAATTACATTTAAAATATATATGTAAATTGAAAAATATATATTTTAAATTGTTGCAATATTTCATAATATCACTGCTTTTACTGTATTTCTGATCAAATAAATGCTGCCTTGGTGACCATCTTTCAAAAAGAAAAAAAAAAATCTAATATGTCCAGTCTATATTTTGACGTCTAATTATTCTTGACCATTTAGATTATAATGGAGGGGCAACATCACATAAATACATTTTATTTCACAACTGGTTAGCACAGAATATCAAATAAAACTGAAAAAGATGTTTATTACTGGTTATTGCTGGTTATATTTTTATACACGTAGAAACAGATATGTAGAAATAGAAAAGCGGGAAAAGGTTCTTCTTATTGTCAAAGCTCAAAATAAGATGACACAGTGGCACTGGAATGATTTTGCTTTTGTACTTCTGCTGGTGGGAAACAGCTGCTGGATGCACTGGGGGCAGGTAATGAACACCAGGGCTGAGTGTATGTGTAAAGTAATACAGTCAGCATACCTCTTTACTCTGCTGTTTGCTGCCATGCTGCTGCTGGAGGAGCTGAAGGTGGAGTTGTTCTTGCTGTTTCTTGTAGAACTCCTGGAGTTGCTGCTGCAAAGTCACACAGAGTCATAAATTAAAGATGCCTCCTCAGTACTTCTGTTGTGATTTATTTTTTCCCCCTAAAGTCCAAGTATAATGTTACAAAACAGATTTTTACTTACTTAGATCCTTAGAATTATAAGACATTTTGCTACAGTACAGTACCTAAAATCTTGTATATTAAATATTTATGGCATAATACTACTTATATGTTTATTTCTAAATCGCTTAGAATCAGAAAACATGTGCATGAGGAAGGAGTTTTGCACTGTGAACAGTCTGTGAGTTTGTCTACACATCCCTCACTCTTGCTTCAAAACCACAGAAAATTGTTCACAAATTTCCTGAGAATCAGGAAGAACCTACAGTCAGAGAACATCTACATCAAGCATATTCAGAATGCGTGGAATTCTTTGAGAGTCATGTGTCACAGATTTACCATAGAATTGCTTCATTAGAATGTCAGAAATTTTTGTAATACATACAAGACAAAAGATCCCATTTGTTGGTCATATAGACTGAGCAACAATCAAAATAGTTGAAAAAGGGTCTAATTGTAGGGCATGCTTTTGGCAATTAAATGCTTCCAATAATAAATAATAGTTCTAGATCTAAAATCTGATGATGGATGAGCCCATGTTTGAAGACATTGAAAAACGGCTGAAATATGCACATCACTTTGAAACTATCTAGACAAGAAAAACAGACAATATTACCTGCTGTATTCATTTTTATTGTATTAACATTATTAATTATTATTAGCATTGCAAAACTATAACTATCCATAAGTACCACTGTGATTACTATTAGTAATAAATATAATGTTATTAATACCAGCAACATCTTTTATCACAGTGCTGTTGTCCAGACTTTAAAATAGATTATATATTACATTATGACTATAATATGTAGTGATATACGTTATTTCAAATAATTTTTTTCAGATAATTATTAATGCATTTATTTATTTTTTGAACTCCGACACAAACCCTTACGACTTATAATTTTATGATTTAATTTAAATTCTTAATGTTTGCCAAAGCCTGAGTAATATTTGAGACATTCAAACAGAATTGTGTCTCATGGATTGACACAGAATTGGAGCCAGTACCTGCTGTAACATCAGTGCTTGTTGTTGCTGCAGTAACAGCTGGAGCTGCTGGGGGCTCAGAACTTGGTGTTGGAGGATTTGCTGCATCTGCTGAGGAGTTATGACCTGTGGTGTCATCATAGCAACAGAGACTGGGACCTACACAAACACAGGAAGAGGACAGACATATGAATACAATGACATCTGGATAAGCACAATACATACACTGAAGATAACATATCACATGTCCTATCAGTAGCCTGTCACCAGATGAATGTGCCAAGAGATCAAGCTCTGTTTCTCTAAAACCACCTGAGGAGCTTTCAGAAGCAGTGATACGAGAAGCCAAAGCTGCACTGACTGATGGGAGACTGACAGATACAAAGAGAAAACCCATACACAAACACTCCAACAACCACAGAGTGTCCCCATCATCAAACGTCCCACTCCACTGACAAGGCCACTGGCCATTATTCTGGAGTGCTGTCCGTGTTTTGCTTGTGACTGTGTGAATACGTTTTGTATTTTCATTTTTTTCATGATTGTTTTCCCCCCTCTTCATCAGCGTGAAGCATCTTGTCCCTGCGATGCTTCGCTAAAATGGGTCACAACTCTCCTGGTGTACCATTTCGTTGTGAACATAAACTTAAAAATCGCTGAATATCAATTAACACGAATCTAACCGTGTCAATGTAGGATGTGTTGTGTTCGTTACTTCGGCAAAAAAAAAAAAAAACAATTCAGGAGTACAGAAAAAAGTCCCTCTCTAAAAAAAACATATCAAAACACACATTAAAGGGCACACAAACAAGCTCAAACAGAATAAAAAGGGTGCGCATATTACGGCCGGAAAGGAAAATGACGTGATGACATTGAGAGGGTCCTTGCGCTGCTGATAGGGGTCTTTAATTAGAGGAAAGGCTGCGTGAATACAGTACACGTGTGTGTCTCAGTGTCAGCTTTTCTCTATGATACGCCGTGCCATTAAAATCACCTTTGTGACATTGGGTGACAAACCACATCTGTGCTGAACTTGATAGTGGCGGGCATTTGCAACTGTTAACATATCCCCAGCGTGTTTTAGCGAGCGTGTGCGAGATCGCAGATGTATGTCTCACATCTGCTCCTGATTGGCCAGACATTAGGGCGACAGTCTCCCTTCACCAAGGTTACCCCAATTGCATCTGATTCAGAACCGCTGACCCGCGTTTGAATTTGTCCCGTCTTGATGAATGTAATTGAGTCTGTTCTCTCTGAAAGAGGTGGGGTTTTAACCTCCACACTGTCTCCGCCTATTTCAGACCACGCCAAGTATAACAATAAAAAAAAACAGAACACCTTCCTAAATAAACTCAATGTTACAAAGACGGGGTTGAATGTGTTATAAACTCATCACCAAAATAGATATGTGGGGCTCGGATCAAAGTAAAACACACAAGCACGCGCCCCAAACACACGGTGTTACGTCTTAATATGTGGCCCATTTTTCACATGGCTTAGCGCACCATTTGCATAGGCTGCACCCCTTGATTTCTTCAATTCACAGTCATTATGCACTCATGTCCTTATTTCTCAGCGCCACTAATTTTGATGAAGTATTCTGAAGGTCAGAGAGGCAGACGGGTGGGTGGTGAGACAATACAAGCTAAAACACACACCAGACACCAGACACATGTGTACATTTATACTTTGCAACGAAATACTTTCAAAATATTTTCCAGTGTTACTTTATCAGTGAGATACTATTATAGTTTTTATTGATATTTTAAATTAGTTTTTATTTTCTGTTTTCATTTTAATTCAAGATTTAGTAATTTTGTTATTATAATTATTATTATTATTATTATTATTATTTAATGTCTACATTCTGTAGTTTTTTAAATTTAACTTTGAAAGAGTAACTGATATTTCAAAATCATTTAATTTGACTTGATTTAGATTTTAATTTCCAATATAACGTTTAAAGAGGAAAAAAAAAAAAAAAAAATATATATATATATATATATATATTATATATATATATAAAATTTTCATAAATGTTTGAGAGATCTTTGGTTTTGCGTAAACTTTACTTTTGAACTTTGGTTTTGAACCTTTTTTCTTAATTATAATGTACAAATAAAGACAATTTTACACAAACATTTCAACTTGCAATAAACTTTGTATTTGTAAGTTCATATTTTTACTACCATTTCTATTACTACGACTAACTTAACCGAAATTACCACACAAAAGAAGAAACATAACATAACTAACACACAAAACATTTTATTTTTGTAAAGATTGGAATGGTTCTTAAAACCAAGCAACATTTTAAATAGATTTCATAACAGTTCCAACTACCAAATTAAGACTTTAAAACACTTGACATAAATGTAAATGCTTTGTAAAAGAAATAACAACTAAAATTTACTAACTTCTCAGGCCATAACAAATCACAATTCCAGCCTGTTCCAATTAAACCCTTTATATCCACACCTTATAGACACACTGACACCAGCTTCACACCCTTATTTACTGCATGAATGTGTGTATGTGTGCATGTGTATGTGTGTGTGCCCACTTCTACCAAACCTCAGCCCTAGTGGAAAGGCTATTACAGCTCACATTTTACTGCCCATTACCACTGAGGTCATTAGTGGAGAGAGGGATGGGCCTCCTCTTAACCTATTGATCATTGTAACTACTAGCATTTAATCCGCTGGTGAATGAGCTGGAATCTCTTTAAGACAGGCCCGCCACAGAAGAGAAGCACTTCAGCTGAAAAATATCATCCTGGCCACTATATCAGCAGCACTTAAGAGGAGTGAGGGATACCGCCGCTTACTGCTCAGAGCCGTTCGCTCTTCTCCTCTGGCCGTAATTGTGGAAGTGTGCGAAATTAAATTATTATTATGAATTGTGGTAAATGGCCATATCGCTTGATAAGAGGTGAGGAAAGAACAAATACATATTTCAAGCAGTCTCATGATGAAAGCGCTATGAGATAAAGCAGACATCTGTTTAAACGAGATTCAAGGAATTTTATGAATGCATATTTCAGCTGTCATTTGGACAGTTTTAAATAGCACGAGACTGGTTTGCTCAGAAAAAGAAAGAATTGTTAGGAGAGGAAGAAAGGGAGCAAACTGGAGAAAGCTGATGGTTATGAATTTCACTAAGGAGAGGTGTAGGCCAGGTGTGAGTGTAGCACATTAGCGCGCGCACACACAGAAACTGTAACATACTCGAACAGCTGCTATGTGACTGTAGGCAATGTGCTAGCGCAGGCCTGCTGTCCACCAGCCCTACCCACACACACATATGCTGTACACTCAACATTTACATGCCAACACATGCAAACATCTCCAATTTTCAAAAATTAATAAGCAAGCCTGACACTCACTTTTTAAAAATGTAAAATACCAAAAATGTTAAGAAATTTTTAAATGTAAAAAAAACAAAAAAAAACAAAAAAAAAAAAAAAAACACACACATTAAAAAGACAAACATAAATGTAATTTTTAAAACGTAAACCTAAAAAAGTAAACATAAAAACAAAACCAAACATAAACAGATGAACGTAACAAAAAGTAAATGTAAAAAAAAAAAACAAAAAAAAAAACAGGGTAAAATAAGTAAATGTTAAAAAGTAAACAATGTTATAAGGTAAAACAATAATACAAAAATAAAAATAATTATGCAAAATATACATCTGTTAATAACTTTGCTTCTTCAATCGCACATAAAACTGCAAAATTTATGGACATAAAATTTAATCATTAAATTTTATTTAACTAGAAGGTGCTGAATCTTAATATATACAAAAACAGAATGATGCCAGCTGGGAGATACGAGCGTACTGGACGCAGCTGCGGATCCAGCTCATTTGAGCCTGGCGCTCAAATCCACCGTCCAGTTCATCTTCAGTATGACTATGAGAAAGACACAGCATCCAAAAATACGGCTCTAACGAGGAAACATCTGACACACATCTGACGAAACTCAGAAACACTGATACTGACTTAATGAAGAACGTATTCTTCCTGAGAGAGCAAAATGTCATGCACGGAGAGAACGAGAGAAAGAGAGAGAGGGGAAAAGAGAGAGGCAATTAAGATGAAGAGTGAAGGGGGGCAACTTCAATCAGAGCGTCTCGCACATTGAACTGGCCGCACGGAAACAGGTTGCAAAGAAAGAAAGAAAGCAAGAAAGAGGGCAGGAAAAAAAAGAAAATCAAATTTTAATGCCAGCTCCCCAGTGTCATCTTGTTTTGTCAGGACATCAAATAGAATTGAGAAGTAGAAAATAACAAGCCCTTGAGAAATCAGAGGAGGTTTGGTCTGTTTGAAGCCTCTTGGTTTACCTTGTCCAGAGATATAGGGAATAGCATTGTCCGTGCGCTCATTTGGCATGGCGTCATGGGAAAAAAAAAAAAGGATTTCATATTTCATGCATGGTGTAATTATTTATTTGAATGTGCAATTTTAATTTCAAGAAATTTTGTTTAGTTCAAAATTTAAAAAGAAGTTAAAAAGAAAAAAAAAAAAAATAAAATGGGTAGAAAATCTGAGTAGAAAGTTCTAAAACACAGTTTGAGAACTAAATATTAAATTCATAATGGATTAAATGGAGATATCCTTGTCTCATATTTATGCATTTATGAAAACATGCACATACAATTATTATTATGGTTTTTATTATAAAGTAAAACACTCAAGGACAGAAGTGTAGATATATCCATCTCCCCAGCCGCTTCTGAACTGCAAATAATTCCACTCCCTCTTCCTCGCTCTGGCTCTCTCGCAGCCCGTTCACAGTTCACATAAACAGGATAATCATAGTCACATTTTCTGCCCATTTACCGAGCAGATTCTGTGGGGGAAAAGCGGCCCATTCAAGGCAACTGTAAAAACAAAAATCCAGATTGCGCTTTAATTAACTTCTAAACCACAAACAAACAAGTTCTCAGCAGAGCTGGCCCGCTCTTCTGTAAAACAAACAAGAAGGGGCGAAGGAGAGCATGAGGTTCAGCTTTGCCTTTCCCACACTAACTCAACCCCACTGCAGGTGGGTGTCCCGAAGGGGTGGACCATCAGCCTCGGGACCTTCTGAGCTGTTGCTCAGGGGATATTCACTTGATCTCCCGCACTAACTGTGGGTGGGTGCATTATGGATGTGCCACAGCCGTGTGTCGTGCCTCGATGAGTGTTTGCCTTGGATTCGAGCACAAAAAATAAACATGTTTCTCATCTCTCTGCATATTAGGATGCAAAAAAAAAAAAAAAAAAATCTTCATGAAAACCAGCATACTGAATTTATATTTTATATTGAATATCCTGACCCTTGAAATCTACTACCTTCAAGTCCTAGAAAGTGCCTACTTATGAGTTTGGAAATTGTAATTGCAATGTGATGTGCACTCAAGTGATTGCGGTCAGAATTAAACGGGCAATTTCATAGTTATTTCCCCCGTTTACTTTCTGACAAAGACAGCTTTATTAGGTTTAGTTCAAGTAAATAAAAAGCAAAGGATGTGCATTAAAGGCGTAATCTATTTATTTACATTTAGCAGAAACTTACAAGTGAGGAATATCACTAGCAATTTATCATAAAAAAAATTATTATTATTAATTTATTATTTACTTATTTTAAATTAAATATTTATTATTGTGCTGCCACAAAGAAAACACATTTCTGTTTAACTAAAAACTAGACTACATTATTAACATTTTCATTTTCATCAAGCTTTACCTATTAAATAGCTATTCTTCATCAACAGTACACAACATGTTAACAATTACAATTTATGATCAAAACTAATTAGCAACCACAATGATTCCTTAACTAACACACCCCAAATTCACAAAAATCAAGGCTCGAAGATCTTCCCACTGGAATCATCTCGTAACTGGCAGCAATAATCATTTCTTACCACAACGCAACCCCAGGTGACCCTTGATGTGACTCTCCTCACACACACTAAAACACTGTCACAAATCGGGACCGCTGAACATCTCCCGCTCAACCCAGCTTGACATGTGCCAATAAAAACAATGGTGTCGACAAACTGCTTTCCACCACTTTCCACTACACCCTAACGCCCTTTCCTCCCTCCCTCCCTCTTTCTCTCAACTTATCCCACTGATATGATTTATGGTTTACCAGCTCAGCGAGGTTACGCAACGTCGCACATGCCTTCAGACGCGTTATTGGAGTCGGTGGAGATTTAATTAAGATCACAGTCGCACAAATCCTCCTCAAATTGAGAATTTACTCGAGACAATGGTCGTCACATCCTAGCATGGGAGAGGTCCCATTCTGCGCAACGTCAAACGACAACGACGCTAATCCGTGTTTCCATGACATCACATGAAGGCTTCGGTAAATTGCGCTTCATGATTTGATCGGCCATGTTGTGATGTTTGTCGCCAGGGCCAATTAATATTGGGTTAGAGATATTGTTAGCACGTGAGCTAATTTTGAAAAAGAAGACACAAATGAGTGTTGTAATTTGTTAAATAAAATCAAAACTTTTACAAAAAAAAGAAAAAAAGAATATCTCTAAATTTATACTGTTCCATGCTAAAATTAGTTTTCAAAGTATAAAGTTGCAGATGTGAGTCAAAGAAGCATCCGTAACCCTTTTTTTTTTCTGCTGTATATTATAAAATTGTCTTTCGGAGCAATTCGTCACTATGCTGCTTCTTCCAGAGAGGATGCTCACCTGGTGTGCTTGCTGGAAACTTAGTACAAGAAAAGAAAGGAGAAATGCATCTTGAGAAAAAAGCGAGAAAAAGTTTTCTTTCTTTATCTTTCTCCTCTGTGGGAGAACGAAGGAAAAAGACAACAGAAAAGAACAGCTGGTAATGCCATGTCATCATCACCAAAGTATTCTCGATTCTTACCACATAATGTAGAGCAAGACGTCTGTGAAAGAGGTCAGCCGCATGAACTTCTGACCAGAATTCCCCCACTCTTGATGAGAGAAAAAAAAAAAAACACTTTCCTATGGGAAATATCTATTCAGCATACACAGTTTGCTTGTTCTCCCGTTTCACGTAAACACACACGTGAATATTCTCTCACACACCAACATTGTTGTCGCTGCTAATACGTGTCGAACGGTAGAAATGACAGGTGTTGGCAGGCTCACGGCCTATCAGGGAACAACATAAATGCGGTTCGGCCCCAGCCAGAGCGGGCCCTAATGCACTACTAATGAACAATAAATCAAGTCTGATTATAAACTGTCAGCCCAATCAGCTCTCACCCCTCTCTCACGCTTTCTAAACGAAGGGGCCCGGTGGTCACAGCTGTGCAGCATTACCCTCCGTGAGGCTCCCTGTTTAGCCTTTACTTTCCACACGTCCAGTCGTTACCTCTCCTGCCATCCTCGTATCGAACCCCCCACTGACCTCGGGTCCCAAACTTCACAAACTAAATAATGACGACAACCAGAAACTGTCATCCTGATTACTGCATATCAGCATTCAAATCATTTGCTTTAAATGCATCAATAAAATATCAACTGATTATTTTACAACATGCATATCTTTAAAACAAGCAAGCGGCCCACAAAAACTACAAGAGAGTGTCAAAACTTTGCCTTAGTTTCAGCGATCACACTCCTGGCATGTGAACGGTCACACTCTTGCGCACACACACACACACACACGAGGGCCCATGACACAAGTGTCAAATCAGAGTGTGTCCCTGCCCCTTTTTAAATATGGGTAACCGTGAAGGGGAATAAACCCTCAACACACACACACACACACACACACACACACACACACACACACGCCACTAATTTTCACAAGAATGAAATACAAAACTAATCAATCTAACTTAAAATATCAACAAATCCAACACTGCACAGCATGTGCAATCTAGAAACCTTTTTACAAAAATGTTTTGACTAAAAAAAAGTATCTGCATAACTGTAATTGTCTTCAACTAAAAACATGAATGTACAACACAAAATAGCATTTAACAAAAGCCTCATATTAAAATCCTGAGCTTGTAAACTGCAACTGACAAGAGAAGCTTCAAACATCAACTTGTAATCGCATCACAGTGTTTACACGTCTCCTAACCAACCAGCATGATAGAAACTAATACAAACTGCATGCAGAGAAATCAAGCTCTCTTCCTTTTCTCCTGGACGTACTGCATTGTAAAACTTTTCTACGGCAACAGAAACAGCTCTTTCACTGAAAAATTACAGAATCAATCATATTGACAAACCTGACAAACTCCATTTGGCTGGCAGGGTAAACGGAGAGAAGCTGGGCCGTTTGGAGGATCGCGGAAGATGAGAAGACACGAGTCGCGGAGCGGAGAGGGAGAGAGAGCGAGAGGCAGAGAGAGAGAGAGAGAGAGAGGCGTTTACAGCGAGCGTGTGTGCGTGCTGCCGCGTCTCGAGCCTTTTTCCTGGGGATATGGACAGATTGCACGCGCGAGGTTGCTCTCTAGCTGACAAGATACAAAACTATCCAATCAACCACGCCCTTTCTCCACCAATCACAAGCAGCCCTCTAAACATAATCAATTCAAATGGGGACACAAGCAGCGGCAGGGGCCGCCGCAGGCCGTGTGTGTGTGTGTGTGTGTGTGTTTGGGGTGGGAGGGGGGCAGGTGAAGCAATGCCTTTGTGTGGGACCCTATTAAAAAAGGAGAGAGAGGGAGAGAGAGAGAACAAAAAGGACCTAAACAAAACAAAAAGAAAAAAGCAGCACAGTTGATGGCTGTTAACCCTTTGACCCTGGTAAAGGTTTTGTCCATGCTGGTGAAACAATGGAAGAGTGAAGAAAAGAAACCATTTAATTAAACAACAGATAAGCAAACACTTTCTGACAGAGAAAAAGAGTGGGAGAAAAACAAAGAGATTCCGCAAGTTGTTATTGTTTTTATAAAGTGGAATTGTTTATGGTAACACAAGCTTGGCCATTCACTTTAATTAGAAAAAAGGAAGGATTTGATGTTTAATTTTTATTTAAAACATAATGACAGTTATGTAAATTATATGAAATAAATAAATATAAAAAAGATCTTTTTACATTCAATTTTACAATAAATGTTACAGTCATTAAAAGAGTACCTTTTCAACTACTTGACCAGACAAACTTTAACTACGGAAAAGGTTGCTGTTTCCATTCACAGACTGACTCTGTGTGTGGGTGCAATTCACAGTCTCCCTCCAATCCAAATCCACTAATTTCCAACATAAAATAACACACACCACAGCCCTACTTCTGCTGTGAAAGGTTAGAACATAAGTGCTCAGCACTAGCAAGTGACCTTCTCACACTTTTTTTTTTATTATTAAAAAAAGGGGGGAAAACAGAAAAGTTGGCAAACTTTATATTACTTTATATTACCCCCTACTGGCAAACTTTATATTACACATTCAAAACCCTGAGACAAAGGCTAAACTTACTGCTTTAGTCAATAGTTGACACAATAAGTAAAATTTAAATCTAAGGCTAATTTACAATATTAGCATTTCATTAAAAAAAGAAAAAAGGAATTTCTCTGGATGCAAGAAAAATTCATATTTTAGCAAGATTTTTTCTCTTTTTAAATATTTTGCATTACATTCATAATATATATATATTTTTTGCTTACTGATTTTTTAAATTACTAAATAGATAAATAAATGAACACTATAACCTCATAAGAAAGTACTGTGGTGGCATCACAAACTAATACCATGGTACTGTACTTTAACAAAACAATAACACTAAATGATTATCATAATTAAGAACTATATCAAATTTAGACATTTAAAACGTATATAGACACACATACACACACACCTCCCCACACATTACTTCAGATTTGTTTATTGCTAAATAAATAAATCAATTCCATATTTAAAGAAGTAATACCTTTATAAAGAAGTAAACTGGTGGTATCACAAAGTAATACCATGGTACTGTACTATGACAAACAACAACATTAAATAATTATCATATTCAAATAGTGTAATTTATGTTGCATGTGTCCAAAAACATTGTAGTGTAATTGCATGTGAGGTCGTAAACAATTTCTGTAGACCATCAGATATGAGCTGTATTGATTACTGACTTAAAGAGCCTAAGAATTAAAGCTCTATATACCTTAGTGAATAATTAAATATTTTATTGGTTCTCTGACAAACACTCTCAGAAGTGTGCACACACACGTAAGCATACTGCACACATTCTCAAGCAAGGGCAAAAAGGCAAGCACCCGTGCAAGTATGCAACCATAACACATGCAGCCGCTCATATGAACTAACACACACACACACATTTGGCCGTACCCCCTCTCCTATGCCGTCTCCCCTGGGCAGAATGTCGGCATATTCTCAATAAAACACCTTCTTAGCAGTAATAGGCCACTGTTCTCATTTCACTGCTCCCAAAGGGCTCATGATAAATTTAGCAGGCATACAGTTCAAGCCTCCTCCTCTTGTCTCTCTCTCACTCTCTCCCCATCTATCTGTGCTGTGTTCAGGCCTGTACGCCATAATTACCCATACTCTTTCTATCTAAGCCGTCTAATAGATCTTGCTGTTTATTCACTCCATCACTTTGTGAGTCACAGAACCAACACTATTCATTTATGTCTTGTTACAGATAATTGGAAAGCACAGGTTGACTCCTTCACAAGACTGACACACAAACAATAACGCGCTCCATCTCAGATCAGCTCCGCGGTTCCCTGTATGACTGTCAGGGTGACACAGGGCCAAGGGGAAACTGATCCCAGATAAGCGTTTGCTGGTAACCTGCTTGAGTTTAGCATTTAAACTGCACAGTCATACGAATCCTCTCATGAAGAGTCATCGCAAAACCACTACAGACGTGACGGGTTCTAGTACTATTACTATGACGGAGATATCTTTGCTCTTTTAGACCTTTGCGTGGGTCTAAATAAGCTCATTCGTAACTCTGTCCTGTGATTAAATGTAATCTGTTGTTTACTGAAACAGGTTTTAGCAGAACAGGTGTGATGTTAACAGAAAACAGCTGGTGCTGTGGGCAACAACCTTCCTTTTGAAAGACCAATCACACACGCGCACACATCTTGAATGTCACTTCTATTAATGAATGAGCAGAGACCAAACAGTCATCTCTGACCTCTGACTATCATGACGCCAGCAGTTTCAGTACAGTACTGTGTGCGGTGATGATATTTGGCGCAAGTATTTGAAGGAACAGGCAATCACTACAGACACCGCAAACTATACGCACATTTAGCAAAAGGCACGAGTCTGCTAAATATCGAGCAGATCTTGTTTGATTAATCGCGCGCTGATACGTTAGCGAAAAGTGTGCCTTTGCTGTCTGTGCTTCGCTGCGGCTTTGCCTTCAGTCAAAACATGAGCTTTTGTTGGTGATGTTCGACATAAATGAAGTGGGTGGGGGAATGTTGTTTTCTTTATGTGCTATTGTGATTGATTCAGAGTGTGTGCTTTTTGAGTCAGACACTATTTTTGGAGGCATCATCAAAACATTTCGATCAGAGGAAAGAAAAAAAAATGTAAAAAAACGAATGACCATATTTGAGCACTGAAAAAACTTAATTTTTTTCGCATCTTTTTAATTTTGTATATTAATATATTAATATGTGTATTAATATAACAATTATATACTATAAATATATGTATTAAAAACTCTCAAAAATATAGTAAAGAGAGTGATGTTGTGAAATATCATTACAATATAAAATAACTGTTTTCTATTTTAATATATTTTAAAATGTAATTTATTCCAGTCATGGTAAAGCTGAACATTTCAGCAGCCATTGCTTACTGTTTTTGTGGATTTTTTTTTCTAGTTTTTTTTAGTTTTGATAAATAGACAGTTTAAAAGAGCAGCATTAATATTCTATATATATTTATGAAGAGTTCATTTGTAAAAACAGATAACTCTATGTATGTTTGTGTGTGTGTGTGTGTGTGTGTGTGTGTGTGTGTGTATGTATGTATGTATGTATGTATGTATGTATGTATGTATGTATATATATATATATATATATATATATATATATATATATATATATATATATATATATATATATATATATATATATATATAAATATATATATATATATATATATATATATATATATAAAACACATCATATATAACACATCATATATAACACATCACAAATAAAATATTAAGGTCAGGAATCCATAGTAATATATTAAATATAATATAAAATTGCTTTGTTATGGTTATTTCTTATAATAACCATAATAACTATATATATATATAGAAATAACCATAACAAAACAATTGCATCACATACAAAAAATTTATTGGCATGTGATCAATGCAAGTGAACATCTTTGCTTTTACCAAACTCAGACGACCTTTATAAACAAAACAGCACTAGGCCACAGCAGGGTATTTTAACATCTGTAAAAAATATAAACCAACACCATGTGTGCTTTGTCCGCCATTAATGACAATTTTAATACATTAGCTCATACAGAAAAATTTAAAAAGAGAGTGAGAGAGAAAGAGCTGAACTACTCAAAGCAGTTAAACATACACACATTGATCACAGTAGCCCATATTCCCCTGTCCCAAGCATCTCATGAAACGAAAAAACAAAACATGACTGAAGTGAAAAGGTCTCAAAAATGGCACTGTAGCTTTAAGGGTTGGCGCTCGGCGTTGATGCGACAGCAATCCGATGGTTGGACGTTACTGGCTGGGCCAGACGGTCTGGAAAAAAGCGTGATGACCTCATCGTGACAGCATCATCCAAACCTGTTTCTCATCTACACATTACATATAATGCATTCTTACAATATGACTAGATAAAACAAATGGCTGAAGAGAACAGGAATGATACATGGATACAGCCGCAGATGGAGGAATGAGAAACACGCAGACGGTTTTCCCTCAGAGCAAAAAATAAATAAATAAATGGTGAAAGCGATTATGAACATATGATCATATATTTAAATGAACTTAATTAAACAAAATATGATTCATCATTTAATCACCCTCATGCTGCCAAACCCATTTGACTTTATTCTGAGAGACACAAAAAGTAAATTTTTGAAGAATAATTTGCCTGTTATTTTCTATATAGAGAAAGTTAATATGAACTAGGGCTGTCAAATGACAAAAAAAGCATATGACTTCGGAAGTACATGCTTCTGAAGCCATGCAATATGTTCGCGTGAAGAACAGAATGAAATTTAAGTTGTTATTGACTTAATACCTTGACATCTGCCCTAGCTCTCATTGGCGTGTCCACAAGTTTTTCTTGTGAGAAGCTGCAAAATCCAATTTGTGAATTAATCATTTTTTTTGTGTCAATGAATCAGCTGATTTCTTTTAATTAGGAAGAAATGCTGTAAAGCTATGTAAAATAAATTACATTAAGTTCACAAAACTCGTCTGAATAATTTGTTCATGAATCACACTAATAAGATTATCAAATGATCTGGTTAAAAATGATCAGTGAATATTTATTTAAATTTTTGTCTGTGTCTTTATGGTTCTTTTTTCTGGTTTCTGGTTCTTAAGCTATCTTTTTTGAAGCTTGAAAGCTTAATTTTCATTCATGCATTATTTCTCCATTTCTCAATGGAAGAAAAAGTAAAATAGTTTATATAACCACATGAGGGTGAGTAAATAAAGACAGCTATTATAAATTATAAATTATAATAAAAAAAACATGTTACAGTAACAGAAAGACTGTCTTGCATTTGATAAAATGTGACAGTAAGAAATTCTATTTCAAATAAATTTTGTTCTTTTGAACTTTTTTATTCGTCAAAGAATCTTGAAAAAAAAAGTAAATCACAACTAGCACAACCTTTTTCAATTGTGATAAGAAGAAACGTTTCTTGTGCAGCAAATCAGCATATTAGAATGATTTCTGAAGAATTATGTGACACTGAAGACTGTAATGGTTGCTGAAAATTCAGCTTTGCATCACAGGAATAAATTAAATGTAAGAATATATCAAAATAGAAAATGGTTATTTTAAATTGTAATAATATTACATAATAGTACTGTCTTTATTATATCATTGATCAAATAAATGCAGCCTTGGTGAGGATAAGATACTTCTTTCAAAAATTCCTTAAAAAGGAACCAGTGTGTCCCTTCCACACTGACATTATCAGAGTTACCGGACTTCCGATTTGGGCTGGCCGCCAAACAAGGCTGCAAACAGCCTCATTGTCACCTCCAGAACAGAGCAGGGGATGACAGAGAGTCCGCGGCTCACATCGGGCTGCTCGCGGCTGAGATGGGCTCTACGCTGTGCTGGAGTTTTCTATAAGAGAGGCTGGAAGCTCTGGCCGAGCTCCAGCGAGCCCCAGCACACCGCACCGCTAATGAGTTACAGATTGCTGCACTGTGGTATACATGTGTCAGGACAATGCCATGGGTCTCCTCTAAAAAAAAATGGTAGTTCAAAAAAAGACTAGAGAAAAAAAAACTGCAGAGAAGAAAGAGGGTATTAGTGAAGGAGAGCCAAGGCCTGACTTCTGCACTGTGTCATGTAGCACTCTATGAAGACGAGGAATTGCAGTTTGTCTGTGAGCGTGTGTGTTTGCAGGGGAAGGAGGGGGTGTGGGCCCTTCATCATTTGTTAAAGTGAGAGGACATTATCGCTTGACCTCCACTTGCTCTCTCTGCGACTGCATATGATCATGAAAGAAAAGTAAAGAGAAACAGAAGGAGAAAGATTGTGCAAAAGAGCTCCACTGATTACTTCCTGTGACATCATCAAAACACTGAAAAAACTGACATTTCTGACTATCAGTGATGGGAATAACGGCGTTATAAATAAACGGCGTTACTAACAGCGTTATTTTTTTCAGTAACGAGTAATCAAATAAATCACTGTTTCCCCCGTTACAACGCCGTTACCATTACTGACAATAAAATGCGGCGTTACTATAATTTATTACAATATTATTAGAATTGTATTTTTCAGTTCATCTGAATGGATGCGTAGTGTAGCTGTATTTGACGTAACGTTACCGTAAACTCTAGTGTGAAGGCGCACAGCTCGCCGTCGCTTTGTCTCACCCGCAAAGAAAGATACATAGCAAGAAAGTCTTTCATAATAACATGCAGAATTGACGCGCTACATGTAAACGATATTCTTTGTTCTATTTTCCTGTCAAAATAACGGAGTTCCTTTGGAATTCTTCAGCTTTTAAGAACTGCCGGTTTCCCCGGAACTAATGCGTAAATGACAATCTCATTGGCTGGCGCTCAGCTATTATCATCCCTGTTTTGATTTCAGCAAATCAATTCGAGCGAATGCAGACTACGTGATTAATATTCATGAACCCAGCAGCTTATTAAACCTTAGTGCGTTTTATTTTGTTATTAGTGGTAGAATTCGTAGTAGTTTTGTTATCTTATAAATTTTTTCCCCCTTTTTATAGAAACGCTAAATGACAAACAACATCTTAAGCACCACCACCAGTCCTAAGTTCAGTCAACATGACAAATATGCATTCATACTTGATTATTCTAATTACTAAAGTTCTATCATCATATAATGCTAAATTATCATAATATCATATTATAATGCTTGACTGACTGATGCTAAGTGTCAGTGGATAAATAGTGTAGATTAATGTACAATGTTTTATAATAATAATTTATTCTATTTAGAGTCCATTTCATTAATTTAACATTTAATATTGGGGGCATCCAAGTTATTTGACATTTGAACTTTTTTCTTTTTTAAAGTAACGCAATAGTTACTTTCCCTGGTAATTAGTTACTTTTATAATGATGTAACTCAGTTACTAACTCAGTTACTATTTGTGAGAAGTAACTAGTAACTATAATTAATTACTTTTTTAAAGTAATGTGCCCAACACTGCTGACTATATTGAAGACTGAGAGAATGAGTCTTGTTCACCACAGAGGACATTACCAAGGGAAGTCATAAAACACTTGTTTAGTTGCTGGCGTTTTAGTGTACAAGCGGAATCCTGTGATCAATGTCAATTAATAACTTGCCAAAAGTGAGTAAAATAAAAAATAAATAAATAAACAGAAATAAATATTTTGAACCATGCTTGTGTCTTTTTTTGGCATCTGACAATGATATTATTTCCCATATGGGTAAATCCAGCTGTCTGTCTGTCTGTCTATTGTTATTAATTTTATTCATAATTTTAATAATAAATAAACAAACAGAAATAAACATTTTTAACCATGTATTTTACTTTTTTTTTTTTTTTAATTGGCATCTGACAATGGTATTATGTTCCTCACATATTGGTGAATCAATCAATCAATCTATCTATTTATCTATCTATGGAGATCAGTTATTCCCACATCTTTTGGCTTAAGATGTTTTGAAATAATTTTATAAATGAATGAATGAATGAATAACCATCTGTATTTACTTAAAATATATAATTAAAGCCATGTTTTAACTTGACAATGAGCACCTACGCAAAGAAGCTTCTCCATTGTTGAGTTTTTTTGGTATAGCAACCAACTCCTCCAGATGATTCGCACATGTTTGGAAGACACCGGTTCGTTTCCACCAAAAATAAGCGAACAGGCCAGCTGATCTCAACAAGCATCAACACTGTCTAAGGAAACAAACAACCTCTCTTTTCAGGCTGCCTATTGAAACCACGTTTGTTTTGCTATATTTTCTCGACAACTCAAGCGTGAACGGCAAAAGTTTACGCTCAAGCAGCCTTTAACGGCAAAAGTTCACGAATGCATGAGGATAGGCATGACATTTACACTGTGCAATGATCAACTAAACCACAACGTGTCTAGTAGGAGCATTACGCCAACGGGCCAAAATCATGTCAAAATAACATTGTCAACCCAGCTGCACGTCAAAGTAATCCTCCATAGTTGGCAGCTCCCTACCCATCATCCCTTGCGGAAATGCACAGTTAACCACACCTGCTTTCACAGCATTGCCGCAAATAATCCTCACTCTTTTTTCAATCTTCTTTATTTTCCCTCATTCCACGGAGAGGGTGGACTATCAAGGAAGGTCCGCAAGTGTTGTTCCTAATTACCTATTTCTCCACTCCTGATCCTGTGGCGGGCATAATTAGTTACCTGGGGCTGCAATCCAATTTGAAGTGATGACAAGAAAGCGATCCATGAAAAAGTAATAAGTTAAATCCAATTTCAGACTGCCTCTAATTAAATGCACATGGAACTAATGACTCAAGCCCTACCATTTCAGTGATAACCGTAATTAGCAAGGAGGGAGTTGCACTCTCTCGATCTTCCTCTCTCTCTCTCTCTCTCTCTTTCTCTTGTTGACTCTCTCTCTCTCTCTCTCGTTCTCTGCTGTAGGTGTAAAGTGGTAAAGTGGCATGGACTCTTTTAATTACACGTGTCATTTTGTCGGTGATTTACTCGTGGTTTTTTGACCAGCCGAGTGTGTTTAGCCTCTGTCACTACAGCAGATGTTTATGGTGTTCTACGTTGTGTGTCATATTAATAAAATCCCCCCCCCCCCCCCCCCCCCCCCCATTTAATTTTTTAAAAAATCTTCTAGTGTGACTAATGAAGAAATATCAGATATTAATGTCCGTTAATTGTCCAGCATCCAATGCACTACTTATGTTAGAGACGCGCCCATTGATTATTAAAAGTTCCCATGAATTCACTACCGTACCTTGTGTTAACTTTAAACAGCCCAACAATTAACAATTAGCATGCTACAATTACATTTCTCTACTGACCAAAATAAATAATCTGCAAACACTTAAATCTTCAAAGTCTTAGGTGGACGGAGATCGAAATGCTGAATTGGTGATAAAACAGTCACAAATCAAATTAATACGCTCTAGAGTAAGGAAAGCAAACTGACGTTGGCTTTTGGCGCCTCAATACAGCAATAACACCTAATAGAGATATAATGATAGATAGATCACACAAGACAGTAAAGAGCAATTGGGTGCTGGGATAATATAATGAGCTAAAGAGTTAGTGGATAGAATGAAGGAAAGAGAAAGTTCAAAACTGCATACTACTACGCTACATATATAGTGTGGCAGTATGCAATAGTAAGAGCATTTTCTACATGCAAGGAATGAGTAACTACATATGAAAAATTGGTCAGAAGGCTATAAAACAAAGCATAATACACTGGACACTACAGTATATCCCACAATGCACAGCACTCAACTTCAAAAAGCACTACTGCACCAAGAAGAGACATAAAAGTGCTAATTTTATGTTATTTTTAATTGCGACAGGCCTAGCGGAGTGGCTGTTCCCAACTCAGATTACAAAAAAGAGAAGTAAAATAACTGATTCATAACAGGCTACATGTTTGAAATGTTTATTTCTGCATACTGGTTCACTTTTAAAAAACAAACAAACAAATAGTAGCAGTATACAGTATAAAGTAGTATGCAGTATGCTAGGATTCCATTCTGAACACAGTCAAGATAGAAGAGAGCATGAGGGTGAAAGACAAAAACACACATGCTTTCTTTTCACTGGTGTGAGTGACAGGTTGGCCATGCTCTCTGTATACATTAATAAATTTGAATTTTAATTTCGTCTTTGTGTGCTGAGGCTGGTCTGCTCCTCCTCTACGTACTAACAGTCGGGATAGTGGAATCTGCCGGCCACTGACCCCTCAGCCTGATGAGTGAAGCCATTTAGCTTGATCCTTTTGGCTTTATCTCAATGCCAACAAATTCACACAGAACCTAAAGGTCACAAGCCACATTTATTCCCTTGTGGCTTATTTCCAGTGATATCTACACAACCCAAGTTCTTTTACACTACATGACATGATACTGATATGACACATCGTATGGCAAATTACAATTGGTAAAATTTATGGTAAAATTACAATTGCTATTTAAAATGTTAATATTTTTAAAGCTTCATGTTTGCTGTTCTTGTTCGTAGGGTTGAACAATTTGGTCAAGTTGTTGCGATTTTATATCAATATGACTATAAAATAATAATAATAATAATAATAATAATAATAATAATAATAATTTTATTAATAATAAATCAATGTTATTAATTTATTAATAATTTTATTGTTTATTATTATTACTAAATAAAAATAAACTACAGTGATATAATTTCTAAATAAATATTTGACTGAAAAAATTAAGTATTCAGTTACAGTTTCCCACCTGGCTTTCGATTAATCGTGCAGCTCTACCACAACACCTCATAAAAAAGGAATTTACATTTGATGAAGAAAATCTGAGTGGTACTAGCTTGTGCAAAACTTGTGTCATGTTGCTAGGGTGTTACTATGTGATTGTAAGGGTGTTTTAGTTTAGCTATGTGGTGTTCTTTGTGAAATGAGCTAAATCCCTGTGATATTCAGGTCACTTCTTCAATGCATGTACATTTTCCCATATTTTATCATCTGCCAGAATGAAAATTGCAAGTCCAAATGCTTAGAAAACTAACAACTCAACATGCCGTACAATTTGAGTTATCATTTATGTCTGTTCATTAGCAAGTACCGCTAAAAATATAGTCATTACACGCACAAATTCACTCGCTCAACGCAGGGATGTGCGTTAATTAACAAATATACCCCTTGGTCTCCTGCGATTCCGCCACGAAACAAACAACATCCACCTTGCTCAAACAGAGATAAGGATCTGAGCGAGAATGATCTCAAATAAACGTAAATATTGCATCAGACACGGCTAGCTGCTCTCTTTTAAAGGGGCGCGGATGGGGAAATGAAAAGGGCCGGATTTGCTTTGCATCACAAAGGGTAGGCAAATAGAAAGCCCGGAGGCTGAGACAGGAGCCAGGGCTGCTCCTGGGCGCCCCCTTTAACTGCTGCTGACAGAATTAAGTGTGAAATCAGAGAGAAAGAGAGAGAGAGGACATCATACTTACTGTACCTCTATTCAATAAGCAAATGTTGTTTGCTCTTCACACTTGCACACACATTAGATATCCATGTGCTCATAATGTGCTAAAACTGACAGGATTTCATTGAGTGTGGTTTGTTAGATTACTGTGAGTGATGAAAGAACACTACACTAATGTGCTGCCAACTCTTCAGCCCTGCCTGCCTTAATTTCCTGTTTGTCAAGCTTTGACAGGTACATGTTGTACCACCAACCATCCGTATAAATGTAAACAAATAATGTCTGATCACCCACATAAACACACACTCGCTCACAAATATATGTCAGCACCAGTACTGTTCTACGGGTAAGAAAACAAAAAAAAAGATCTCTTTATTATCTCAGTTGTTTCTCCTAGATTAAATGAGAAGCAAATGGAGATATTTGCATGTGTAAAGATCTTAAAGTTGGTATGAAACTGAAAATTAACCCAATCTATTTTCTAAATGCATCTAATTTTGAACCATTTTATCCATGCATGTGTTTCAATTTTAATTTTTTGGACCTTGCAATGTTTAATCAAAGATCTTACTCCACTTTTGAGTGCAGCATCCACATCTCAAAATCCAATAAAAAAATCGATGCATAGAACCAAGTACCCACCCTACATTTTTTTCTTTTACCATAATATGTTATACTCAGCTATGACAACATAGAAGAAAACATCAGTCACTACTTCCATTTCATTGCAACTTTAATGTCTCAAACTGTGCTCAGATTATTCAGGACACCAACGATTTCAAAATGAACTCCAATATTTCTCCCAAAATCAAATCTGATCATTACAGTTTACATTTGTTTTACAGGTCAATATATTGTGTCAATGGTTTTCTCATTTCTCATACAATATTATCCTGTTTAAATCAATGTGATAAATGAGTTTGGTCAAAAGTAATAAATAAATTGGGATACGCTGGTATAGGCTAATTGTAGGCCTATGTGTTTTATATAAGACAAAAATGTGTTCTTTTGTTGTATTTTTGAGACAGTTGAGATTTCTGCTAAAACATTCTGCAAACTCCATATAGTCTCCTGAGCAATCTAAGAGCAACACTTGAGGAACATTTTACATGTGCACACATACCTGTGGTGCAGGTTGCTTGTCATTGTTTTTTGGGGACTTGTGGGCACTGCTTTGCTGTTGCTGTTGGAGAAGGATCTGTCGTGCAACTTGTAAGGCCTGGATGAGAAAAAAGACAGACAAAAACAATGTGAGAAAACAAAAGTTCATGAACAACAGTTTCAGTAGTGTTATGTTTCTGTGTTGGGGACTGACACTCCCTTGAGAACGGCTCTACTGCTTCTTGGTATCAAAGATGTGATCTAAATGATGCCATGTTGTTGCAGCTGGGCTAGATACCGTTTTTCCTCCCTGCTTATTTTAAACAAATGCACAGCTTAATTTTGGTCACATGCAAAGATTATTTGGCAAAACAAACAAGTAGGTAAAAAAAAAAGCTGATAGAATGCAGTTATCAAAAACAGTTACCACAAACAACAAAATGTTTTTGTTGAATAGCTTACAGTTACAGGGAACAGGAAGGACACAAGCTGTTGTTTAATCTTTCTGAATATGTTCAGAATACAATAATAGCATACTGTATACTACTGTATTCTGCATACTTTCATTTGAAGAAAATAAACAGTTCACACTATGCATTAAACATCTGCTGCATGTTGCATGTTTAATTTAGCAAATGGGGTTTAGTTATCAGATCTGAAAAAAAAAAAAAAAAAATAATAATAATATTATTTATTTATATATATATATATATATATATATATATATATATATATATATATATATATATATATATATATATATATATATATATATAGTGTTGGTACATAATCCATAAAGTTGAATGCACAAATATCAGTTGCCAAAAAGAAACCAATTTTAACGCAAGATTTAACAAAAATGTTTTCAGCAAACAATGTCCCTGCTAAGGTAAAAATCAATTAGCTGCTAATATATGTATTATGTAAACATAATAAATTAAACATAAAATTGTATTAATATATCATTTTATATCCTTTAAAATTGAATAATATAATCAAAATATTTTTAATCCAAAATGAGTCAACAAAAGAGATCTTAAATTGTGGCTGGTAATGCTTCTGGTTCATTTATCACACTGAAATGAGAAGTCCATGAAAAGTGCATTGCATTGTGGGATACAGTAACCCAGGGGTGTCAAACTCAGTTCCTGGAGGGCCGGAGCCCTGCAGAGTTTAGATACAACCCTAATTAAACACACCTGATCCAGCTAATCAAGTCCTTTAGGCTTATTTGAAAACTACATGGTTTGTGTGTTGGAGCAGGGTTGGAACAAAACTCTGCAGGGCTGCGGCCCTCCAGGAACTGAGTTTGACACCCCTGCAATAACCAATACAGTATACTCTCTTGCATACTGTATGTTTTGACAACTGAGATGATCTGGCTATACTATCCATACTAAATATTTTCATAATACAGTGCGTTTTCATGCTATACAGAAATAGTAGTAGTGTGGTATGTGGAAAACAACCTCTCTCACTTTCTTTCTTGCTACTTTTATCTGTTTGTCTCTCTCCCCTCCCTCCCACGTTCATAAAGCAAATAAAAAGTTTATTAGCCTTCAAAATATCTGTCAAAGGACACGGCCCTCTGAGTGGAAAACAAAATACAGTGCAGTCACATGTTTACTGGCTGGACTACTCCCTTCCCCCCCACCATAAATAATCAGACATGCCACCCAGAGCAAACAAAAGCAACAGCGGTGCTGGGAAAAAAAAAAAAGAAAAGTTCTCCAGTCGAGCAAAAAAAGGCACCAATACCAAGAAAAGCAAGCAGCGTGTTCCCATAGAACAGCAGGGGCAGACTCACACCTACACCAGAGAACCATCTGAGTAAATAACCCGCTTCATTCTTTCCACCCTCATTACACCAAAAACTCCCACAATTCAACAAACAGTCACAGGAACATCTAAAACCCTTGGGCTTCTCGGTGGGTGGAGTTCAGACTCTATTATCTGATATTAGTGACTTGTTATTAGCAACCCGATGCTATAAAGTGTTTGAGAAAGTGTGCAAAACACGTGGGTTGGCACTGAATGTGATGAATTTTACATCATTTCATGTAAAAAGTGAGGAAAAGGAGGTGATTTTGAGAGATAGGACGGGCCTGTATGAGAGAGTAAAGGGTTACTGTCTGGTCCTGCTCTCCAAGAGCTCAATAAAGAAGCTGTGGAGATGAGAACTGAAGCACTGGGCAAGAGAAGCCAGCTGTTTGTGTGTGTGTGTGTGTGTGTGTGTGTGTGACCTTCTCATGCACTGGAGTTGTGGGATGACATCATGAAGCAGGAATATAATAACAGGCTACAGAGGGGCCACTTCAGTGCCGTCTGACACTGACCATCATCATTATGGACAAACACACATAACACTACACTATATTACTGCACATTAAAGCTTATAACATATATTCACCACAGAAGTAAAAGGTAATTTTCCTTGATGTTTTGAGATATCCTGCAAAAATTATTTTCAGCAATCAGTATTTGTCTTGTTTCCAAGTAAAAACAAACAAAAAGTATCTTAAGATCAGGTAACACTTTACAATAAGGTTTCATTTATTAACATTAGTTTACTACATTAGTTAACATGAACTAACAATGAAAAATTCTTCTACGGCATTTATCAATCTTAGTTCTATCATGACAACTTTCTGAAGATTTTAGCATGGTAATGGATATGACCATTTTAATGTATTTGGACTTGGCGAAACAGATCTGCTCTGCTGCGGCTGCTGAATTGATGTTGCTGTAGATTGTTTCTGCTGCTGCAAAGCAAGTGCAGGAATTTGCTACTGCCAATACATACCCTGATACGGTGCTGTGAGTATTTAAGATATACCGCCGCTGCACAAACAGCATATATAAAAACCTACAGCAGATCTATACAGGTGGAGCTGGGGAAGGTGGAGGGTTTCAGAGTAACTCTGAATTCATGGTGCAAAATGCTCAAGTGAATGTTAACCAGCCATTTAAATGTAAAGCAGCAAGCTCATTGGCTTCATATGCAACATGAACCAATCAGCTTGTACCAAGTTGTTTAACGCTGTGAATATCATCAGTTTACATTAAGGACCCATCAGCCTGCACCATATAGAGTTTTATGACAGAACTTGGCATTTAATATTAATTTCAAAATTTAGTAATACATTATTCAAGTCAAAAGTTGTATCTGTTATTATGTAATGGCCTAAGCTTATATGAACAATAAACAGTTGTATTTTTTTATCAACTAACATTAAAAAAGATTAATAAATACTGTAGCAAATGTCTTAATTGTTAATGTTAACTAATTTGACCTTAAAGTAAAGTTTTACAGAAGATCCTTAAATCTGATAAATTTACTTGTGAAATAGTGTACAGAGAATACTGAACAGTGAACACTGTGAAATATTATGGCATTTTCAGAGAATATAACTTTTCATTCACACCACTGGTGGCAACACTTTAGTTTAGGGACCAATTCTCAGTATTAACTAGTTGCTTATTTGCATGCATATTACTAGCATATCGGCTGTCTATAAGTACTTATAAAGCACATGTTAATGTCTTATTCTGCAAAACCATATTATGCTGAAGCTTTAAATAAGGACTCTGATCATTTCAGTCTGAACAGTTTGTGCACCACATATCAAATTATTTTTGTTTTCCTGTTGCAATGAATGCAGGCTTTGCAAAGATGCTGCTATTGAAGGATGGGGCTGTTAAAAACTATACGTGACACATCAAGCACAGAATTTGGCACTGTTACAGATTTCTCATGCAAAGGGGTCGTTTCATAAAGACTAAAAAACAGACCGTAAGATTGTAGATTAACTGTAGCAATAGAGAAAGAGTAATAAAAAACTAAAATATGATTTTATAAGTGAATCTCAGATAAAAACACACGCAAACAATGCATAACATACCAGGGGCTCCTCTGCCCTCCAAGTTCTTTGTGATTTAAATTCCAGTAATATCACAGGGAAAAAAACACTTCATTACCTATCAAAACTCTTCATCAAATAAATAAATGAGCGATATTTCCATGCAGACCTGAGGCCCGCTAAATATGACGGAGGCTTATTTGAAAGGGACAGTCCCTATGTCACTCTCTCACCCAAAACCACCAGAGCCGCGCTCTCCCCCTCCCACACTGACCAGCCAGGGACCCTCACGCAGCAGAAAAATAAATACCCTATTTATAGGAGCCTAATTAAATATTCATGAGAATATGACACTAAAGTCTTCCAGTGCCATGAATGGAGTGAAACTCTTCATTTTGGGTGACTGGCAGAAATGTGAGAAAACCCATTCAGTGCATGAACTTAAAAGAGAGGGACAGGAGGATATATCAAGTGAAATTTTGCACTCATGTAGTTTTCTTTTTTTTTCTGAAAAGTTCAATATGAAAAACATTAAGTTGTCTAAATACTTGGATTTGCATAATTTTCTGTTTTTAAAAAAAGTTACAATATTGTTACAATAAACAAATTATTTGTAGTTTAAAATCATTTTATATTAATATTTAATCGATTGCTTATTATTATAAATGTACTATATGAATGCATTTTACTATGTATACACATTTACACTTTTATTTACATCAATAACATGCCCCTGTAGCTCGACACTGCACACATACTGATATAAAAGTCCTAAAAATGCTGTAAATTTCAATGAATTTATATATTTTTAGTTTATATATTTATATAATTACATATTTTTACAAGTATATAAATTCACTGTGATTTATAGAAATGCATTTCACATATAAAATATCTATAAAATACTTAAATGCTTATTTTGTTAAATGCCATAATGCAAACCAGTGGAAACCAGATTCGAATCTTAGGCTTTTTCTCAGTTTTTATCTCTTTTAATCAATTCTTTAAAAAAAAAAAAAAAAATCTCATGCCAAGAAACCATGTGTATATTTTACTAATTTATGCGTTTCCTCTCAGGTGCTCTTTCTCAGCATTTTGCAGAGTCCCATGTGACCAAAGATAAAAAGTTAAGAAATGAGTCAAACTTCTTTTATAACCTTTAAACTACTTTGCTACGACTCACCCTCTCACTCTCGGATCTGGTGGTTATGCCAGACAGAATGTCAAACACGCTCCCTCAACCGTACGATAAAGAATACTGCATGAGCACGCTGACGCTGCACTCGCTTTGTTTACACAGAAACTTTTATGACACAAAAATAATTTGCTTTGAGCCAGTGCTGGAACAAGGATATTTGAGTCAACAGGATGTGATATTGAGACACTTCAAGATGGGGACACGAAGTACAAAGAGCTGCTTTCAGTTGTTAATTGCGTCAGAAAGGCTGTCAACAAACAAACCCGATGATCAATCAGGAGATACGGAGGTCTAAAAAAACCAACATTAGGCTACGCTAACCGCAAGACGGCTTCCTGTCAAGAACGCTTTCAGGAGAACATCTTCTATATCAAATAAGACTTCACAAGTGCAGCTTAATAATAACAAATTTCTTGTTGTTAATGCAGCTAGCTAAAAGATACGTCTTCATCGAATATGTCGGAAAAAAGGCAATTAAGACAAAAGAGCAATGCAGGGATGATTCAAAGACTTTGTCAGGATCAAAACTAATGAGAAGAGAGAAGATGAACTTGGCACCGTTTCCGAGGTGAGCGCGGGCCCCGGGCAAAGGAATTATTTGTTGTTTAACAAGCTAGCAATTGGCAGAGGGTTAGCGTCACGCTAAAGCGACCCATTGTGAGCTGACACTGTGATGTTTACAAAGCGCCCGTCCCTACACACACACATGCACAAACAGCCCCCTTGCACTCCCCCTTTCCATCTCTTTGCCTGGAATTCATCTTCTTTTGATCTGGCATTCAAAGGTAGCGGGGGTTTGATAGACGCGCTAGGCTAAAAGCAGCTCCAGACACAAGCACGATAAACTGCCAGACGATGACAGGCCAGGCATCTGAAGGCGCGTTTAAAGTGAGGAGAACAACGTGCTGTCTGGGCGCTACAATAGCAAATCAAGAGACGTATTAGGTGGAACTGATCGGATACAAAAACGGTTCAAAGACAGATAATGCTAACAGATGACTGAGCTGCTGAAGGAGCACAAACGTGCCTCGCTATGGGCAACGCTTGATGCTAATCAGCCAAAATACATATTGATGATAGCGGATAGGACAGGGGGAAAAAAACGAAAGAAAACACGTTCATTAAAATCACTTTATGCAAAAGAAAAGGTCAGCGGTGGCTGTCTAGTCATTTTAATTCTAACGCCGTAACGCTGCTTGAAAGTGACTCATGCGACTCGTCGAGCGCCGGACATCTGATGTCTTGCGAGTCCTTCATTAAAATTCCTCGTTAGCATTATTTGATGCCATGGCTCCGCCAACACACACACACAAACACACGAGATAACCCCTCCAGGTGTTTGTGATTAGAAAACAACCCTTGAGAACCCAACAAGGCCCCCTGCAAAATCGCTGACAGTGACAACACTATTTTTTCCTGGTTGCCGTCCCCTACACTCACAGCTTCGTTTTGCACATGCATCTTTTTACGGGATGCAATCGAGTGTAGCATACAGTATCTAAACCAGCACTCGTGTTCAAGGGCCACATTCCAGTGATACCGACTGAGGACGTCTGCGTCTTTATGTGTCACTTGCACATGTGGATTATATACAGGCTTTGGGGGTTCCCGCTGTGTAAGCCCGGCTTCACTTGCCACACAAATCTCAATATGTGGATTCACTTTACCCTGAAAGAAATGGAAAGGGATAGAGGAAGATCTTGTATGTGACAGTGTAAATAGGAGAGGCCGGGACTAGTTGTGGAAGTTGCCACAAGGGCTATGTTGCAATAAAAGGGTACTTGTTTTCCAGCTGAAATATTAAAAAATGTACTTGAGAAGCAACACTGCATAAAATATCAAGTCTTAAAATATAATACAATTTTATTCAATATACAACTCTTGAAAATTGTGTTAATATCTTGAAAACAAGTCTGGAAAGTCTTTAAGTCTTAAGTAAGTTTTAAGTTTTTTTCTGAGAGTGTGGAAAACAAGACAAAAAAGATTTTTTTTTTTTTTTGCAATGTATATATCAATTTAATTATATACAAAATGTATATAAAATTATACAAAAATTTGTCATTTCTAGTAGTGGTTTATGTATGTTAGCTTTAAACTAAAAAAAAACTAAAAAACTAAAAAAACTAAAAAAAAAAAAAGTCATCTGATGGATAAATTAAATAATAATAATACAGAAAAATCTAAAAATTAATACATTAATAAAAATTGTTCACATTTATGCTGTTAAACAAATTGCTTTAGGTTTCATAATTGTTTTAGTGTTTAAATGTAGCTGAAACAGGCTTTTTAATGGCAGGTTACTTTGTTACAACTTGGATCATGCAGTGGCAACATGACCTGCTAAATAAAAATGTTGTCACAAGAATTCAACGTGTTTAATAAAAATACTACTTCTTTCCTATCCAGGTTTGTATAAAATCAGCACCACAAATGCAGAAAATACCAGCATATTTCATCTTGGCCTGGCAATACCAGCAGAAACGTAAAATTTAAAAGCACAGTGTATGAGTGAGTCAGAAACTAACTTTCTTTCATTGCCTTACATTAGAGCTGTTAAAAGTGCTCGTTAACCCCAGAGATGAGCAAAATAACAAATACCTCAAAATAAAAATTACCTGTTAAATGCTGGTGAGCAGGGGAAAAAAAAATATAGTGTAGTCCAGTGAAATGAAAAATTTGATGAAACAGTTAATGCAGGACAGATGTAAAGACAATAGCTTGTGTTAACCTCTGAGGGTCTGGTTTTGTGTGTATCTGAAGGGAGGCCTGACTATGAGAAATGAGACGGTGCTTATTTGTGTAGGGTCTTCTAAAGCTCTTCAATCTGTCTTCCCATTCACTATTGTGCCCTCGCTGTGGCAGGGAAGACCTTGAATGTGAAATGGCTCAGATTAATCTAGCCTTTAATTGCGTACAGGTGAAACTGTATCCCAGCGGCCATTGTGAGATAGAAAGGGTTGTTTACACAGCGTTAAGAGGTCTGGAGATCGGGCTCCTCAGACATGACCCACAGAAAAGACTGCTAATAGGTTAGTGTGTAGCACTGTCATGGACTATACACATATTCTTGTTCTCCACAGAGCTGGAGGGCTTTTTCTTAAATGTCACAGTTATTAGATTGACTTTTTTTGGCAGGATGGTCCTAAGGGCTTCCTGGGAAGGTTTAAAAGTTGTCAAGGTTTTATGAGAAAGTTTAAGGGAAAATATATCTGGCTACACCACTCCTGCTTTTCCAATTGCTTATTTTTATTCAGTCTCAATCCATCTCTTTCTCCTTCTAGATCAAAATTACAAAGTTGACTGTGAGAGTGATCTTTAAAGAAACAGAACAACCAAAATAAAATAGTTTTTTGTTCACTTATATTTACAGGATGTCATCAAAATGTCAAATGTTTTTGAAAGTCTCTTTTACTCACCAGGGCTGCATTTATTTAATCTAAAATGTAAAATAAACAGTAATATCATGAAATATTATTACTACAAGAATATTATTACTGTAGAATATTATTACTACAAGAATAAATCTTTTGTTACATCATAAACATCTTTACTGTCACTTTTACACAATTTAATGAATCCTTGCTGAATAAAAGTATTATTTTCTTTCAAAATTAGAAAAAAAAATGCAAATGGTGATGGATTTTTGTATAGTGTTTTTGGAAGCAACATAAACTGGCCTTAGACTAACATAATATAGAAAAATAAAACATAAATAATGTAATTTGTTATAAAATGCAACTAACAAAACGCAACATGCATCTTTTAATTACACATTGTGGCTAACAATTTGGGTGAACTATTCCTTTCATTTCCTAACTAAAATACATTAAAAAGCATAAAAGTGTTAGTCTCCATTCACTGTCAGTGTTACCTAATTAAAATTCATACGATTCAGGAATGCTCCTTCACTGGCATGAGAATGTAAGTACTGAAGATCAGGACTGTTTGTATTAATTGAGATTCTCTTTCTCTTGCTAATTCTGCCTCCTTTTGTTCGTTTTCTAGATTGGACATTTATCTGCGATGCAAAAGAGGGCCGGTCAGCTTCCTGTTAAGTATCTAATTGATGCAATTTCCAAAAAGCCTCTTCACATGGAAAACAGGCGCTCGTAGAATCATGGCCTCTTGGAAACATGCTCACTGTTTAGATTTTCTAAACTAATTCATGTAGAATACATAAATAAATCAATGTTATATACCCACTTCAAAGCATTACTACTTTCTCCCATGGCTGCACTATTCTACCAGTCTATTAATATTAATGACAACACAAAACATTTCAAATTGCTGTGCTCAAACCATGTAAGACTTGGTGAATGATTGCAGTAGACAAGCATTGTCTTTAAATTTAATAAAAAAGCTGGTGCAACCAGTTTTCCTCATTGACTGGTAATGTTTGTAGTTGACAAACGTTTCGTCTGGGAAGTATATTGAAAAGCAAGCGAGAGGGTGCATGAAGGTATGAAGGGTGAGTGTTTGCATGTGTGTGTTTGTGCATTTGTTTCCATGTGGATGGCAGGAGGTGGGGGTCCATGACTGTTGATGGATGGATGAGAGCAACGGAGAGAAAAAAAGAGAGAGAGATGATGAAGGAGGTATAGGGAGAGTAAACAGGGCGCTGTGTGGAGCCTGGTACGGATGTGTGACCCCGGGCCTGGGGTCGTCTCAGCTATGCGGCTCTGACAGCCTCAGTTTACAGTTTGCTTGGATTCCGAAGCTCCGCCTTAGGAGCAGCTTAACAACAGATGGCAAGAGAGGGGCTCCATTCATAGAGCTGGACATACGGAGACATACACAAACACACACAAGGTGATGTATGCTGAGATCTGTACGTGAATGCCGGCTTGTTTTCTCTCTGGCTTAAATGAAGACACATATACAAAAGCAGAGATGTCCGAAACGACATTTTCAAAACAGACTAGTTGATGGGTTGTCTGAACAAAGGTTTTTTTTTTTTGAACTGGGGTCCAGAAATGCCCGGGTGACTGCAAAGAGCTGCTAGGGTCCACAGAAAAATAAATAAATAAATAAATAAATAAATAAATAAAATCAAAATGTAAGAGTTTACATTTAACAATTTAAAAGATGAACTTTGAGTGTTGGCAAAGGTATAAATGATGATGGCAAAGGTATAAATGTAAAAACAAGGGTTAATCAATATGTAAAACCGTGAATTTTAAAATGCATAATTAAATACACTACAAAGAAAAAAAAAAACAACTATGAAATGTATACCAAAAAAAACAAAACAAAACAAAAACAAAAACATTGGCAGCTTTAGTTGCCATAACTTTAACTTTTATAGGATAGAACTTCTTTCAAAAAAACAAAAACAAAACAAAAAAAAAAAATTATATATATATATATATATATATATATATATATATATATATATATATATATATATATATATATATATATATATATATATATATTAGTGCTGTCAATCGATTAAAAAATTTAATCGCGTTAATCACAGTCATGGACTGTGAATAATCATGATTAATCGCAATTTTAAAATATTAGGATTTACCTGTAAATGTGTTGAAATAAAGAAATGCATTACAAACTAGTTTAAGGAAACAGAACCTTTCACACCTCCGCCAGGTATGAGACATAATCCTTATTATTCTTTTATCATTATTCTTTTGTTTTTATTCAGCCATTATCAGTCTTTATACTGGCAATAAAATGTTTACCAAGCCGCATCGCTTCAATCCCAGTATACATTTACCCAACTATTATCAAAAGTATTTCTAAATAAATACAACAAAACATTTTCTTGCGACCTTACGTGAAGTATTATGACAAAATAAACGCATTATGAAGAATTGGACCTGTTCTGCTGTGCATTAGCGCTAATATTAGCATCATGCTACATAAGACGATTTATGAGATTAATAGTACACTTTTACTCAGAACTCACTTCAAAGCACCATCGAGTGTTTGTAATAACTTCCTTTTACGATCACATGTAGAATTTGGTCGTTTACTGTTGTTAAAATATGTTATTTATAGACTTTTATATCGCTGCACAAATTAGCATTTCAGATGTACACATTCATCTCAAGAAAATCACATACAAACCATATCCTATTGTAATCGTGTGTTTATTATCTTGTATAATCTATAGTGGGTGTTGTCATGTTTATTTCTGCTGTGTAAAAGCCTTAACATGTGCTCTGGCTGAAACTCACGTTGTTTGTGATGTTTACAACCGCCTCTCCGTTCTTAAGTTGCCAGGGATACATTCCAGCTGTGATACACATTAGTAACAGGATCTATTTTAATTTTTTATTTGTCTATATACACCTTGGGCGGCTGCGGTACATTATAAAAATAGCCGAAAAAAAACGCAACCCGCGGCTCTGTAATTTTTCCCGCGATTGTATTTTCAAAATAGCCCACTTGTGCCGTTACCCTGGCAACACTGGTTCACGGTAACCTCATCACACAACGATAGATAACCTTCCGCGCTGCGATGACGGGAAGAAGTTGGGGTCAAACCTTATCACATGATTAATTTGCGTTAAAAAAAATATTAACGCGTTAAATTTTTTTGATTAAATCGCATGCGTTAACGCGTTAACGTTGACACCCCTAATATATATATATATATATATATATATATATATATATATATATTTTTTGTAGTGTAATTATGCATTTTAATATTCACGGTTTTACATTATTGATTATATATATATATGTGTGTGTGTGTGTGTGTGTGTGTGTGTATTTCATTAACGGATACAATGATATTACATACTACTTTGTTTTCTATCTGTATAATACAGTATCTGTAAGTGGCAAAAAAGACTACATTTAACAGCATTTTTCTGTAAAATTGCTTACAAGGTTATGTTCATTCTATTACAATATTTCACTGTATATAGTAAGGGAACTTGCCATTAAATTAACATTTTTACAATCTTCTACTATTAAAATTACTAATGTTTTTTTTTTTTAGATAAAAAAAAAAAAAAAAACACTATCAGCCAATAACTGATATGGCACCAACACATGGTACATCTCTAAAATGTATGCTAAAAAAAAGATGTGGAAAAAACTGCATAATTCACTCATTGGCCTCAATAACCAATTAGTTGGTTACTGGGTGACTATTTGACCATACGGATCCATCTCTAACTCACAAAAGCACAGCACGCACTCAAACAGTCGCATACACACACAAGCTCCCTATCATTTAATTTCAATTCCCTTTGTCATTTAATACACACCTCAATTCAGCACTCGACGCCAGATTCCGTCTATCAAGACAGTTATTGAATTACGATTGTGTTTATTGCCCCTTTAGTGTGATGTAAACGCATAAACATCCTTCTAGCATACAAGAAAAGCCATCTGCAAAATATTGTCTTCCCATCTCAGAGCTCTCTTCCACGTCAATTATGCCTTTAGACTTCACAGGCTCGTGGTGATGGAGTGGCCGTAAAACCCACTCACATTAATACTCCATTGTGCATCTGCTGCTAACGGTAATTAAAGAACTAAATGACTCATAAGAATAGACGAATTAACCACAAGTAGCAAAAAAAAAAAAAAAAAAAGAGAAAGAAATGAGAGGCGTGGGGAACCTGCCATATAGAAATATGTGCCGTTAAAAGTGCAGTATGGTACTAGAGTAATCAGCGTTACTGGCTGAATGCAAGAAATGATGATGCCACCGTCTTAGTGAGGAGGTGTCTGTGTGGACTGTCTGTGTGGACCCATCGTTTCCTGAGGGTAGGAAACGATGGGCAGAACAGGAAATGATATAAGCAAGATTCAAACTTGCAGCGCCTGCACAAGCACCACAGCTCAATGGCTTATTTCATTCGGAATGAATGAAAATGAGACTAAACATCAAAATTACATCTTTATAACATTTCCAGGGGAAAGAAAACTTCCAGAAACCATGGGAGATGGAACAACAGATTGAATAGAGTCTGGTCTTTTCATTACCATTTCCAGTCTCATTTTCACTAAAGATAGATAGATAGATATATCTATATCTATATCTATATATATATATATATATCTATATCTATATATATATCTATATCTATATATATATATATATATATATATATATATATATATATATATATATATATATATATATATATATAATTAATTTAATCTAGTTAAATAATTAAGGGGAGAATGAATTGAAAAATCTAGAAAAAAAATCTAGATTAAAATGTAAAGTTTATTTCTTTGTTTATTTATTTATTAATTCATTTATTTATTTAACACTCACTAACATTTCCACATGTGGGAATCCTGAGGGTGTCAATTGTGAGATAATGCTGGGAAACATTGTTATTTTAGTATCATTAGGATACTTTTATAGTTTTTAAATGTAATATTTTGAATCACTTTTTATTCTTATATTTTCCAATTTCATTTTAAGTTTACTTTATTAGTAAGTTTGTTGTATGTTTTTGTCATTTTTATTAGTTTCATATATATATATATATATATATATATATATATATATATATATATATATATATATATATATATATATGTATGTATGTATTTATTTATTTTATGGTCTTCTTAGTATACTACATAACTATAACAACCCTGCTGGAAGGCTGAGGAGAGTTATGTGAGGGAACTTAAGAAGCAACCTGAGGTTACATTTCCATCACAAACAAACACATACACTGCCATCTGACTTCACTTTTCTCCTTGAGGATATAATGCTCAGGTAAACCTGCCACTGCTTTCTCTGGTAATCCATTTGTCAACATGGAAAACGGTCAGAACATGCCAACAGCACTGGGGATTGAGAGGGAATGTGGAATATAGGAACTTATTCTTTTCTGTTATTGCATTTATGCTCAAGATGTTGCATCAGATTGTATGGTGAGAGATGAAAAATAAGGGGTGCGAGAGATCCTGGCAAACACAGCGATGGTTGACTCAAATTAGTATTAGACTTTCGAACCTTGATTTTTGTCATGATTTTGAATCAAAACCGGGTTTGGGGCTTTATATCACGGATGGACTTTCTCATTGTCATTACAGTAGCAAGTCAAAGTGAAAGTCGTGGGCTGCTGTTAGAAAAATCTGCAAATCTCTCTAATAAAGAGATTCTGCAAGCTAATGCATTGACTAATTTGAGGTAAAATAGGCAGACTGTTGACAAGAATGGTCATGAGCATAGACTAGTTGGCCAGATTTCAAACCAGCTCGAAGTGCACAGGTAGTCAAAAATCAAACCCTATTGTGAATGACTGGCTGTTTTTCTACAGAAAACTAATATTTATCTTTGCAGTGATTCATGAAAATGTAACATCACTTCTGCAGTGTCTTTCCTTTTTCAGCTATTGTCAATTATACTTTTACGGATTACTTTTCATAATCCAGTTAATTCCTAATGGACAGAACTTGATGCACAATTAAAAAAAAAAAAAACAAATGCAACTGGTTTACTTTTCATCATTTCCCACTGGATGTCCAACTTAAAGTCAAGTACAAACACCTAAGCACACAGTTCACATGACTTATCTGTCCAAACAGCCGATTTCTGTAACTGACAAAGATACACAATAATCCACAAGCCCCTCTGCAAAATCTCTGTGGTATCATTTTCATAGACTCTTCTCACCTGAAGACAGCTTTATCAATGTGTGTGTGTGCTGCTCTTGGATGAGGAAGACACAAAGGGTCAGCTCCTGGTGTCATTAGGCAGTGAGCCCAGAGAGAAAGCTCTTGATATATCACAGTGCGATTGGCCACGGTCTGGGATTGAGTTGCTGAGAGACCGAGCAGCTTCATGGGAATTACAGACTCGGCTCAAGTCATTCCAACTTGGGTAATGTTATCCCAGAGAGAAAGGGAAAGAAGGGAGGAAAAAGAATGAGATTGCTTTTGTCATAAAAAAGAGATGCTGAAGGCATCTACTGCATCGGGATGGACAGCCGAATTGTCTAAAAAGTAAGAAATTATAATAGACATTTTTTTAGATGAAAAGGAAAAACATTTTTGTGGTATTCAGGAAGTTTTTTTTTTTTTGTGAATGGAGTTCACTATTATGTTTTTTTCAAGTGTCAATTTTGTCTCAGATGTTTCTCTAAAAGGTATTGTGGACAAATAAAAACAGATGCAAATGAGACGGTTGTTGACAGTAAACACCAAATTATAAAATTAACATGAATACGCATGGCTAAGACAATTTTCTCTTTAAGCAATTTGATGAGAAATATTTATCTTTCATTAAAACCGTTTGAGGTTGGTAAGATTTTTAATGGTTTTGAAAGTCCTTATGCTCACCAAAGCTGCTCTCATTTGTTTAAAAATACAATAAAACTGCAATACTGTGATATATTATTACAATTTAAGATAACTTTGCTCTATTTCAACACATTTTCAAATGAAATTTATTCCTGTAATAGCTAAGCTGTCAGGAATAAGTCTTTACTCTTCAGTGTCACATGATCATTCAGAAATCACTCTAATATGCTGATTTAGTGTTCAAGAAACATTTCTTATTATTATCATCAATGTTGAAAACAGTGGTGCTTAATATTTTTTCTCAGGATACCTTGATGGATAGAGTTCAAAAGCACAACATTTTTTTGAACTAGAAATATTTTTTGTACAGTGTAAAAGTATTTACTGTCAATTTAAAACTAATTTAATGCATCATTGCTGAATAAAAGCATTCATTTCTTTTGACTTTTGAACAATAGCGTACATCTTTTACTACCAATCAGGCTATAGTATCTAGAAAAACAAAGCACAGTTTGAGACAATATTGAGATCTTCAGAAAGTCTAGAGGAGTCAATACTTCTGAGCAACAGATTATTCCCATCAATGGCTTTTTCTGCATGTTTTCAATGGCATTACTGGAAGTGTCTCGGCCATGCTTATGTGAAGAAACTTTCGACATTAAAACGGTCTCAGCACTAGATGATCACACCTTTGGAGCTGAAGGCGAGTTATGCAGAGGACTGAAAACGTTACAGCAGACGTGTGATAAAAATATGAAACTGTCAGATCAAGAAAGAAATTTGTGCCACCTCTCTGAGGAATTAAAGTAACGTTTGTGGTTTGATTGTGTGCGATTAACACCGAGCTGCGCACCCTCATTTGATCTACACACTCGCTCAGCTCACAGATCTCAAACCTTGCATCACTTGAATCAGTTTGGTAAACCCCATTTAAAACTTAAACGACAGCGGAGCCCCTAAACAACAAGCTCGGCAGGAACCAAGGGCACATGGGCTATATAGTGAAGTGACAGACTGCTGTTCAACTCCATTAGCTGCTATGTGAGAGAGGAAGCTTCGCAGAAGCACACGACCTGTGAAGAATCCGAGATGTCTTTAAATCCAGGGGATGGGACTGCTGCATTAATTCTGAGAGGACTGTAATCTCTCAAGCAAATCAAATTACACTCATTAACTGAGCAAGAAAACTGCCTACGTAATAAGCGAGTATTAAAAAAAAGTATTTATTACCAATAATCACCCATTTAATATGGAGCAAAGCCCACACCGAGTTTAATTTTTTGCTGATTAGGCGCAAAAATGAGAACCTGGAAAGGGCGTAAGCTCACACGAGGTGCTCACGACGGGACGCGCGTACGCGGTCAGGCAGAGTATCTGGCAAGCCAACGCAGTGATTAAGGTTAAAGAATAGGGGCTATTTAAGCTTTAAAGTCTTTGTGCGGGCAAGCGTAGTGCAGCTAAAATGCCGCCAACACGCCACTGTCTTGTTAACGCAGCATAAATGTGACTCTCTTCCTTTAATGGTCGCCGGCATCAATTTCCTTCAAAATAAAACCTCTTTAATTACATCAGAGATGTTAATGGAAAAATATATCAAAAGAGAGATAAATACGATTCAGGCGCATAAAATCAATTAATGCGAGAGGTCAGCGTCTCATTCATTTGTGAGATTAACATAATTACCTATTTTTCTGCTCCTCATTTACTGCTTGATTCATTCGGGACGCACCACTGTCCCTCGATCCTCATGGAACAAACACAGGGACTGTTGGCCTAAATTAAATATCTCCATCTATATACAATGTCCACGTTATAGCCACAGGCGCCAATTAATTGACTTTATTACGGCGAGATCTTATATTGTGCATCATTTCGGTGGCGGTGAAAAGCGTGGTTCGGTTTCATTGCTGGTGTGAAATATGAAGTTCTCTGGGTTTTCGGCTCAACAAAAGGTGTGTGTCCATTAACAGATGAGAGAAGTTCTTTAAGAAAGTGAGACGATTCAATGAAACAATGAAAGAAGCATGGAAAAAAATTATATGTAAAAATGTACAAAAGAAAAATTAATTTGAAGTTGAACATGAAATAAACTGTATAAATGTGCATTAGAAATGTTGAAAAACTGTGGCTTAATATTAAGTACACTACACTGGTGCTAATGAAGACAATGCAAATTAGAATCTGCCTCACATTATCCCTTCCTCCTCACTTTTCTTGGTCTCTTGTTAATACTTTGCAAAAATAAAAATCTAATAGAATATATTCATATTATTTATATTTATATTAATATATTTATTTTATAATAAATAAAATAATTTTATTGTAAATAGAAATAAAATAAAATATTTCAATAATAAAAATACTAACAATTATTTGGCTCTAGAACAGTAAAAACTGGTACAACTATGAATACAACAATGACATTGTAAATTGTTTGCAGTGTAAAAAAGTTTTTCTTCAAATAATGATAATTGTTTGAGGCTTGACAGTGTAAAGGTGTTTGGACATTGACAAGCGCTTTAACGTGTTTAACACATGATGGCTACTTCAGTGAGACTCAATGCTTTGTGTCACATAAACACTTTATAAACATTGGGCTGTAAGGATAATTATTTTGATTGTGGGATCTTATGTGCCTCCTAACTTCAACATCTGTTTGAAATATGTGGTGTTGTATGTGTGTTTCTGGCTTCAGTAAGATAGCTAAAAACAGATGACACATACACACTCTGTGGAAACTCACTTTTTTTCCCGCAGTTTATAGATTGCCTCAGCTTAAATACTTAGGAGGAACGGTATGCTGAGGTGTGCTTAAGAGCTAAGGATTGTGGGATATATGGAGGCCTTCATTTACTCACATTTTACTGTGCTGCTTAAGTCCTGAACTAAACTTCAAAAGAAAGAAGTGTTCGTCTATGATACAAAGGTTCAGCCTACAATTGTCTGGAGCTTACTTTCCTTCTTCAGCAGAAGACATAAGAAAACACTGGTGTCAAAACAACATTATATCAAAAAACAATAGAGAGACATTTTATATTCTTTTGTGTTCCACCAAAAAAAAAAAAAAAAAGTCGTATAGGTCTGAAATGACATAAGGGCAAGTAAGTGATGACTAATTTTCATTTTTTGGTGAGCGTGGGTGTGAATTATAAAGAAAGAGGGAGAGAAAGATACAGCAAGAAAGAAAAAAGAGATGATATTTCCCTTGGACATCATTTTCAATTCCAGCCTCCCTGTCCAGAACTTTTCCCTTTGACTTCTCTCTCATCTTAAGAGTGTCTGTCTATCTCCCCAATGGCCTATAAATAACTTCAATCATTCCACATGTCCACTTTGATTTTATTAAGAAGATAAAGAACTAATTTATTGTACACAGTTTCACTTTTTTTTTTTTGGCAAATCCTAACATGGCTTTATCAGCAGCTGATTAATGAGGGAGAAACCAGCAAAAGAGCATTTGATTAACACTAACTAAAGTAGTGCTATCAAGATTAAGACCTGTCAACACGACCACCTTGAGAAGGCTTGTCTTTAGAAGAAATTCCTTATATTATTGAGACCAAGTAGTTTATCCAAAAAATGAAGTTCTCATTATTTTACTTTCATGGAATTTTTAAATCTGTATGACATTCAACCTTCTGTGGGACCTAAAATGAGATCTTTAGCAAACTCTAAACTTTTTTTATTTTATTAAAAAAAAAAAAAAAAAAAAGTACACACTACTATTCAAAAATTTTAGTGTTGCTAAGATTTTTAAATTATTTTGAAAGAATACTCTAATGCTCACAAAGGCTCCATTTATTTGATTAAAAATATAGTAAAAACAATAATATTGTGAACTATTGTTACAATTTAAGGTAACTTTTCTATTGCAATATATTTCAAAATGTAATTTATGTGATGACAAAGCTGAATTGTCAGCAGCCATTACACCAGCCTTCAGTGTCACACATGTATTCAGAAATCATTCTAATGTGCTGGTTTGATGCTCAAGAAACATTTTTTATCAGTATTGAAAACAACTGTGCTGCTAAATATTTTTGTGGAATTTGTGCAAACCATAATACTTTTTTCCAGGATTCTTTGATAAATAGAAAATTATTAATATAAGCTAAAAATTTATTTGAAACGGAATTATTTTGTAATATTATACATGTTTTTACTGTCACTTTTGATCAGTTTAATGGATACTTGCTGATTTAAAAAAAAAGAAAAAAAAAGAAAAAAAAAAAAAAGACTCAAACCTAATGACCCCAAACCTTTGAACGGTAGTATATAGGGACCAAAGGCTGTTGAGCTCCAAAAAAGGCAAAAAATAATTAAATAAATATATAAATAAAAGGTTTATATAACTTGTGCACTATATTCAAAGTCTTGTAGAACCACATGGTGAGAAAAACACACAAATTAAGTTGTTATTCAACATGTTTCACACTGATACCAAAAGCTATCAGGTCTTGTGTATCACTGATCTTATTGTGGAAACAGAGCGCTAAAAATGGTACTTACGGGTTTATAAGGACACAAGTGTGAGTAAATGATGACAGGATTTTCATTATAGGGTGAACTGTTCCTTTAACACAGCGATATTCAAAATAAATATCATTGGAGTGAAATACACACACATATTCACACAGATCTCCCTCAATATAACCCACTTCCTGAGGGGGCCAGGGCACATTCAAACACGTGTTGCCCCCACGGTGGCCTACTGTAGAGGAGTAGAGCGAGCTACTCCATCAGTATTTACTGATGCTGTTATCTTGTCCTGTGACAGGCTGAATCAGTCAATCACCGCACCACCGTGGTGCTCGTCCTCAGCATTCAGCGCACATCACGGGCACTTCAGCCAAGCGGATCGTTGAGCATTGCACGAGCCAAATTTGATCAACAAGCGCATCTCCCGTGTGCCATGACAATCTGAGATGAAGATGATATTAAGAGGAAAGAGTAAAGTGATAAAGACGGCTAAGCAGGAATGGGGTTGGGGATTTAGGGAAGATGGTGGTTGACAGCTCCCATTTCCCTTTCAGTTTCATTTTATGGACAAGAGCGGTAGTGTGAATATTTTTCAAATATTCTCCATATGTTCTACAGAGAAAAAAATAAGGGTGGGTAAATAATTATTAAAAGATTATAATTTTGAGGTAAACTATTCCTTTAACAGTGAATAAAATTAGCATCAATAATTTTTTTTCATTCATTTAAAAAAGGCCTACAGTAGTATAAAGTGTGAACAATTTGAACAAACCTTGACTAGTTTGCTTTATTTTATCTGTTGCCCTACAGAAGTTCTAACTTTCCTTCTTTTTGTTTGTGGTTTCTTTTTTTTTCCCTTCTCTTTTTTCTGCATTTTAATGTTTAATAGCAGCCTTTGGCTATCTGTGGGCACAATTATTAGATATCCGCAGAGAGAAATTGAAAAATTAATCATACTCTCATAATTTTACACATGCTCTGATCCTTGAAAAATGTCACATGCTTGCTTTCAGATCAAATATGCCATCCGGAGAGCCGAACAGACTGCTTGTGCACAAAACGATTGCATTAATATTGCAATTAAGAGATTATTTACTAGCACTGCTTTTCATAATCACGCATGCTAGTTGAATTATTGTGCTGTAAGATCTAATGATAACAGAAATGTTTATCATACCATAACAATAAGCATTTATGAAGATAAATTACAGTCAAATACAATATGAGCATTTCACTAAGACGCCTTATATTACAGGATGTTCTGTTGATAGGAGAAGACATTAGGGAAATTACCCACAAACCCTTGGCAACCCCCCCCGTAACACACACGATCGGCATAGATTTGCAGAAACAGAATCACATGCACACATCCACAGGGTTAAAAAAAACACACACACTCACAAAACAGGAAGACAATATTTGCATTTTGCGTACACAGTCTTGCTTTCTGTGCAAAGTATGCACGCAAGAGCTAAAACAATAGCGACAAAAATAAAAGCTACCAAACATAGACAAGTCACAAAACAAAACCTCACTAGGGGGTTCAAAAAATAGGTAAAATTATAATATAATTTTAAAAATTATTTACATGTTAAAAAAAACAAAAAACAAAAACATTATATATATACACACACACACACACACACACACACACACACACACACACACACACACACACACATATATATATATATATACACACACACACACACACAGGTGCATCTCAAATTAGAAATGTCGTGGAAAAGTTCATTTATTTCAGTAATTCAACTCAAATTGTGAAACTCGTGTATTAAATAAATTCAGTGCACACAGACTTAAGTAGTTTAAGTCTTTGGTTCTTTTAATTGTGATGATTTTGGCTCACATTTAACAAAAACCCACCAATTCACTATATCTCAACAAATTAGAATACTTCATAAGACCAATAAAAAAAAACATTTTTAGTGAATTGTTGGCATTGTGGAAAGTATGTTAATTTACTGTATATGTACTCAATACTTGGTAGGGGCTCCTTTTGCTTTAATTACTGCCTCAATTCGGCGTGGCATGGAGGGGATCAGTTTGTGGCACTGCTGAGGTGGTATGGAAGCCCGGGTTTCTTTGACAGTGGCCTTCAGCTCATCTGCATTTTTTTGGTCTCTTGTTTCTCATTTTCCTCTTGACAATACTCCATAGATTCTCTATGGGGTTCAGGTCTGGTGAGTTTGCTGGTCAGTCAAGCACACCAACACCATGGTCATTTAACCAACTTTTGGTGCTTTTGGCAGTGTGGGCAGGTGCCAAATCCTGCTGGAAAATGAAATCAGCATCTTTAAAAAGCTGGTCAGCAGAAGGAAGCATGAAGTGCTCCAAAATTTCTTGGTAAACGGGTGCAGTGACTTTGGTTTTCAAAAAACACAATGGACCAACACCAGCAGATGACATTACACCCCAAATCATCACAGACTGTGGAAACTTAACACTGGACTTCAAGCAACTTGGGCTATGAGCTTCTCCACCCTTCCTCCAGACTCTAGGACCTTGGTTTCCAAATGAAATACAAAACTTGCTCTCATCTGAAAAGAGGACTTTGGACCACTGGGCAACAGTCCAGTTCTTCTTCTCCTTAGCCCAGGTAAGACGCCTCTGACGTTGTCTGTGGTTCAGGAGTGGCTTAACAAGAGGAATACAACAACTGTAGCCAAATTCCTTGACACGTCTGTGTGTGGTGCCTCTTGATGCCTTGACCCCAGCCTCAGTCCATTCCTTGTGAAGTTCACCCAAATTCTTGAATTGATTTTGCTTGACAATCCTCATAAGGCTGTGGTTCTCTCGGTTGGTTGTGCATATTTTTCTTCCACACTTTTTCCTTCCACTCAACTTTCTGTTAACATGCTTGGATACAGCACTCTGTGAACAGCCAGCTTCTTTAGCAATGAATGTTTGTGGCTTACCCTCCTTGTCAAGGGTGTCAATGATTGTCTTCTGGACAACTGTCAGATCAGCAGTCTTCCCCATGATTGTGTAGCCTAGTGAACCAAACTGAGAGACCATTTTGAAGGCTCAGGAAACCTTTGCAGGTGTTTTGAGTTGATTAGCTGATTGGCATGTCACCATATTCTAATTTGTTGAGATAGTGAATTGGTGGGTTTTTGTTAAATGTGAGCCAAAATCATCACAATTAAAAGAACCAAAGACTTAAACTACTTCAGTCTGTGTGCACTGAATTTATTTAGTACACGAGTTTCACAATTTGAGTTGAATTACTGAAATAAACGAACTTTTCCATGACATTCTAATTTATTGAGATGCACCTGTATACACACACACACACACACACACATTTTTAAAAATTAATAATTCAATACTTAATTTTAAACATATTCTAGATTTCTTTTACATTTTTATTTATTTTTATTTTATTTTTTGTTTTGTTTTGTTTGGACAACTCTTTCGCCCTCTAAAACCCAAACGGATCAATCTAAGAACAAGATATAGAGAGTCTATCAAATTCTTGACATATCGACAGTATATGCAGTCGCATCATCCAGACCTACTTTCAGGGAAAGCTGGGAATAGTAATGGCATAGTGGTTTACAGTCTAAAAATAAGGACTATTGAAGGATGCCTCAATCTCCAATTCCTATTTACAGTATAATCACACAAAGCCTTTTTCCATTCAAACAATCACACTCTTGCTCTTGTGTTCTCTCTACACATCTGTTCAGAAGCCACACACGGCCCTTTGTCCGGTGTCTATGTCTTTCCCGGCTCACAACTTCCACATCTAATCAAGCAGAAAATGGTCATAAATATTTCTTTCTGCTAGATTTCACTTTTGCATTTCACGGCTGGACATGATATTTTCCTCTTTCCCTCTCTGCTTACCTCGGGGAGATCCTAATGCAAAAAACAGTGACTTATATTCAGGGTTCACATCTCTGTAGTCAAAGCACAGCATATTTGAGAGTACAGTGGGTAAGAAAAAGAAAAAAAAAAAAAAAAAAAACTAGAGAACGAGAGAGAAGAGAGAAATAGACAGTGAGCGTGTGCAGACATAAAGGCCTCGTCTTATTTTCTGTGCCATTTGCTAGCTAGTGCTTTCACGGCCCGTCCCATTACATCATGTCAGAGGTTGTAAACAAGCAAATAACAACAGCTCACTGCCGCTCAGAGCGTCTCACGGTTGCATGCCCCACCACTGCGAGGGGAATTGCTCTCTGCGTTCTTCCATGCTGCAAAACATTTGTTTCTTTATTGTCCATGTAAATAATACATCACCTTTTCCTTCCCTCCTTCCTTTCATACGGAAGAAAAAAAGGAAAGGGGGGTAGGATGAAGGATTTATGTGTACGGTGTGCAAAGGGGAACTATTTATGGTGGGCGTCATTCCTAGAATGCAAGGTGCCATCACTGATATTTATGGGAAGACATCACGGCACTGACAGGGAATATCATTCTCCAAATGGTACACAAGCAGTCAGCGGCCAGCACCATTTCTCTTTGGAATAGAGGCCACATCACTGCCGCACACCTAGGAAGTGGTTATTACTGGCAGGAGTGATGGCACGAGAGAGCTGTGATGAACATAACTGGGTTTGCTGGAGGAAGATGGGTCAGACTTGTTCATTCTGGACTAACAGAATGAGATTTTAGCTTTTTTATTTCCTGTAATCTTTTTAACATAGGGTCGTGTGATATTTGATACTTAAAAACCCCATGAAATCAAAATTTGAGGTCTGTGGCTTTGAGTCCATGGCTATTAGTTGCTAATAAATTTAGCTTGACCATTTTTTTGCACATTTCAAATGTACAGTCTTTCTATAGAGGGAATACAGACAAAAATATTAATCTCGCAATACCACATGCAATCAACTATTAAAAAGGGACCCTCAATGTCATTACAAGGTAAAACACTTTGCATACATGCACACGTCATGCACTCATGAAGGGGGTGGGGGGTGGGGGGGTCATCATGTGACACACAGCAGCCACAACAGCACTTATGTTTTATTTATTTTTTTCCTTTTTATTCGAAACATTCCCAAACGCATTAACTACATCATGAAACATCTTGATTCTCACCTTTATAGATTATGTTGATCTATAGTGGGTGATGTTCAAAGTAACCTAATAATGTCATCTATTAACTATGCATAAAAACCTGTCTGTTTATGGGTGTCATGTCATAACATATTTTTAATATGACTGACTTCATATTTAATATGAATTTAACATTGAAAGTTAATGTGATTAGAAACATTGCAAGTTAAGCTACTAATCATAACACTTTCATTGTACAGAAAGAGAGCAAAGAACATTTACATTAACAAAGAACATTTTCACTGACAGTCTAGTTCAAGCTCTCTCAAAAACTCCCATTAAAATCACTGAAGCTGTTTAGGCCTACACTATGAAATTAATATCTTACAGATTCGTACACATATTTGCACTTTGTTGTTTCTGATGAGAGAATTCGCCAGAAAGAGGTATTCAGTCAGCGAGTGAGTGAAGAAAACACCGGCATTTTAGCGATGACTCATCTGAACACCTCTGATTGGTCATTGCATTCATAAGCTCAACAGCATCGTGTGTGATTGGTTATAATGCGCAGTGCTGTAAAAACACATCTGTATCTGGCTCAGCGCCAGCCAGCGAAAGCAGATTTGAATTTAGCAGCTGATGATATGACACACTGAACGATTTAATCACGCCGGTGTGATTGTATTAAACATAGAAAAAATGAATCGGCTATATTTTGTCTTTTGGAAGCTGCATTCACAATCCACTTTTTTCATGTTATGTTGTGATATATTGTATGTTTATATTGATATGTCTGTCTGTATGTCCTCCAGGAGATTCCAGAAGTTCTCCTGCCAGGCTGTAAATAAGAATCCACCCTGACTTGCCAGGTTAAATAAAGGCTAATAATAATAACAATAATTAAACTATGGTATTGGATAGTCACCATATACATACACAAACTACCATTTAAAAGTAAGGGGTTATTAAGATTTTTGTTGTTGTTTTTTAAAGAAATTTATACTTTTATTCAGCAAGGATGCATTAAATTGCTAAAAAAGTAGCATTTTAACAATAACAACAACAACAAATATTAGGCAGCATAACTGTTTTCAACATGGGTAATAACAAGAAGTGTTTCTTGAGGATCAAATCACCATATTAGAATGATTTCTGAAGGATCATGAGACACTGAAGACTGAAGAAATAAATATAAATTAATATGAATATAAAATAAAATCACTTTCCTAAGACGTTTTAAGTTACCACAGTTCTAAAGCTGTAAAAACTGTAGTGAGAAAGATATTTTGGCAGAAACTAAGCTTACTACAGTACATTTTTTATTTAACTTTTGCATGTCAAAGGTCATTTCTTTACCTCCCCAATGCAATTACTACACAAGTGCAAAAAATCTGTCCTGCGATGCTTATAATTGCCAAGAAGGCATTCTAACATCTTTATGTGTGCCATAAACGTTTTTATAATGTCCCTCCCACGTTTTAAAACCTCTCTACAGTAATAATCCACTGATGAAGATTTGATTCTGTGAGGCAATATGTGTATGTCAGATATAAACAAAACAAACAGCTGCAGCACATCATCAAATCACAGGACAATCACGTTTATTGGCATTGTTAAGTGTTGAAGACTCTTGTAGCGCTTCAGCAGGTGCGTTTCTCATCGGCCCCCCGGGGAATGATACGGGAAGGGCCAGTAGCTAGCTAGAGACATGCAGAACCCCAGCACTTTGCTCTGTCAGCCGCGGTCTGGCTGACGCGCCGCTCTCTGAATGAACACTGACGTCTATTATCCGCCTAGCGCCAGCAGATTATGAATAAGAAATAAAAGCTACCTCAGCTACAGCACTTCTGCATTAGTGACGGGTGGGCACCACGAGCGCACATACATCTGTACCTTCGTTCCAAGCCTCCAGAGCCCGACTGAGATGCCTTAATCTGAGAAACGAGAAGCTACACGGATTACCGTTTTATTGAAATAAATAAGTGTTTTAAAAACGGGCCGAAAGGCCTAGTTTCAATTTCAATAGCTCGTTTAACCCTTATCGTCCCGATTCCTCTGGGACCATTCTATGTTAATTGGATCTCCACTGCATTTGCATTGAGGGTGTTAACAAGCACAGTCTATGAATATTAATTACCCAGAAGTTTTTGGTCCTCTGGAAAAAAAAAAAAAAAAATACTTTTCTTGATACATATTAATTCTGTGAAGTTTTTTAAAGAGAAACACTCATTAAAATTGCACAAGCCCCATGCTCAAACGTATCCCCATGATATTGTGGCATCTTTAACTTTATCCCTAATAAATTGGGTCATATTAGCCGAAACAAAAAGAAACACCGACCACTTTATAGCCCTTTCATTTGCTTGTATGTAAACAAAACTAACATTTTGACACACCTGCCAAAAGCTGGTGACTTGTGAAAAATTTACCGGCCATTAAACTGTTTGCTAAAACAACAGGCAGAACAAATTGGGGAAGCACATTTAATTGCAATATTTATGTATTTATTTTATTTATTTATTTCTCACTAAATATCCCTATAATCCTCTTGAACTGTAAAGTATTTCATTGTAATTTTAGTAATAATAATAATAATAATAATAATATTTTATTAATTTATTTTGGTGGAAAAACATAGAAAGTTCTCATATGAAATTTTCTTTTGTTGACAACCGATTTATCAACCTTGGTGATTACAAACTTGATAAGATGTTTGGTGCATGTTACATTTTCTTTGAGATACTAAAAACACATCATGTGTGGCTCGTGAAAAGATCACAGTGCTGCGCTTTACTCTAAAAACAGGCAGCGCATCAGATTACATATTTATGACATTTCAAAGCAGTCTTTATGATTTGCTAATTGTGTAAAACCATATCACATTCTCAAGGCATTGTTAGAAATAATAAATACAGCTATCGGACAGCAGGAGAGTAACACTCTTTCATATACTCGCCAATGCTCATTTTTACTCTCATTCGCCAATGGGAGACTGTTAATTTTAGGCTCTGTATGTAACCATTCCAATTCAATGACGGCACAAGATCGTGTGAAAACGGGAATATGTGCATTAATACGTTTCAAAAGTATGAAATGACGTCGTCATGCATTTCTTTTAAGGCATGCATGCCGCAGTGATGTTTGATTGTTTGAAAAGCGTGAAGGATTACAGAGAGACAGAGGTTATTCTTTCATGAGAAAACTCAAGTGGTGCGTTAAGAAGAAATCCTCCCTCGCTGCTTTCGGGACTCCAAATAAGCCATCTAATACTAAAACAACACGGATGCATTTCCCAGTGTAGCCACAGTCCGACAGCTGCTGGGAACACCTGCTCAGAGTGTAGAGTTCCCCTCTTTAAGGCACACACACGCTGGCATCAAAGCCCATCCGGTCTCAGCAGACAATAAGAAGTGCTTCATACTCACTAATGGTACCAGCATAGCAAACACCTATGTATGCATGCATACGAATTGACCCCCATTTTTAAGCAAGGGTATATGGGAAGTGGAACAATAGGATGCTCCTTTTTTATACACACGCAGTGATGCAAAATCCACCCACTCACGCATATGGACACACATTTAGGCTCACTTTGGCAGCCTCTTCAAATGCATACACACATTCTCTCACTCCACTACTTGTCTCCATTGCTGACCATTTGACCTGATATCCATTAGTAAAACAGTTTCCAGTACGCACTCTAACGTAGAGGCTCTCCACAGTGGTTCGGCCGATCCGGCTATCGCACGCCAGCGCAGAGAAGCCCCTCTCATCGCTTCGCTGTCAATCAAACACCATAAACAGGATGCAAACTACTTGTAGGTGTATTTTATTGTGTGAACCGTGTGTCATCGCTGCGGAGGAGATCAGAAATTCCATTGTGACGACGCAACTACTACTTGCAGATTCCAGACAGCCTGTTCTAAATATCACTCCTGTAAATGAGCGGAGTAAAGCATCAGGGGTATCGGGGGGTGAGAAGGGCACTGCCAGAGGGATATATTGCCTGCAACAATTAGTTACGATCCCGAAAAGCAATATGCTTCAATTGTAGCAGGCTTTGGAGAATCACTCACAGCGTGTTTCTGTTTTTTTTTTTTTCTCTCTCCTTGCAAATAATTATTTCTCCTCTCTTCTACGTACAAGCACATTAATGTACAATTTCAATCTCCATCTGTACGATTATGAATCAGATCGGCCATCAATCGGCAGATCCAGCCGAGAGATTCGTCCCGTAATAAAACTGTCACCTGTTCCAGGATAAAGACAGATGTTGCCAGTTGGGTGATAACATAATTAAACCGTTCAACGAGGGATTCCATAAAATTATCAAAATTGAAGGAAGCACTAGCGTTTTACCAATAAAGCAATTTGGGGCAATATGCGGTGTCATAACACCAATCTCCTGTTCAGGATTTGCAATAAGTTGGAGGCTCTGCCTTTCTATAGTGCAATCTGACAATATTAACAGTTTACAAGCAGATACCTTAAAGCGAAAAGAGAGTGAAAAAGAGCACAAATGTGTGTTTTCTTCACCCTCTCTCATCTTTCCTCTGAGCAGGGTTGCAAAAATTTTGAATTTAAAGCTGCAGTCCGTAACTTTTACCTCTTTGTCGCCCTCTATGTTCGAAAACCTGGAATTGCAGTTTCTTGCGGAATTATCTTCAGCGCAGGGTTGTGATCCGGTGTTCCGGCACGGCTCCAGCGCGGATGAATCTAATGTTTTAAGGTGAATGTGTAGTTGTCAGTCACCCGTACACCTGAGGCGTGCGCACTAAAAAGCCTGTCTAACAGCGCCTGATTACTGAACGAAGTTATCTTTTGCGCTAATACAGTCAAAACACACAAGGTTTATGTATAGACTCAGCTGGTTATGTCTAAAATGAAAGTAAACAATTCAGACAAACAGATGCGTGCCTGTTTATTAGATGCAGGGATGTAACGATTACCGGTTTGACGATAAAATTCCCCACGGTTAGTATTACCGTTTCATATTTTAATTATCATTAAAACCGTATTCGATTACCACGATTTGAACAACTCAAGATAAATAAATACTGTCCAGCATAAAGCACAGTTTTAAGTAACAGTCTCACGTGCACACAGCATGCAGAGTAGTTTCATTTTGAGTGAAAACACGGCGGAAAAGCTGGGATGTTTTAAAAGAGTGCTGAGGGAATTATACAAATAAATATATGAATGAATTAATTATATGAATGTACCTCTGAAGGTTCTGACTGTCTTCAGAAACGATTCGATGGCATTTTGTTTTCATCTATGCTCCATGTAATACCTAAAGGAAGTGTTCTTAATTGCAATACTGCTTTGTCCACGGAGTTTACGGGAAACAGCTGTAATTCAGCTTTTCCACAAGCACCACCTAGTGTCAGAGAGTGGATTTACAGAGACTTGTATTAACATTCAACCCGTGTGCAGTTTCTGTCTGGCCAAAAATGGACCGAATTTGCATGCCCTGCTGTAAATTTTGACCGGTTGATGAAAAACAAGCTTATGTGGATTCTACAAATTTAAACAATTCAGATAAGTTATCTAGAATTATTTATGGAGCAGATAAAATACATATAACCAATTATTAATCAATTATCATTTCAACTTAACCCTTTTCTTTATTTAAAGGCTGAAATGTGAGGTCAACTTTTGAAATGTTAACTTTTTCAAAGCTTTATTTGAACATTTACATTAGATATTTGAACATGCTATTAAACTGTTGTCAGTCAAGTGTCATTTAAAATCCGAATATCATCGGTAATGTTATTATTTTAGTGATTATGCAAACAAAAAGTAATTTTGTTTGTTGTTTGTTGATTTTTAAATAAAAAACTTGAAGTTATTTATATGTCGTACTTTTTTAGCATCTCCAGCACATTTTAACAATACCCTGATAATACTGATAACCGTGATAATTTTGGTCACTATAATTGTGATAAGAAATTTTCATACTGTTACATCCCTAATTAGATGCGTGCAGGTCTTAAAGGGACAGAACTAAACATGCTGCCGACTGTCATTAAAGGGATAGTTCACCCTAAAATTTAATTTCTGTCATTATTTACTCACTCACATGTTGTCCCAAACCTGTATTAATTTCTTTCTTGTGCTTAACACAAAAGAATTCTTCATATTTTGAAGAATGTGGGTAACCAAACAGTTGCTGGTCCACATTGAATTTGATAGTAGGAAAAAAAATACTATGAAAGTCACTGTGGACCAGCAACTGTTTCGTTACCCACATTCTTCAAAATAGCATTTATGTTCAGCAGAAGAAAGAAACTCATTCAGGTTTAAAACTAATTTTGAGTGAGTAAATGATGGCATAAATATAAAACACTATGACAGAATCGACAGACAGATGACAGAATTTTTATTCTTTAATGTTAAAACAAAAAAACCTAAAGAGAAAAAAATAACTCGCTACTCTTGACAGAAAAAAAAATAATACAGCTTCTTTAATAGGAATCAGTCTACACAGTGTTTTATTTTTGTATTTGTTCATTCAATTTCTTGAATGCTCCTGCTAATTATGCCTATTGTCCCTAAAAATAAAGCACTGTTTGTTTTATTTGTATATTATGTGTATTTGTAATGTGTATCTTTGTTCTTATTTTTAATAACAAAGATAAAATAATGATAAACATTTTTTATCTTCGTCCACTTTGGCCTAAATATCCAACATTCTTTTTTTATATTTTGTTACCTTGAAAGGCTTTGTCTTTATAACAGGCACATTATTTTGGCTGCACTGCTCAAAACTAACATGACATAGAATTGTGACAAAATTGTGAAATCGTGATATTTCTAAAAAAATCGTGATATGATATTTTTGCCATATCGCCCACTCCTATTTTAAATATAAAATAATATAATATATACATAATATAAATATGATACACATTAATATACCATAAAATACAATACTATTTTCAGATTTGTTTTAAATAATGTTTTAATATTTTATATATAAAACATATAATATTATTTTATATATGTGGTTGTACTATTATTAGATCAGATTTTTTAAAAATTAGGCTAAATACTATTTTATAGGTTTTATATATATATATATATATTATATATATATATATATAAATAAATATTACAACAAATTAAAAAAAAATATGGCATATTAAAGTGTACAATATTATATATACACACACACACATACATACATATACATATATACATATATACATATACATATATATATATATATATATATATATATATATATATATATATATATATATATATATACATACACATTTACATTTATGCATTTAGCAGACGCTTTTATCCAAAGCGACTTACATTGCATTGAAGTTACAGTTTCTACATTTTATCAGCTCTTGCTTTCCCTGGGAATCGAACCCATGACCTTGGCGTTGCTAGCGCCATGCTCTACTATTTGAGATATTATATATTATATATATAATATATATATATATATATATATATATATATATATGCTGTACACACACACCACATTATTTTCAGGTTTTCATTATTTTCATACAGTATTATATATTATTAATATATAAAATAACATTAGAAAATTAAAATTATAATTACTTATACATTTCTATATTTATGCATATTGCATTTTTTTAAAGATCAGTTATATCACTTCCTTAGCATATCATTAATTTTTAATTCTACTTCCTTAAATTTAATTTTGAATTACAATACTGTACCACATTTGCCTCAATTCTATTCACATTGAAATGGATTTTGATAGGTATTCTCAATTCAGTTCTGAACGATGCACAATCCTGCCTGTGAGCGAGGTGGCGTCACTCGTGGGTTTGCGTGCATGAGCATGTTTATGCATCTTCATCACAATACATGCTTTCTGCCACTCTTGAGTTTGTTTCTTGCTCCGGTGGGCTCCAGGGTTTGCTACACGCTGCATAATGCAAGTACCTGTGCTTACTCAGACTGAAAACATTACCTCATCGGCTCCTAAGCCTCCTCAGGGGTCAGAGGAAAACAGAAGTATAGAAAAAAATCATTGCTAATTGCTTAGCCTTATCTTTTGATTTGTAACAAAGCATGATTCTGTCTGAACAAACTGAGATGAGTTTGCCCTTCCATCAAAGAACAACACTTACTCATGCTGTAGCTTTTCTGTCTGGTTGTCTGTCTTTTCTGTGGTTTTGAGATGATGGTGGTATGCCTTTGAGAAAGGGTGCTCTCAAATGTGATTAAAAAAAAAAAAAAAAGACTGCTATGAGACAGGGCATTAATATTTAAAATTTAAGGGCAGTATCAGCTGAGCAGGATTCCTGGCAGTCGCTCTGCAAGTCTGAGTCAACCGCTGCTTGCTTAAACATGCAAGAGATTAAATATGCACCTACTTAATCGCTCATAACTCATCAGGAACTGTGCCATATAGAGGCTTAGATGCACAGAAATGAGAGTGAAGAACGTTCAAGATGAAGAAAAACAGCAAACAATACAACCGGTTCTTCAAGGCCAATAATCTCAACAATATCTCAAGCTGTGCTATGATTTGTCAAGATAACAAAGTCAAACTCAAATATGTCTCATCAGATTTTTCCTTGATCAACTGAGCTACACAACCTCTTCACTGTCAATCAAACCCTTCCGCAGCCCATAAACAGGACGTACAATAAATAATTATAAAAAATGTATAAATTTATTTCGGGTATCATCTCTGCATGCAAGATCAGAAATGACATTTGCAACTATATTCAACAGTCTAATCCAAACTAATGCATAAAGGGGTATCAGAAGGCTCCCAGATGGATGATCCTAGAAATTGAGCTGGATCAGAAACTGACGACAACATCCTCGTTGTACAGCTATTTCGGTGTGCTTCACACAGGTTGACTTCCTGTTACAGAAGCAGCAAAAAAAAAAAAAAAAATCAGCTAAAAACACCAAAAAAAAAAAAAAAAAAAAAATGTTTTGCTCTTGCATAAAAGCAGGCTGGCTTTATTTACTTTAAATCTTTATCTCTCAAGATCATCTTCACTTCCTCATCAAAAGATGTTGCTGAAAACCACAACTTCTCTTTCTGCCTCGCTGAGTGCAAGACAAGACTCTGAGCGCTCTTTGAAGAGGCCCGAATAACAGCCTGTGATGGAACGCAATCAGTACGGGACTGACGGCATTCTCGCTTTAAGTTGCACTGAGAGTACCATGCATTGTGTGAGATCAGATACAGGCCAGTACGATTCCAGGTTTGGGCCACAATTGTGTCATATTTCTCGGGGAGCACATGAGAGATGAGCCATATCAGATCGCTGTGTTGGTTGTGTGGCAATGGAAGGATGTTTGTATTGTGAATGGGGAAATTCCTGCGGGTGCACTCGCTGCTGCAATGAGCGATGGCTGACATGCAAAAAAAAAATAAAATAAAAAAAGTACACAACCTTAGTTTTTACATATTTTCTTTTGATATTTGCCCTAAACCTCTTCTCCACTGCTTTTTCTTGGAATTGCATCCCAGCTACATCATAAGGATGTTCGCAGACATGTTTTTTTCCCTAATCTTGTCGACCACAGACCACAGAGAGATGAATTGCTTATTGGAGATGGCGCTTGTGCCATAATGGAAATCTTTTGCATAAATGCTGACAGGGGTGGTCTGTTCCTTTAATTTTGGTGAATTATATGCATAAACCATTTAAAAAGTGGACCTAAATTCTTTAGTACAAGGATAAAAGACGTTTGAGGTGGCTTTATTTGAATCTAAAGGCTCTATTCTATCTAGAGAACTCCCATTTAGGGACACATCTCTTTTATATAAGGTAGTAGAACTGGGGATTTGACTTCCTAATGGAGATGTTTAAATGAAGCTTATGGTCTACTTCCCCCCAAATCTGACTAGTTCGAGAAGATAAATTCCCCTGTCAAGGTCGAGATGATCAAACAGATTACAATTATTTTATCCCTCGTCTTTATTAATGAGCACTGTCTTTCACAGTTATATCGACTAATCAGGATAGATGATATGTCAGCCTCCAGGTTTGTTGTTTTTCACGTATTTAAGGAGTCGTAGGGGTTTATAAATTGAGAGATAATAAAACCGTACAGCTTGTCAGAGGAGAAACTGGGCTTTTGGAGGTTTAAAAAGGTCACGCTTTATGTACTATGTGCACAACACAAGCAAAGAGACTGATCTGTTGTAAAAGCTGTCAATTATCACATAACTGAATCCTTGTTCTTGGAAAAAAAAAAAAAAAAAACAGAGCTGGTTTGTAATGATCAAAACTGATGAAAAACCAAAATTTAATTTATAAACTATGACATTTGGATTAGAACATTGGCTCTGTTCAGAGCTGCCTTAAGGAAACTTGAAGGGACAGTTTACCCAAAAATGAAAATTGTCATTTTTCACTCATCCACTCATAACCTTATTTGAAATTACTTTCTTCTACAGTTCTACAGAACACTTTTTATTGCACATACAATGATAGTCATTGGGGTCCATTGTTGTTTTGGACCCCATACACTTTCATTATATGGACAAAAACAGTTGTAACCTCCTAAAATATCTAACAACAGGGTACTTCTTTCTTTCTCTCTTTCTTTCTCTCTCAGAGAAGGGCTGGTCACCCCATGGAAGAGAGGGGCGGAGTGAGCAGAGCTCATTAGCATTTAAAGGGCCATGCACCAAAACGGGTCATTGTGAACTAGTGTTAATTTCATTAATGAAAACTATGATGAAAAATGTTCATTGACGAGCTTTTTTCCCATGACTAATACGAGACGAAGACAAGAGGACAATAAGGTCAATAAACTATGACTATATCAACATGCAATTTCGTTGTCAAAATAAGACGAGACTAAAAAATAAATAAATAAATAAAAGCTTTACCAAAACTCTTTTTTATTTTCATCAACAAAGGAGATAAAATGTTATTGCAGACTGCTCTACACGCCTCTACTACGTGAGCTTTCATGTGTGCGGTTGCCAGATATAAAGAATTCAAATCCCCGAATCAGAGCTTTGACTAAACAAAAACAGGACAAGGTTGACTAAATATGATAACTAAAATGTACATTTTAGTAAGACTAAGACTAAATTAAAAATGACTGCCAAAATTAAAACTGCTGTAGGTCTATGGTTAATTAATAATAATCCTATTGCTAAAATGTCAAGTTTTCATTGACTAAAACTAGACTAAAATGTTGAGACTTTTAGTCGACTAAAACTAAATAGGATAAGGTTGACTAAATATGATAAAAACTAACAAGGACATTTAACACGGGACTAAGACTAAGACTAGAATTGAAAATAGTTGACTAAATTAACACTATTGTGAACAGAGCTGTTTTTGACAAGGTAAAAAAGGTGTTTTTTTACACTACCATTGAGAAATTTTAACCAAAGTATGTTACAGACTTTCATTAAGACCCCTAAAGAATCATATTAACTTGTAGAAAATGGGCATCCGATGACCCCTTTAAATGGAAACTATGCTCCACACAGAAAAACTAGCTTTTAATGGTAGTTTTAAACTGCACTATTCTGAAAAAGCTGTTAAAACAGTTGCTGTTAGTCACCATAAACAAGCATGAAAAAAGCAAAAGATGGTTCCTTCACTCACCACAGTCATAATAAAACTATGAAGTAATGTTAAATACTACACTTTTTTTCTTTTTTTTTTTTTTGTTAGAGTGTCAAGTGCACATCCCTGATTCGGTCAACCGCTCTGGCGTTCAGCCTCTCTCTATCTCCTCTGCCTTCTTTCTCTCTCCATTTCCTTGCATTCGTCAGAGTCATAACCCTGTTGTCTCAGTCGAGTGAATCAGATTGAGCCCCTGGCACAGAATGAAGGCAAAGTCAACAGGAATTAAGTTTCAGTGCAACTGTTTACTCAACTGTGGCCTGCAGTTATTGAAATCTTATCCATGGTTTTGTGTGACGACTGCGGTAATTAATTCAGTATGCTTGTGATTTTCGAACTGACAACATCACGCTAAGTCCGAGAAGCACACGACAGACTGAAGCAATTCAGAGGACAGGGGAAGGCAAGAGAGCGAGAGCCAATCACAGATGCTTCAGATTATTGATTGATGGCGACATACTCTAGTTACAGATTGATCTCAAGCAGACTGAAGGGAAAATCAAGATGTCAAATGGGTTTTATTCCTATACATAATCCAAAATAATCATTCTAATTCACAACCAACATCTTACCAAATTAAACACAATACAAAAATCAATATCCCTTCTATGAAATAAGACAAAAACAAATTAGTTTTGGGTCATTCTCTGCTTTCAAACCAGTCGTCAAGCAGAACTGTCCCGTTTGCCATTAAAACCAAGGCATTGCGCTCTTCAGTTCGAAGACAGCCATGTTACTTCGACAGACAGCTACTTCAGAGGCTCCCATCCCCACCAAACAACTCTTGACAACATCTCCCATCATGCCATGGGGTGCAGATAACACACGACTGGCTGATCTTTTCAATGCTAGCCCGCTCAACACGGTGTCGTGTGGGCAAACGCAACACTCAGATAGACAGAAAGAGCTCGTCTGTTTATTTCAGTGTGAGTGAGGATGTTTTGGGCGCTCTTGGTATATAATAAAAACAGCTGCAACACTCTACGCTCCAATGCTTTGAAAGGAAGCTCTCTGAAATCTCGACCTGAGTGTTAGGGGTGTTTACAATGCGACAGGTGAAATCTGTGGCGTCCGGAGGGATGCAGCACATACACAACTGTCCATAAATTCCATTGCACCTATGCATTTGTCCGTAGCAACACGCCTGATAAATATTTCACCTGAATGCAGATGCTGTGGAGTTGCCGGGATAAACACACTGGCATCCAAAAACACAATCACAGAAAGAGCACTTAGTGCGTTTAAAAATTCAAACCGCTCTGAATATACATAAATAATCATAATAATGTGTTTATGTACTCTGGTTGAAGGGGGGGCAATGATTAAATATTTACAAGCACTTAAAGAGGGGAGAGAAGGATGCTGTTGACATGCGTTAATAACAGACAGGTGCAAGAATGAAAGAAAGAAAGGTAGGAACAAGGGTAGGGAAGAACAAACGAATAAAGGATGGAAGAATTTAATTAAGAAACAAAAAAGGAAGAAATGAAAGAAGGAAGAGAGGAACAAAATAATGAACAAATGATCAAAAGATGGACAGAATGAATTAAAAAAAATTAAAAGAAAAAGGGAGGAAGGAAGGAAAGAAGGAATGAACAAAAACAATGTAAAGAGTTAATAGAAAGAAAAAGAAAGAAAGAAAGAAAGAAAGAAAGAAAGAAAAAGAAAGAAATAAAGGACACAAGGACTGAATGATGGCTGAAAATGAGAAATGAAAGGAGGAAGGGAGAAACAAAATAAACAACTGATCAAAAGATGGAAAGACATCAAAAAAGGAAGAGGAAGGAAGAAAGTAATGAAAGAACGAAAGAAAGAGCATAAGAGCAAAAGCAAGGAAGAGCGAAGAAAAAAGAGCAAATGAAAAAAGGATGCAGAAAACTAACAAATAAACAATGAAAAGAAAGAAAATGAAAGAAATAAGGACATAAAGGAAGGAACAGAAACTAATGAATGAACAAATGATGAAAAAAGAATGAATGAATGAATGGAGAAATGAATGAAGGATAAAAAGAAAAGAAATGGAAATAGGAAGGAACAAACAAACAAACTAATAAATGAACAAAAGATGAAAGTAACAAATGAGAAAAGAAATTGAGAGGATGGAAGGAATAAAGGAAAATAAAAAAGGAACAAGGAAAGAAAAAGAATGAATGAACAAATGAATGATGGAAGGACTGAATGAAAAGAAAGAAAGACCTGCTGCTGCTGGAAGTTGACGAGGTCAGACACTGTGATGTCAGAGGAAGGAGTGGCGCTCTTGGAACGAACTTCTCTGTGTCCCTCCACACTAGGTGGGGCGCCGTTCTGATTGGCCGTTCCGTTTGTCGCCTCTGTCCCCGACTCTTGCATCATGACTTAAAAACCTGGAGCAGAAACACAAGTGTCAAAAAACACATATTTAAAACAATTTGATGCAAAAGTCAGTTTCCTTTTGTCCTGCTCTATTTCACTTTTCTCATCTTTCCTCCTCTGTGCTGCTCTGTTTGCAAGCATGACTCTAGTTTAATAATAATAATAATAACCTAAAAATATGACAAAACTTTTACTTTAATACTTTTTTACTTTTGTCTTCTTTCTGCTGGGCCTGAAAGAATGAAGAAACAGCAAAGAGCAAATGGAATGGGAACCCAACCTCGGTCATGTCTCAGCAGAGAGGCCCAAGAAAACACACTCGCTCACAAACAAAACTTGTTCAACTGAAACAGATATATTTACTTGCATTGCTCCCAGAAGAACCACAGCCCGATGGCTTTTTAATGGGAAACGGCTTGTCGGATTACAAATCGCCCAATTCAAAACTTCTCGGCAAACGTTTGCATCCTGGGTGTTGAGTTAACGCCACGGTCCTGGGCCCGCACACAAATAAACAAACCTGAAAATATTCCGATGTACTTCCAAAGTATTTGCAATAATACATTACACTTTAATGATGCCTATTCAGACACACAAAAAGGCTTTTTGTTCTTCCAAACGCTTCCCAACTAACTGCGTTATACTCTCAAAAGTCTAGTTTTCTCCTTCAACACACTGATCTATCCACGTCGTCCCGAGACAGACACTTAGATTTATATCTTTTGCATTCATCACGGTCCTCATTGGCATGGAGTGCCTCGTAGCCCCGTTTCAGACCATCTTAATGAAGCTGACCAAGTCGGGCAGAAGTAAATTAACTTGGCTTATTAATTATTGATATGAGGCAGAATGAATGCCCTTAAAGCAATGGGTGCTAATCACATAGGCAGGTGAAAATTGAAAAGAATTCAGATTTATAATCCTGCCCCCTCTCAGACAGTAATAAGGCGCGTGATAATTGTTCAGCCAGGTTTGCAGGGGAGAGGCGATTGCAGACGCAGATGAACACATTGGGCATTGACCCATCTGGACCACTGGCAGGCTGCCGCTCTTCTATTGTCTGTTTTTGATAAAGCAGATATACTTTAAACAATAAGATATGGCGCTATATATATATATATATATATATATATATATATATATATATATATATATATATATATATATATACACACACACACACACACACACACAATTATTACATTTTATATATAAAATATTATATAAAAACTTAATATAAACATTTTATATGTAATTTATTTTTAATTTAGTTACATTTTTACACATGTACAAGTGATTAATCAGAAATACTGAACTGCACTTTAAATCTGAACTATATCAACAACTTTACTTCTCTATGTTTTTTCTTTAGACAAATAAATATAAATTCAGTAGCAGTTACCCATAATGTACTTTTTACAAAAAACAAATGGAAAAAGGTCATTCTTTAATAAAAAAAAAATCTTGAAATTTACAATTTAAAATAAACTTGGTATTTTCAGGTTTTTCATGACTGTGGGAACCCTGAAGCCCTTCCATCCCATATTTTATTTTTGTCTCCAAAATCACCCTGAATACACTACATAACCTATTGTGTAACTAAACTACTCCATCCTCAAAATCATCCTTTCAATTAGAGACAAATGGACCAAGTACCCGGTACTCCCACAAACAAGCTGTGGCTTGTTTAGCAAGCTTCTCTCTCTTTCTGTCTCTTTTAGGTTTTACTGTCTCATTTGTTCTCTCTCCTTTTTTCATTGTGTTCCATAAAAGAGGGTGATAATGGCTATTATGCATGCACTGTCATTCCGTACACAATTTTCATAATTATAAAGGAAGGGCGTAAATTTGCGAATGCGTAGCATCTCTAAAAGTAATCAGGAGAATACGCCGGGGGGCTATTTTAATGTATGCAAAACTAGTGACCCACAATAAAGACGTGAAGCTGCAACGAATGCAAAGTAATGCACGCGCGCCTGCATCCACGTCTGAAGAGGGCCAGCTAAAATTAACACCCAATTAATTTCAGAATTGACAAACAAATGAAACCCATAAATCTACTTTCTCATTAAATTTCACCATGGAATAATTCAAAAGCTGCAATATCGCGACCAAAAAAAGGATGAAAGAAAATGCCTGTTATCCATCACAAATATCAAATAGATGGAAGAAAAAAATAACCTGGTGGAAGGGCATTAATAATGTCAACGGCTTTATGAATTAAGCTATTGTTTTAGTGTTTTATCATTATGATTCCAGCTTTGGATTTCTCCTCACTTTGATAACAAAAGCGCAGCGGTGATTTTCTGTCATCGCATTTTGAATGCAATATAAACATGATTAACAGACAAAGCATATAAAACCAGCAAGGGTTCACGAGAAACAGATTTGTTTGTTTACAGTGTTTATCGTGGCTTTAAATAAAAAGAAAACAAAGACTTAAGGAAAAAACTTCAATATAATGGAAATTCCCTGAGATTAAGCCCCCACCGCCAGGCACCTACCAAACAAACCTCTATCATCAGATGTCTGTGCCTTTTCCGCACAAAACGCTTGCTAAACACAACAAGTGTTTGGAACAAACAATGGATAATACAACATGGTCAGAATATGTGTATGTTGACGTTTTGCTCGGTTCATCTGCTATTGCGAGCATACGCACCCCACCCGGCCTACATAAAAGCATGAGCAAATACAGAATATCAAGAGCTTTCTCCCTTATTTATTGTTTCCCTGGATTTGACTGTGAGCGTGTTTATGGAGAGAGTGTGTTTGTGTGTGCAGTGCACCAGGCCGGAAAGCAGACTCCATCAGCGTTAAAAAGATGCTGTCATTCCGGTAAGTTCTGAAAGCCCACCTGCTCTTACAAGCCTGTGTTCTCACACCACCCCTGTTTACACAAGTGCCCAACAAAAGCACAACATTCTTATGCTCCAGATAAGTAGTCACAATAAGGACGACAAAACCCCGTGATCACACTCTTGTTTAGGTTCAACCTTGTTGCTTGTCTAGACAACACAATGATCTGTATGACTGAAAAGGTGTGAAAGCATTTTGAGTTTTCTTTTCTGCTTTTCCCCCAAGGATTCCTGATGAGTAATGCAGACAGCTGTATTTTGGCTAGGGATGGTGGTGTGAGCAAAATTACCTTATGACCTTACATTACGGTACATTATGAGACATTTTTATATTACAGTAAAAGTATACTGGTGCATCTCAATAAATTAGAATGTCGTGGAAAAGTTCATTTATTTCAGTAATTCAACTCAAATTGTGAAACTCGTGTATTAAATAAATTCAATGAACACAGACTGAAGTAGTTTAAGTCTTTGGTTCTTTTAATTGTGATGATTTTGGCTCACATTTAACAAAAACCCACCATCTCAACAAATTAGAATACTTCATAAGACCAATAAAAAAAAAATTAAAAAAAAAACATTTTTAGTGACTTATTGGCCTTCTGGAAAGTATGTAAATTTACTGTATATGTACTCAATACTTGGTACGGGCTCCTTTTGCTTTAATTACTGCCTCAATTCGGCGTGGCATGGAGGTGATCAGTTTGTGGCACTGCTGAGGTGGTATGGAAGTCCAGGTTTCTTTGACAGTGGCCTTCAGCTCATCTGCATTCTCATCTGCATTTTTTGGTCTCTTGTTTCTCATTTTCCTGTTGAAAATACTCCATAGATTCTCTATGGGGTTCAGGTCTGGTGAGTTTGCTGGCCAGTCAAGTACACCAACACCATGGTCATTTAACCAACTTTTGATGCTTTTGGCAGTGTGGGCAAGTGCCAAACCCTGCTGGAAAATGAAATCAGCATCTTTAAAAAGCTGGTCAGCAGAAGGAAGCCTGAAGTTCTCCCAAATTTCTTGGTAAACGGGTGCAGTGACTTTGGTTTTCAAAAAACACAATGGACTAACACCAGCAGATGACATTGCACCCCAAATCATCACAGACTGTGGAAACTTAACACTGGACTTCAAGCAACTTGGGCTATGAGCTTCTCCACCCTTCCTCCAGACTCTAGGACCTTGGTTTCCAAATGAAATACAAAACTTGCTCTCATCTGAAAAGAGGACTTTGGACCACTGGGCAACAGTCCAGTTCTTCTTCTCCTTAGCCCAGGTAAGATACCTCTGACGTTGTCTGTGGTTCAGGAGTGGCTTAACAAGAGGAATACGACAATTGTAGCCAAATTCTTTGACACGTCTGTGTGTGGTGGCTCTTGATGCCTTGACCCCAGCCTCAGTCCATTCCTTGTGAAGTTCACCCAAATTCTTGAATCAATTTTGCTTGACAATCCTCATAAGGCTGTGGTTCTCTCGGTTGGTTGTGCATCTTTCTCTTCCACACTTTTTCCTTCCACTCAACTTTCTGTTAACATGCTTGGATACAGCACTCTGTGAACAGCCAGCTTCTTTGGCAATGAATGTTTGTGGCTTACCCTCCTTGTGAAGTGTGTCAATGATTGTCTTCTGGACAACTGTCAGATCAGCAGTCTTCCCCATGATTGTGTAGCCTAGTGAACCAAACTGAGAGACCATTTTGAAGGCTCAGGAAACCTTTGCAGGTGTTTTGAGTTGATTAGCTGATTGGCATGTCACCATATTCTAATTTGTTGAGATAGTGAATTGGTGGGTTTTTGTTAACTGTGAGCCAAAATCATCACAATTAAAAGAACCAAAGATTTAAACTACTTCAGTATGTGTGCATTACTGAATGTGAATTACTGAAATAAATGAACTTTTCCACGACATTCTAATTTATTGAGATGCACCTGTATATGGCAACATAGTTATAGTTTTGTATGAAATTCAACCCCCAAATAATTTTATAAATTGTTACAAAACCATGCAGTAATGCATACTCTTTGACATATCAGCAAATTAAATACTTCGAGATGCACCGAGATTTACTGATATATAAATTCTGGCCTATAGGCTGATAGCAAATAGGCTGATAATTCTTTATATGTTACATTTAATAACAGACAAATGTACAATAATAAAATTCTATACTATTTGGTCAAAATAAAATAAAAAAATAAAATAAAATAAAATAAAAAAAAATAAAATAAAATAAAAAATGCTAAGTGAATTTAGGCATCATGACATAATAATATACAATATTAAAAACAGATATTCATTATGAGATTTGATTATAAAACTTAGACATAAACCCAAATGTGAAATTATTCTCATCATATGAATGTACTGAGATGTACTGATATAAAAATTCTGGCCGATACTGCTAATTATTTTCATGCTATGGTCAAGAACTGATAAATGGACAATATTAAAAATCTACTCTACTTGGTCAAAAAAATAAATAAATAAATAAAAATAATATAAAATAAAATAATACATTTTAAAAAATCATTTTGAGATAGTATGTTAGATTACATCTAACGTTATATTTTTAATTACTAGAATTTTTGACATTTTAAATTAAGCATTAGCGCATTAGATGACGGCAAAGGCAAACTACAGTAAATGTAAAAAAAGGAAAATAAGCATGTACAATTTACTAAAAAAAAACGAAAAAAATAGATCCCAAAGTGTAATGCAAGTTCACTCAAATTGACAGATCAAATGTGGATGTCTGTCTGTTACATATCTAAGCCAGATATCATGCAACATGTTACCTTCGGTTTGGGTCTTCCGCCTCAAGGCGCAACTTTGCATCATTCACACATGTCGGCACAATCAGGGCTAGTGACTCGCCCTCGTGGAAAAGAATTGCTCGTCGCCCTCGCAAAGAGGAAATGACAGCAGCGATGACATTCTGCCAAAAGGAGATCTCACTGCGAGACCAAACAGCCCCTCTAATCTAGACAGGCCTCTCCAGGCCAGAAACATATCTCGACACTACTGTGGTGACATTCTGAGAACAAAACCCCAGCACGTTTGGACAGACGAGTTTTGTCTTTTCTTTTATATTTTCTTCAGTTTGCTTCCAGACCTTGTAGGGCTAATGCCGGTCCGGCAGCTCATACAAACAAAGCTCGCTATTTGTTTAATAACTGATTGCTGCCATGACTACGGTAAACAAGGGGGGGAACAGGGCCTTTTCTTTCTGTTTATGAACAAACACATCTTCTCGCAAAGAGCAATTTAACATTAACCAGGTGGAATGATCAACAGATCCCATAGGTTACACAGAGGGCGAGCCAAAATGTAAACACACTTCAGAGAAAGAGCGAGCGATGGGACGAAAAGAATGGAAGAAGGTGGGCAAGCAAGTATGGACAGCAAGGTCAATGCAAATGCAGCCCGTCTTGAATAAACAGTTGGAGGAGAATCTCAAGACAAACAAACAGTCGTTCTCCTGACATTTAAAGAAGCATTAGGACGGGTGGGCTACAGCTGCTAATGGCCAACGTGAATGTGAAATAGATGGGGAAGGGGACAGGCCGGATCTCACGGACCTCACGTTCCTCCTATACGTCCAGCTCGGTCTGCGGAACAAACAGACACGCAGCATCATCCTTATTGCCTCCGCGAAAACAGCAGCAAGGAACTTGTAAAACCTGTTAAACATTACCACAGTCAATTACTCAGTAACTAGTCCTTGGAAAATATCAATTATGGCTGTGGGTTCTTGTCTATTTACAATGACAAAGCGTCAAGTTTGATTGTACTGTAAACATTCACAATGGTATTGACTAAGGCAGTGAAAAAACAAGTATTTGATAGGTGGCGTATACATAAACAACTATTCTCTTAAAGGGATAGTTCACCTAAAAAGGTATTATCATTTACTCACCCTCATGTTATTGCAAATGTATGCTTTCAGAAGAATTGGTATATAGCGGTGGAGTTGTATGGACCACTTTTATGGTGCTTTTTGTCCTTTTTGGGGATTTGGCAGCATAAATCTATTTCCTTGGAAAGAGAAGCTAGGACATTCTTCATAATATCTACCAGAATATATAATATTGAACAATATATTTAAATGTTTGGTGTCAGTACGTTTTTTAATAACTTTTTTCAGCAAGGATGCATTAAATTGCTCAAAGGTAACAGTAAAGACATTGATACAAATTCTGTTCTTTGAACACAAAAATATTACTGTTTACAACATTAATAATAAGAGGAAATGTTTCTTGAGCATCAAATCAGCATAGTATCAGTAATGGCTGCCAAAAATTTGCCATCACAGGAAAAATCTACATTTTAAAACAGATTAAAATAGAAAACAGTTGTTTTAAATTTCAGAATATTTCAGAATATTAATGTTTTTAATCTGTGAATGCAGATTGTTCAGCTTCTTTCAGAAACATTAAAATAATCGTACAGCCCCCACAACTTTCAAGTGTATACTTCATTATTAACTCATCAAGCGTCATTAGGGTGAGCAGACAAGTAGAATTTTCTTTTGTGTGTCAAGTCCCAAAACTAAAGTATTGAAAACATCCTTTTTAATCATTCCTCACAGCGTAGTGTTTTGATTTTTGAACTTCCTGTCTTCTCAGTCCAACCATTCTCACATTCATTTCATTTAACTCTCCAAATCGATTTACTACCGCTCTGAAGTGATACAGGGGTCTAAACACATATTTATTACACATCGAGAGGAACGTAATAAGATCTTTATGCGTGAAATCCAGATTGAAACATATCACCAGACCATCACCGCTAACCGATGCCGGCGCTCTGTAATGTTGCACACAATGATTCAAATAAATATGAACCCATTATCACACTACAAGCTAGAGAAATGAACAAGAAATGAACAATCAGGATGCCGTCAACCGGAAGACAACTCCAGCGGAGAGGCTAAATAGATGTATAATTTCAAAAGGTACACAAAACAGTTTGCCGCCTCCGAATGAATTTACGACAAAGTCTGTGCGGCGTTTAAAGCCCTGCTGTGCAAAGACTATGATGGAATGCACAAAAGTAAGGCAGGCCACGGTATTTTTAGCGAAACAGCCAAGAGAGACCAAAGTAAATAAGAAAAAGTCTAATGAGTTTTAATGCAGCCGCTACCAGGATAGAAAGGCCAATTTTGGGATGTGGAACTACAGTCATGAGCGGTTTATGGCAAACTCCTGAGCGACTCTCCTTCAAGCGACATTGAAGGATTCGTTCACAGACAGTTTGTGATGATTAGCGCACAAGCATGGCAGCGAAGAGTCGGTAACCGTGAGCTGGGTCTCACCGTGAGGCATCGAGCCGTGGGGAAGGAGGCCTTCACTAAAAAGGCCCCACAGCACAACGGACAAATTAGAACTGTCAAACACCCGCACGCACTCGGCAAAGAAAACAAGGCATTCAATCTCCCGCATCCTTCTGGGACTGTCCAAAGTGCATATTGTTTTAATATTATTTAAAAGTGTGTCATATATTTTTAATCATTGTTACTCGAAATTCGTGCAAGGAACGTTCCCGTGGGTGGAGAGAACGTGGACTTTTGCACAGAAGAAATGTGTCAAACATGTATTTGTGGGACGGGGAGTTTAGCCTCCACGAACTTTGTCTAATTAATATTTCCAGTCTAAACCATGAGAGGGCCTGTATTATTAGAAACATTATCTTGGGGGTAAATTACCCAGTTGCACTGCCATAGTGTCAGTTGGCATTAATGAAAAAAGGCAACAACATAACTACAGCCAAGCAGAGCAACCTGGATACTCAATGCATGATTTACAGGCCCAATAGCATAACAACATCATACTGCTTGTTAAAAATGACTGTAAATATACAAATACAAATATATGTGATTGAAAAGCATGAATTAAATGCTTGACTGCACTAAAATTACTAAAAAAAAAAAAAAAAAAAAAGGCACTTAAATTACAGTATGTGAGATTTTTAAAAAAGTAAATTTGATATGAAAAGACTATGTAAAATCTATGTAAAAGTGTAAAAAGTATGTACAAATCTGAATTCATTAATGTTTTTCTTAAAATAAAAAAAATCTACCACATTGTAATTCCCATCACATTTTAAATTTTGTGTTGTGCTTACCAGCGTTCTGTGTTGGAAATGATGATAGTTAGCATTATATAAATCATAAAAACTTAATATTTTGACAAATTGTGCATAATTTGACAAAATTACAAAATTAACTTTGGACAGGGACAGAGTACAAAAAAATTATATAAAAAGCATTTGGAAAGCAGCAAAAAAATAATTAAATAAAAAAATAACAATAATAAGGCATAGATAAAAGTTTCTAATATAGTTTTAAAGTGACCTTCTAATAAAAAAAAAAAATACAAAATAAAAATCAATCCTTGGGACATAAAAGTGCCTGAAGTTGTAGAAACACTCAAACATACGGGAGAAAGAAAGCAAAAAATTATCAACTGTGATTGTGCAAATAAGAGCTCAGGCCTGTGTTGCTGTTTGTGAAGTTTTTACATGAGAAATTATTATCAAAAGCTCTAATAACAACCATAATTGCCTTCTGATTTGTCAATACATGACAAGAAAATGTTAACACAATCACTCTATAAACACACTTTTTTAAACGCTTACAGCATTGATTACAAAACACACAATAGGTCACGCTGATCGACACTCGTTTGGCTTTATCAGGCATAAACATGCTGTAGATCTCAGCGATTTTCAGAGCTTGCATGCACAAAACCTAATTTCTGCACAAAAACATTTGACGTCACAGCTCATGTCTGTGAACAAAAGCAAAAACCATAGGGGAACCCCGAAAGACTACTTTGCAACATTTAGAAATCACATGGCCTCTCTATAGTTTTATACAACAAAGATTCCTCACCGCAATCAACCACAACATCGCTTGGTATAGTTTCCATCCTGCATACTTAGCCAATATCGAGAAAGGGATATTGCACAGCTGTGAGGTGCCGGTGCCAAATTGTAGAGTTATGCTCAAAAGCGAAATATCTTTCTGAATGTTTACTACAAAATGCGTGTTGCAAAATGAGCAGATATATGGCATTCGTTCTGCCATGCTGATGTCAGGCACCAGGTTTGTGCTTAAGAGGCATAAACATTTCAAAATACTGAAAGGGTTAAAAAATAAAGGGTTGAGTACCCTGTCTTCCATTAAGCAGTTAAACCAAAGGTAAAGGGCATGCTGGGGGTAAACGGCAGAAGACCTTGCGTGAAACCGATGAGCGCTTTAATGGAATCGGCTTTTTAACAACTCTTTTTTTGTGTTAAATACAGTCCGTGTCAGGGAGATGCGTCCCACCCGTAAAGCAAGCGCAATGACAACGTACAGTGGGCACTAACGCAAGGACATAGTTCATCTTGCCATTTTTTGCAATTCCCAGCTGATTAGGGTCATTATGTTGGAACCCTGATTTATGCTGTCATTTCCTCTCACCTTATCCTGCATCAATGAATCTTAATGAATTGGTAAATAAGGGTGAGGATTACACTCTGCGACACTGAAACATTCCTCACCCTCCACGCCACCAGATTTATGGAGCCAATTAGGGACTAACAGAGAAAATTGGCTGGCAGGAAAATAATATTCTTTATGGTACAAAATGGAAAAGCATTCACGCTGAAGGGCAATTGTATTGTCAGCATTAAGTCCATAAAATATCCCCTCCACCCAGAGAAAGAGAGAGAGAGACAGACATTTTTGGCAATCATTCTAAAATTACAAAAAGAAATCACATTTCAGAAAAGAATATTATTTTTGAGAGGAAAAGCATTTTATTTATCACTTCCCAATAAGGCTACTTACCAGACTCCAAATTATTAAGCTCTAAAATATAAATTGTACTGACCAGCAAAAACAAGCTAAATATGTTTAGTCTTCGTAAAATTTTTCTATACCTTCAATTCTAACGCTCATGCAAAAAAAATAAAAATAAAAAAATAAAATGTATATATGTATATATATATATATATATATATATATATATATATATATATATATATATATATATATATATATATATATATATATATATATGAAAAAAAAAAAAAACATACATAACAGAAAATCAATTACGAGAATTAAGAGGATGACACCGTAGGATTTACTGCGAGTGCATTAAGGAGCCGTCGACATAAACGTGATAGGGTAAAAAGGGATTTAATAAACACGTGTACCCTGCTCGTCCCGTGACCATGAATCATGCACCGGCACACAAATCGCCCTTTAAACCAATCAGTCTTCTCCATGATCAAAACAACAGCGCCAGCCGCGTAACAGCTAACCAACGTTGTGCTTCAGCTCTTTAATGTTTTTTTTTTTTTTTTTTTTTCTGAGCTGACAAAAAGTGGAAATACAAAAAGATGGCCAGGAGAAAAAGAATAGGAGGCAGGGAAAAAAACGCAAGTATCTGTGAAAAAAAGCCTGAAGTGAGACCCACCTCTTCCTATTAATGGCAGCATCTTAGAGGCACACTCAGTGTGCTAACGAGCCCCCTTTATGTATTACATATTGTGACTAGACTCGGAGCGTAACAGCAGCTCTCCACATCAAACAGGCAAAGGCCTGTTATTAGATGGAGGGTTGGGAGAGAGGCTGTGTGAAAAGAAGTGGAAAATTAAAGTTGAAGCCAAGCAGGAAAGGCCTTAATTTACTGGCATGTACAGTATGCAAATGAGATTACTCTCTGCTTAACTGCATCATTTATGTCCATAATAATGGCATCATCATTATGGGACTCAAATTAAATTACAGCGTAATTAGCATATCAAAGTGATTGGTTAAAATTTAAAACAAATACCCAATTTTCGCTAATGAAAAGCTGTAATCGACGCTCATGTAACTCAGAACGAAAACAGCCAAAACAAATATGTGTTTTCTAGTGGCGGGAAGCTGGGGGAGGGCTTTTGTCTCGCTCAAACATGACAAGGGAGGGGCTTATGGAGGCTGGATGCGTCTTACCTGATGGACTTCACACCCTCAGGTTCCATTTCCTAGAGGCACTCTGATCAAAGGTACCATTTCCTACACTTGCCACTTTGGAGCTCATCAATAAAATTCAAAATCACTTCACCGCTGATCCGATGGGGGGGGGAGTGAAAGAAATATGTGAGAGAGATGGGGGTGGGATAACTTCTGAGGGCTTATAACTAACATTTGAAAGGGGAATGAAAACACCTCCACTTTCCAGCCGAATTATCATGAATAATGACATTTAACTATTGCCGTTTACCGAAAGCAACTGCACCAGAAATGACAGCACTGCAACCCAAATCATCCCACAAAAAACACCTCAAACCCGGACTTGACAGATCACAAAAACACAGTTTGTGTCATGCATTCCCCTTTTTTTGATCCGTAGCTTTAAGACTTTCATGTCGCCACATTATTGATCTCATTCCGAATTTATGACGCACTTCTCCGTTCCTGGAGCAAAATCTGAGGTCTTAACTCTCAGACATAAGGCAATCTCTCCTCACCAACCCCCCCAGGACTTGGTCTCGATTGACTTCGCCAAACTGCACCAACAAACGAATCAGAGCCTGTGCACATTACTCTTGAAAATTTAAAGAAGAGATATTTTATTTTATTCATTGAGGAATCCATTATAGGCCGTATTGCTAAGAAGTATGTAAATGACATGCCTTTCAAGGTAGAGTCGGGGCAGAATCCTCTTCATCAACTAATGACACCGCTCATTACATGCAGAACAGAGCGGAATGAAAGTGCTCCTGTCTGCGGCAGTGTCTTCTCTGTGTAAATCCCTATGAAATGCTAATATCTCACTTCTAATTAAAGGATACTAAGTCCAAATGTACCTATGCACCAGTAACATAAATTTTATTAATGTTTTTTCGCTGTTGCAGCCGTGCATAGGCTTCATTCCATTAATTCATGGTTTAATACCACGGCTGCTCAAGCATTCTTCTCTTTTTTGCTTTCATTGCCCTTTTTATTTCTTTCTTTTCTTCTTTTTTCGATTACTTGTGGCCCACGATTACAAACAGATGCTCATTGTGAGCAGCGGCATCATTATGGGGTTGTGAAACTATAGTTTTTTGCAGGTGCACGAGTGCCTGGCCACACAGACGTTTGCACAAACAGACTCATGCGCACATGAGGTGCTAAAACTATCTATCAGAAAAAAACAACACTTAGTAAACCGGTATGGCCTCTCTGAGCCTGTACACATTTACTGTATTTACACATGTCTGCATGTAAACATGTTTACAAAAAGTGTGCAGCCATTCTACGAATTCGACCTTGAAGTCTACAAACAACAGCCACACAAAGTTCATTAAGAGAAGGTTAAAAACAATGCCGTTCCCTTTTGCCTGAAAGACAAAGCTGGCTTTGTGCATTGCTTTTTCTGATGCACAAAATGCAAGGAAAATTGATCACCTTGGTATCACCGTTGAATTAAAAAGCCTACCTAATGGTTAGTATGAAATACTGCCTAATTAGGGCTTTGGTTTTATAGCGCCTGTTAACGTAGTTATCACTTACAACATTGTAATGTCAAAATCAATACGGATTACTTATGTCCTATCCGCCTCCATTCCATGAGGTGACAATAGTTTATCTGTCTTTGCACTTATTAGGCAGGATCGAGCCAGACAGTGTTTGGAATAAAGAACCAAAACTCAATCTCTGCGCCCCTGCTCATATGGTATTACTCACATAACCAAACTTAATCAAAGCGATTTATTTCAGCCTGAAAGTAGCAAAACACTTCACAGCAAAATATTGTCACTGATTTCACTACTGTCTGCAAAAACAGACTTATTTGTGGAACATGAGGGGAGAAAGGCAGCTGTTTGAGTGAATCTTATCTTTTAGTGAAAACTGTCAAAAACTAATAAATAAAATACTCAAAAATAAAAAAAGTTATAATAATGCATAATGTTACAATATATTATAATTTGCTAAAAGAAAATTAAATCTGTTTTTGGACCACTAACCATTTTAATTAAACACCTTTCTTTACCAATTCTCATAAATAAATAAATAAATGTGAAAGATAGACACAGATAGAGAAAAACAGAGACCTATGGAGAGATGGATCAATAGATGTATGGATACTAAGTCAATTATTAATGTTTAGACATATTAAACTCCCAATAAAAATAATTGCATGTTTTTATTGTGTTTTATATAGTATGAATATATATTTTATATTGTACATACTATTTTTTAATTATTATATTATTTTAAAATAATATTACTCTTCTTTTTAAAGTCATTCATATAACATACTTCCATAAGACTGACCAATATAAAGAAATAGAGGACATATCAAACTTGTAAATGTAAATTTAAAGGAAAAAAGGATGATAAAAAGTAAGTAAAATGCAGGGAATAACACCAAATTCTAATCTCAATTTAAAGCCATGTTATGACAATATACCCATAGATAAGGTGTAGCCTGCACTGAAGTGTCTGCCTGATTCAGATCTAAGGTTACAGTGGCTGACCTTCAACATTCCTCAATGTCCCAGAATGCCATTCATCTAGAGCTGCAGATAACGCTGAGTAAATATCATAAGCATGAGGATTTTAGGATTGAGGTGAGGCCGGCCACATCCTTAACCTACAAGGAAGAGGGCGAAGAGAGATCTACCCTTTAAGGGCCCTTTCCTCTGCTGTAAGCCATATCCATGTCCTATCATTTCTCTTGGCATTAGCGTTCTTCATCGTCCCTTTGATGAAGGCTCCTTCACCTAATCATAAAAGCTATGTGTTCTGAAAACCTGCATTAAATCGCAAGGATTCTTACACACGTTACAGACACAAGCAGAATGAAAGTCCTAAAGATACTCACCAATCAGAGAAGAGAATAAAAGAGCTTGATTGGTAGGGTAGCGCTTGAGGAGTCTCGTGTATGAGGGTGCAGTGAAGAGAGGAGGGACACGACCTGTGACTGCACTAATCTGTTCTGAAACACACCAACCCTTATCCCCTGCTGATATACACCTAAACAAGACAAACACAGGCAACCAGTGAACAGGCAACCACAACAAACAAAAGAGTGAAAAACTGAAAGAGAGAGAGAGAGAGAGAGAAAGAAAGAGAGAGAGAAAGAGAGAGATACAAGACGAAAGAGAGAAGTACTATTAAAGTCATTTAGTAGAAAAAGGCAAAGGTAAAAAGTACAAAACTAAATTTAAAAAGCACCTTAAACTTACCCCCCAAAAACTAAAGATTCTAAAGAAATAAACATTCAGATAAAAATCTTTTTAAATCAAAATATATATTCATGATTTCATGGCAATTAAGCTAATTTCTTCCTAATTCTAACTGCAAAAATAAAATAAAATAAATAAAACAATTTTTTTTTATTTTAAAATTAACAAAAATATCTGATTATGAATAATAATTTAAAATAAGAGGCAATAGCATAGTTTTAGATCATTAATAAATTTATAATCATATTTTCATGACAATTAATAAGATAAGATTTCTTCTCAAATACCATAATGGCAAAAAAAAAAAAAATAAATAAATTATAAAATAAAAATAAAATAAAATAAAATAAAATAAAATACATAAAAAAATCTGGGCAAATTAATCAAAATATTGATAATGACCAATGAATAATTTAATAATAATAACACTAAAACGGTTTTAGACCGTTAGACCGTAAATATAAATATAATTTAGACTGCATATATATTTTCATGACATTTCTTCCATTTCTACCTTAATGCCAAAATATAATCTAATAAAACAAAATAAAAATAAAATTTAGGGAAAATGAACCATCCTGCACTATTTTTTTTTGTCCAAGCAGATGCTCTCTAGAATTAGAATACCCCTTGCCTTACAGAAACTGATTGTACATGATGTAAACTAAAGGCTATTGGCTACTGGCTTTCTTGAAATGGCCTGCCCTAACTTCCTGTTTCAATAGGAAATAGGTTAATGCAGCAAACACACTGGTGTTAATGAAGCCATTTCATAAGGAAGGATGAAATATGAGCGGCTGTAGACCGAGAGAAAGAGAACCCAGTGAGGCAAAAAGCCTAAATATCATTAGCAAACACGCGCCGAGATGTGGGTAAGGTTGATTAATGTAATAATGAGAGGCAAGGCCTGTGACATTTGTTTCTTATTGTCTAAGTGGCAGTTTAAAGGCCTCTACCCTGGGCTGGGCCCCTGGCCTTCCTTCTGCACTGTTTTAACAGAGATGAAACCATATTAGGACGTGTATGCTAAAGTAAACAATAACATAGTTGCAATGAGACGGAAATTTTTCAGCTAATGGTGTTTGTCATTCCTGTTTTCAGTCCTGGACTTAAGCTCTTTGCTTCTTTTTCTTTTTTCCACATCTTCTTTCTTTTTTTCCCTCTCTCCCTCTCTCCCTCCCTCCCCCGAGCTTGGGAGGACTGTGTTTATGAATAACAACTAAAGCAGCCGGTCCACGACCTGGTGCAAAACACACAGTAAATAGATCTGCTTTTAACGTGCCTGTTCACTTTATTTGTTTGATTTGTTGAATTAGCTTTCAGTCTACAGTGAAAAAAAAAAATAAATAATAAAACAAATCTGACACAAGTGAAGCACATGCTATTTTGTCCATGTAATAACATTAATTGAAGTTATATTTCAGTATTATACATTATTTTAGCCCAAAAGATTAGATAATGCAGCTCAGAAAAAGTTTGAAAGAGAGGGATTTAAAAAAAGATTTCTTCATTCAAAGCAGGGTCTTTTTTTGGATCCAAGGATGCAAACTGAACCAGACCCCCTGTTGCATACCCCAATTCTCATAAAACATTGCAAAAGACAATCAAAATCCTTATACAATCTCAATATACTTTATCTAACATTATATACCCACATTCTCAACAAGATGTATATTATTATTTGAATATTTCATTATAAACTCTAGTATATTATATTTTATACTTATTTACACTCAGTAGTTTAATATTATAGCATCACTACCGTATTTGCCATATGAACGGTCAGCCAAAAAACGTTACCTTTTTACAATTTTCAGTTTATTATTTTGAACCAAATAAATCAATGAATTTTGAATCAGTTTAGAAATTTTTAAGACATCTGGAAATTTGAACTCAGTTTGAAAAAAGCTAACGTAAAGCACCATTAAATTAGTACTAAAGAAAAACCTATGCATAAATAATCAACCAAAGCAATGTTTTTTTTATATATGCCATTGTGAAATCAGTTACCTTTCCATACAAAAGAACATTAGTACATTACATTTATTGCATACACAATATTTTTGCAATTCCATTTGGTGCCAAAAGCGGTGCAGAAATTACACACTTCACCTTTAACAAAGTCCAAAGTCAAACTCTTATTACGGAGTTTAAAAGCCACAACAAAACTTCAGCTAACCAGTGCAGGCGTATCTCCTTTCCTCCCCACAGCACAAATACACTCCCCCCCCCCCTCACACACACACACACACACACACACACACACACACACACACACACACAAACACACCTTTCAAATGCAAGCTGTTTATTTACTTAATGTTAAAGCTATTCCATTAAGCAGCCAGGCCCAGGTGCTTCATCCCTAAAAGGGATTTTGCTTCCTCAAATAAATACCATGGCTAGGCATTGCCAAAATGATACTGACCATGAATATAACAAATGTTATAAATAACAGATAGAGAACAATAAACATCAACCTATGTGAGTCATTAAGGACATATACTTTAAATTTCAGTGAATGCTTGGAGCTTATGATGATTTATGAACATAATCTGATCATTGAAAGGTGTATTTTTAAGGAAGGCAAGCTAAGACTAAGCCCATATTGTATGGCTTACCTGCTTATGTTCAACAATGTGCTAATGATTTCACTTTCGTCTTACCAAAATGAGTTCAACCGTGTGGTGTATTTGCATTGCTAGTACAAAGAAAACAAAACGACTGGAGGGGAAAAAAACACAACCTTACTTAAGAAAAAAAGGAGCAAATGCATTCATTTGATGTTGGAAGCACCGTCTATAATCATTCTATCATTCAATTTGACCCATTTAAAATACGGTCATCTCTTTTCAGTTGGATGAAGAAATTGAAAAGTGATGCAAAAAAGAAAGAAAAAACAGAGTATGTCTTCAGATGAAAAGAAGACAAACTGAGCTTTGTGATATATGTGACAAACACTCTCTCACACACACTCCTCGCAGAGCGTTTTTGTGGACCGATTTCCCTTTCATCTCTCTGAAGACAACTCCTCTGACAGAAGCCGAGACTGCTGCCTGCCTGACTGCCATCACTTCCATTCAGTACAAAGATTCTGTCACGAAGACTCGCTCCTACACAGTGGCAGGCCAACTATATCAAAGCCTTTCCTCCTCTAAGAGAACAGAATTCATTCAGTTATCAATATCAAGACAAATAAAATGGATTTGTAATTGTCATTTTCTAATAAGCATTTAGAGAAGAGCCTCATTCTGCACTTTCTAGTAAATAAACAGCATCTAACTTTTATTAAAGTCAGTAGAGACACAAATCTGTTAGATATGTTAGATAAAATAGCCTAGTACCTTTTCGTTTTTCAGATTTTCAGTTTACTAAATATATCAATGAATTTGGAATCAGTTTAGAAATTTTTAGCTTAAAGCACCATAAAAGTAGTCCAAAAGTAAGACCTCTGCATGAATCAAAAATCAAAGTAATATCTTTGATACATGCCATTGTGAAATCAGTTACTGTCCATACAAAGAAGTATGCTAATGTATGTTAATTGCACAAACAAAACTGTTAGATACATAAAAATAACCTAGAAGGAAAAGTAGCTAGTTAAAAAAACAAAAACAAAAAAGCATGGTGATTTGGACATGTTTCACCTCTGGGGTTTTGTCCTTTTCAGCTGTTTCCAATCATACAACATCATAATTTTGGCATAATTTAGCCAACAGCTATTTAACAGTACCATTACTTATATAAAAAAAAAAAAAAAAAAAAAAAAAAAAAAAAATCATCACCATGGCAATGCCATATTTTTTGTAATTATTGTAATCGTCCATACTGTATTTCTATGGTATTATCATTACACACTTCCACAATACAGAAAAATGCTGACACTTTCATGATTAACAAAAAAAGAGAAGCTGGCCCTAATTCTTTCATTTCAGATGTTACCGCTCGAAAAATGATTTTTATTACAGCAGAGTTATAAACCTCTCTGAAGTTATGCACACGGGCGCATAAACAACTGTGTGACTAGCATAAGCATTTAACTTTCTCGTTAGCAATCTCCCCCGTATGGCGCTTTAGCCATGCTGGCTTGTTTATTATGTTCATAGCTTTGGCAGAAAAAGAGATTTAAGTGAACTCCTACGAATCGGAAGCACTTGTAAATGCATAGAAACACACTCAGCTGTAGAAACAGGGGAATTAGGGGCTTACCAAATGCTAATGCTAATACAAAGCAATTTTCAACCTGATGCTGATACACAGAATTACATTTTTTTTTTGTAGTAAGCAATAAAATGTACTCGGAAGAGCTATTACATGGACCCTAATCCACCTCTGCGCCCTAACATGCATCAATATACAACTTTTCATTTGGTGTTACCTCAGAATTTCCATCTTTGTGGTTGCCGTAAAACGAGAGGATGAAGCAAATAAAGTAAATAATCAAGTGCATGATCTTCAGAGGCATTCCAATTTAGCCCTTGGCAGGCACCACACAGCATGCAAATATCATATTTTCCCCTGCTGTTTAGCTCTCTGAAAATGTACTCCGAGTTTAAGTGGATATACACTTACTTTAACTTATGGAAGTGTGGTTGAGTGGGGATAGGACTGTATCAGTCATCCATACAGAAATAAACGTGCGTTTCTGCCGAGAAGTGGACTGAATAGGTCTTTTTGCGTTAGAACAAAGTGTATGATAAATCAAAAAAAGTTTACAAAGTGTGTAAAGTTATCAAAATCCAAATTCTTCAGTATCATTCTTGTCATAATTTCCAAATTCTTTTTACTGAAAAAAAAAAAAAAAGACAAAGGACAAAGATACTGGTTGCTATAAAGTTTTTACAGTGTTTGTAATGACAAAAGAGTGAGGTCAACAGGCTAATGATGCAGAAAGAAGGCAGGGGCAGCTTTTTTAAGGTGTATATGGTAAGAAAAACAGAAAGAGAAAACAAACACAGACATAGTGAACTAGGTTTGCGTATTTGGGTGTGTGTGAATGTGTCTGTAAGCATGAGCTCATGGGAAAGGATGGGAAGTCCCTTCCTTGTCCACTATGTTAGAGATAGAACAGACATACAAACTCGATCCCTCTCACACCCTGTGCCTTAATACTCTGCGTGAACACCCCTATTTCACTTCTATGGTTTGCTCCGATCTCCATGTCAGCTGCTTAGGGCTTTTCCATTCTGGAGCAGACAGGTTGGGAAACCTGTTTGGAAACCAAATATCATTTCATACATCATTTGGTGCCACTACTGGCTAAATTATCCTCATCATAGTACCTGGACAATTCAAAAAGTCTTATTAATAATTGACAATGACTGCAACTCAACAAGGATTGATAAAAACCAAATCGTTTCTTGAAAACAAGAAACATGAGGAACAAAGGGAAAAAAAGACCTGTGCAGTTAGGCAAATAAGCCGTCCTGTTTAGTGGTAAACTTTGACAAAAAATAAATGACCTCTCCTTTTCTCTCAACCTTGAGAAAAGCATACAAACACAAGAGCTTCAACAAATCAAGTGATTCATTAAACTAGATATAGAATAATAGCACAAGACCTGCCTGATCTGTAGATCTGTAGTCAACAAACACACACATCCACACTCATACACAGCTCCACTGGAGTCTAATAAATAATCATTTGTTTACCTTCTCCAAGGACTTGCTTATTTGCGGTCGTCTTCAGTTCCAGCGCTGTGTTTAACCTCCCTGCCCTGCAGAGACAACAAGCACAGAGGAAAAGCTGTAGATGTAAAATTACTGCAGCTGTCACAAACCATCAGTCATCTTCGTGCGTACAAAATGACATTAAAAGTAAGCTATTTTGGTAAGCTATTTTGATGGTGCAGACAAACTAATGAGGACTCAATCGTGGACTTACCGAATAAGCACATCATCTACTAAACAGAACTTGAGAGAACAGAAAAACACGCTTTTATCTTTTAACTGTTAACTATAATATGGAAATGTGTGATTCATCGCTTATTAATCCATTTCATTTTCAGGGTTAAACTTTAACTTTATATCAAGCAACAGTTGTACAGTAGAGTTTACAATAAATCTGCTGCTAAAACTAGATTACTTACCAAAACATATCATAACAATATCATTTTTGGGCTTTTAAAATTTTTAAACCATTTTTAAAACTTTTTAAAAGAAAGCCACATTTATTTGATCAAAAATACAGTAAAAACAGTAATGTAGTGAAATATTTTTTTAAATTTTGAAATCTATTTTATATATATATATATATATATATATATATATATATATATATATATATATATATATATATATATATATATATTTTTTTTTTTTTAAGCTATAATTCATTTCTGTGAGAAATTTTCAGCATTACTCCAGTCTTCAGGGACACATAGTCCTTCAGAAATAATTGGTGCAAGAAACAAGAAACATTTCATATTATTATCAATGTTGAAAACAGTTGTGCTGCTTTATATTTTTTTTGGAAACCATGATACATTTTTTCAGGATTATTTTATGAATAAGAGAAACATCAAAAGAATAGCATTTATTTGAAATAGAAATCTTTTGAAAAAGTATAATTTTCTGGGCATGGTGTCACTACTACCAATATGTATTACCATAGTATTCTTGGAAGTACCATGAAATACAACATAAACCCATAATGCATGAATTTCAGTTTCAAAGTGTCATAGTATTATCTGCCACAATGCCCTTTTATAAAGTACCTCCTCCTAAAAGCCAGTGAGGCAAACAAGCTCACATTTACAGTCTCAATATACTCTAAGAGCATATTCTTATGCTAGACTATTGAGAAAGATACTATAGGCCAGCATCCCTTGGGCATTTGAATAAAAGCATGAAAGCTTAGCTGAATGTGAAAAAATATGCAGTTTACATTTGGCAGTCAAAACAGTGGCTGGCCGTTTGAGCAGAGTGATTCTGTTTATCTCAGGTAAAGTGAGCGCAGATAAAACACACTGGTACAGCAGGTCCATGTTCCTGCATCAATTATCTGTTAAACGCCCTTGTTAAGGTGGGTGGTCAGCATTTACAGCGACTAAAAACACCAGCCACCACAAGGACCGTATGCGTTTTCCGCATATCTTGTGCTGATTCCATTTTCTCTCATTCTAATTCATTAGACTTCAATTAACACGTCATGCTTGCTGTTATGAATCAATAGCTCTTGGTGACAGGTGATGAATTTTTCAGCTTAAAAAGCTAAACATCATTTATTCAAATCACCTGCTAAGGTCTCAGGTGCTAAATGAGTTTACTGAAATGCCTAACGCTCATTTAGACAAATGTTCTCTCGTCCTAATGACGAGAACGTTTTGCATTGAGAACGGGAAGGGGGGGAGAAAAAGAGAGACACACAACAGCAGTTACCTTTCAGTTTTTAGCACCGTAATGTGTTGCTAAATCGATAACAGTCCAGACTGAATGCATGAACTTGGAGGTAACGCTGGTGTTTTGAGCAGCGGGGTGGTGGAGGCCTGGGGAGTGAATAAATACGCTCATACTGTTAGAGCCAGCTGGAGAAGGAAAAGAACCAGCACTCTGGTGCTCGGGGAACTTGCTGAGATGATCGGCTTCATGGGTGTGTTATGAAGGAAACACGGCAAGAGAGACAACTAAATGAGCACATGGGCTAAATACTGTCTGAAGATAATAGCGAAGAAACAGATAGGGAAAAAAACAACAACTTTAAGCTCTTGTGTAAAGGTGTTTCTTCAACTATGGACAATTTTGGCTCTTTGGACTTAATTAACTCACTTCTCAAATTCACTAGTTTGTCAAACAATGTCCAACGGTGTCCAAAAGTTGTTGATGTATCCTAAATACACATAATTACATATTTTGACACTTTTTGTATAATTACACCAAAGTGATATTTAACTAATTGTTTCTGTTTTCAATACAGATCATTTATACTACATTTCAAAAGTTTGGGGTAAAAATACAGTAACATTATTACAGTTTAAAATAACTATTTCTATTTTAATAAATGCAATTTATTTCTGGAATTTTTAGCAGCCATTACTATTAAAAAGTACAAATTTTTTAAAAATTACTAATTTCTCAAAAGTATTCATTTCTTAAAAAAATTTAAAAAAAATAAAAATAAACGTTTTGATATGACCTTCAAACAACAACAAAAAAAAAATATTATATATATATTTTAATAAAATATTAAGGTAATTGTGTTTGACCTAAAATCCGGTAAAAACTTTGGTCATACATGACAATGATGGCTAAAAATTATATCATGCACATGAATATCTACAATCTCGTTTATAAAACCAGACCTGAAGAGGACTTCTGTAAAATGTTGTTCTTATTCAACCACATTTACATCGTACAGGATGTTGAATCACACACTCCAACCGATTCCTGGCTAAAACCAAGCCAATTCTAACGGAAAAGGCCCCGGTGTTCATTATGGACGCCTCTTCAGTCCATCTAATGGACCATCTCTTTCCTCACTTCACCAAAAACACAAGAGCACATGAATATTTACCACCAAGCAAAACCATTCCATTAATCGGTTTGCGAATGCTTAAATAGCATATCTGTGGCTACTTCTGCAGTGGGGTCATAAATGAACATTCCTGCTTCGTTAGCATATTAATTTATACAGAGATAGAGTGCAGCTCATAGGCTGTGATCAGCTCCTCTTCTCCCCTATTGGTCAAGAAAGCAAATCTATCCAGTGTCCTCTGACAAGCATTGCACAAAAATATTGTAGAATGGTGTTGTGTAAAACTATTAGAGGAACAGTTCCCTTTTGTTCCTCCGTAAAACAAAAAAGAAAATAATTTGAAGAACATTAATATTTCTCTTTTGTATAAAATGAAAACATAGTGACTGTATTACACATTAAAGAACTTAGAAGCAACATCTCATTTCCATAATGACCAGCGCAATCTACAAAGAGCAGCGAAAATTAAATGACGTTAAATAATGACGCAAATACCAGTGAACTGGCGAATGCAAATCTTAGTAAATCGTGTTGCAAGATTCATTTAAATACTCTCCTCCCATAAATTTACCGATCGAAAAGGAAACTCAAATGTATATTTTTAGTAAGGTGAGTTGCAAAAATAACTGTGTCCATGCCTTTTCAGCGCCAATTTCCCACTTTGTGTCTTTAGTAAATCCTGATAGTAGTTTTTAACGCCAAATGAGGGTTTGCCCTGGCGCAAGCTGATAGTAAATCTGGCCCATGGGATATTGTAAGCAAGTCGTATGGACCTGCTGTCAAAAAAAGGGAAAAGAACAGAGTGAACATTCTTCAAAATGTCTGGGTGATTTTTTCCATTAAACTTCTATTAAACTTTCAAACCTTAAACTCTGAACCAAAAAAGGACAATCACATCAGAAAAGGAGAAAACAGAAAAAGAGAGACCGCGAATGAGAGACCGAGCAGAGGACAGGCTGTGATATCTATATTGAGTCCATTTGTGTTTGTTTTAGGGTGTGTGCACATGATATTCCAAGTCACTGTCTGTGCTCTGAAATACAGGAAAATTGCATGACTCACTTTGAGACAAATGCAGCTGTTTACAAAGGCCTGACAAAAAGGTGACTGAACCGAGGTCTCTCTCTCTTTCTCTCCTACTCACTTTCTCACCAGAGCCTGATTCATTTCAACTATTCCCAAAAACCTGAAAGTCATTTTTGTAATTCGCTTACAAGCAGGCTTCGCCCATTGTTTTGCACGTCCACGTTCGTGTAAACAATGGCGGTTTCCGACATGCAAACAGACGTGAAACCTAATTTATCTGGGCTTGTACGTGGGTCACTTGAGCTTCTGGAGGCCGACCGAGTCGGTACATAGTCTGCCGAATGTCAGGCTGTCTGAGTCTAGACATTTTTTTCGGACCTGCCCTCACATTTTGCTGAGCTAAGAACAAAGTGCACAGAGTACACACACACATAGCTTTCACAGTCTTAATACCAAGGCAGCGGTATTTCGTTCCTATCCCAAAACAAACAAGGCAGTGCATTTCTTTACACTACTTAAATGTTAACAGGCAAGAGCGCGGGCTGAATAGAGCATTCTTTCACTCTGGATACCAGAAATGGCCCAGCCAGACTTTCAAAACACGTTCTAATGAAATCATCCAAAAGATAAATAAAAAGCTGCACTTGTTTTCTTTTCTGAGCTTACCTCCCCCTCTTCTTTCTTTTCCTTTTTTCTGTAATTGGATTATACTTTTTTTTTTGAGTACAGACCAGCGCCATGAGAGCACGGAACTACTGTAGAGCGATTTCTCTTACTCTCTGACATGACATTTATACAGCTAAGGACCAAGAATATGAGGGTTAACACAGGTCTTACCCTGAAACAGAGGGGTTTAAACCAGTTATGCAGTGTTATCTTTATGAGCAGTGAAATAGTATAGTTTTATTAATATCCAACACCAATATAGATATCTAGAGGCTAGGGTTAGCAATGTAATATAATTTAATCATAGCAAATATGATGTACACAACATTTTACTTAGATTTCATGATATTTAGTAAAAACGAACTCAAAAACTATTTGAGATTTGAAAACAGAAAATTATACATGTGCATTTTACATTGACCATTGTTATGGCTGCTGCCAATGCCAATATCTAGAGATTATGGCTGTTCAATATTACAGTACACACAGCAAATAAAATATGCACAAAATTGTAAACAAAAATAAAAAAATACTAAATAAAAAATGCTAAAGGCAAAAAATAAATAATAATAATAATAATAATAATAATGATAATAATAATAATAATAATAATATCTGCCGATATACAGACTACCATTCAAAAGTTTGAGAGAAGCTAATATTTTATTATTTTATAATTTTTTTTTACTATTACTATTATTTTACTATTATTATACTATTATTTATTACTCATTTTAAATAAATTAATACTTTTATTCAGCAAGGATGTATTAAATTGACAGCAAATACATGTATAATGTTACAAAATATTTCTATTTCAAACAAATGCTGTTCTTATGAACTTTTCTATTCATTAAAAAATACTGAAAAAAATGTATCACTGTTCTGACAAAAATATTAATCAGCACAACTGCTTTACTACAACATTACTAATAATAAAAAATGTTTCAGCAAATTGGCATATTAGAATGATTTCGGAAGTATCATGTGACACTGAGGACAGAGAAGAGTGGCTGATAGAGACAGACAGAGAAGAGCTAAATAAAGACTTTTAGAGATTTCCTAACTATTACACGTATTCTTTTTTTTTTTTTTTTTTACCATATCATTATAATTATGGTTAATTTCTTTGTATGATCTCAACCATGCTTTAACGTCTCCTCTGACATCACGTTTCCTCTCTCCCCACCAATCGCCTTCTTTTTCTCTTGCTCTCTCTTTTTCTCATCCGTTCTCTTCTCTCCTTTGACCACAGATCCTGTGCACTATTAATATCAATAACCCACAAATTCCATTTTCCTGTACCGAGACAGAGTGAGAGTAAGCATAGTGACTGAGGAAAGCGCAAAATCTCTCAATACAGGTTCACTTCTCCTTTTGAGGCAAAGATCTAATTGGACAGGAGAGAGTGGAGGCAGACACCGTGTGGTTTGCTCAGAAAGAGAGAGCGAGACCGTGAGAACAAGGGGGATCCGCGGCGCACAGTCAGAAACGTAAGCGTTTTAGACAGTATTTTTAGCCCAGCGAGCAAGAGGGAGAGTAAATGCATCGCTTAAAGTCTGTGAACACTTACCCATGAACTTAACCCAGTGCTCCACAAGCCAAATCCAAACAATTCCAGCGTCCCACACTTTGATCTGCACTATAACAAAAGTCCTCTCTTCACCAGCTGCCTCTATATCAAGTTGTAAGTGAGGTGCGAGTAGTGTGCAACCAGCAGCCTTGCCCCGTTCGTGCTCTCTGGCTCGCACACACATGCACTCTCGTCTCGGGGGCTGGAGGTATGTGGTCTAAACACAACAAAAGCCTGAGTCGAAGATTGAATATGCAGGAAGAGGGCCTCCGTTTGCATAAACACAAACACTCAGCAAATGAAGGGCTGGCACCGATCGCACCACTGCCTGCTGGGAAACGTATACCTGTCCCGTTCTGTCCCTGGAATACTTTTATCAAACTACGGCTGAGAATGGACTACACTGGAGATAAACTACAAATGTTTGATTTGATGATTCCTAAATGAGTAAGTGTAAAATGTTAATATTTACATTCTTTACAGATATTTTAGATATTCTTTGCATGAAATACAATTAAGAATTATTTCTTATTTTACTGAGAAATGAACTATATTCTCAACTATATCTCATTCCACATTCTAGTTCTCCTACTAAAAGTTCAGCATTAACTTGTAAGAATTTATAAAGTCATTTATAATAAATGACATCTGATCATTCCAGTTTCTCCAAAAAACTTCAGTTCTTAATTTTTTTCCTCCATTTTTTTAATTGTTACAAATGATTTAAGCTTGATTGCATTGTAAAGTTATATAAAATAGTTAGTTAATATTATACTATAATTGTATAGTTAATATAATACATAATATAATATATCACTATTATTATTATTATTAAAATACAAATTTGTTTCGGCTGTTTTGGTGTATGCTTTGCACTGGGCACATTTAACTTCACACATTATCAACAAATGTTATATTAAATATAAAAATAATAATAGTGATGATGATGATTTCGTTTCATTAACTCATATTCATTTGTTTTTGCTGATTTGCATCTGATGTTTCCACTTTTCTAACATGCTTGTTATTAATAAAACTTAGGAATGAAAACAACTTGACAAACAGGATGTAGGTGGAGGTAAAAAGGACAGTCCAGTTCAATAATATGGTGCTTTACTTCTTGCAACTCTCCCTTTCTCTCTCTCTCTCTCTCTCGACCTCAAAGAGGCTGTTGAGAGATGCAATGTCACATGATCGACGGTAAGCTGAGCAATCACGACTCGAGCATGACACTCATTCATAAACGCACTCACATGTGTGACTTTAACAACTCACTTAAAAAAAGGAGCAGAGAGTGAGAAACTTAGAACGCGAGAGAGAGATGGAGAAAGATGGGGAGAGAAAAAGGGGAAGGGATCAGGATTGACGGATGAGGTGAGTGAGAAAGGAAAAGAAAGAGGGAGCACAGACAGAACCTCCAGAAAATAAACAGGGTGTCTTGTTTCAAAGGCGAGGGGGACACACAGGCATTCCATTGTTCAAGCCAATTATCAGAGGCAAATAATAACAGCAGATGGATCCAGCAAGGCCAAAGAATGAGTGAGTGAGAAGTGGAGAGCTGCAGAACAGATGATGAAATGTGAGAGAGGAGGAGAAGGAGGGGTCAGAATAACCCGGTCCTAAAGCCCCACACACCAGATGTGGACTTCTACAAGGACGGTGCACAAACACAGACTTTCATCACAACCTTGCAGCACAATCACAAGATGTTTTAAAGATAAAAATATTCTATTTTATTATTTTTTTTATTGGTTTATTTTTTATTTTTGCTATTTTTGGTTCACAGACAACAACAGAGACCAAGAATGGAATCGGGACAAGATCAGAATTAAAACCTGCATTTCTCACATACTGTAAGCACCAACACCAATAAACAAAACCGCCTCACAAACATCATGATGAGATGATGACTTCAAGACATAATTGTCAACTGCAAAAACAACACATTATTCTTCTTCTTCTTCTTATTTGCACTAGAAACAAAGTATTGTTATAATAATAATAATATAATATAATATAATTCTTTGCACCGGACAACTAGCTTCAAAACAACAACAACAACAACAACAACAACTACTACTACTAATAATAATTTATTTTATTATTAGTGTAACAATATTTAGTAGTAGTAGACACATTCAGCTTCACACAAGAACAAAATCTTATTATATAAAAACTAACTACATTAACAATTCATACACTGTAAAAAATCCAATTAACAAAATGTTGGAAGGGCAAAAATATTTAAGTTGAGCTAATTTTATTGCTTGGGCTTAGTTGAGAGGACATATTATATTAAGTCTACACAAAGATATTTGAAAAACATTGAATGAACGGTTATTTTCAAATCCAGTCAACGATTAGCTATACTAATGTTGACTAAACTAATAAAAACTAATCCAGTCAACACTGAGATCATTCTGCACGTGCACGAGCATGAGTGACTTCGCAGGAGAAACAGCACCATCTTGTCAAGTTCACAAGTCAGGTAAGTCCCACTAAATAAATGTTATTTTTTAGACTAAATTTATCGACAAAAACAAAGCATATCCAATGTTTTTGAGTGGATATTTAGAAGTGTTTTATAAGTCATGTGCCTGAAGAAAAATTAATATTTAGGCGATATTAAGTGTATGTCAAGTTCACGCGTCAGGTAATTGAACTGAATTTGTACTTAGACTGAATTTATCAATGCTTGTATATTAAAAAAAGGTGTAAACGTATTATTTAAAACGTATGTATTTCTACACAAATGTACAACATACATAAAAACATTTAATAAGCGCATATGAATATGTCTGAGGGAAATGAGCTGTTTAAGGGAACGTGGTCTTTCTTCTCGTTTAATCCATAAAACACAATGTCAGAAACTGTGTTACTATAATGAATTTTATGTTTAATTTTGGCGTGTTGTATGATATTTTTGTGTTTCTGTGACGTTAAAAGATATGAAGAGATTGCGCGGTCTCTCTCTTTTATAACACATTGATGCTTACTATGACGAAATGTGTTATGTAAACCACAGTAATACGCTTATTTGAAGTTAACATGGGCATGCTGAATGGGTTTTTGCGTGTGCAAACATTTGCAATTGTCCAATGAAGTTAAAAGTCGACATTAAACGCAACTAACAACCAGGCTCTTTTCAAACGGGGCAGATTACACGGTGTTTCTGGTCTCGTGAAGGTGCTTCGGAGAGGAGTTCATCGTTCTGAATGAGAATAAACAACTGAATCTTTTCACAAGGCTGTTATCAAAGCAGACTGCGTCTCAGTTAGTTCCCTAGGTAGTGAATCACTAGATCGTGGACATGAGTCCCTGCACTGGTAAAGAGACCATGGCTTAGTAAACACTGAGACAATTGATCTATCAATTTGTAAAACGTCACCACGAGTATTTATCAACAACAGGCAGGCATATTTTGATATTATTTTAATGCTGTTTAAAGTAGACTTATAATATGAAATCTGCATGTTCTGTTACAAATCCTTGCAACTAATAAAGTCAACATCAATGCTCTCTGTGTTGTGCGATGGATTGAGATTTTTTGTGTGCCAAAAAAAAATGGTTGCACCTTCTGTTTATTTAAAAGGCATCATTTCATTTTTTTTTTTTATTTTTATATAAATTGTACTTTGTTTCTCCATCAGGGTGTGGCCAAAGGTTTCATTGGTGCTTTCTCATCATTGCAAGTTTTCAGACGCTGGCCAGTCACTTCTTCCAAGGCTCCAAACACTGCCATGTGACCAGACCACTCCACTGCAACTACATACGGTGAGTCTACTTTCAACACTAAGACTTAAGGTAATATGTGTAAAAGTTTAGAGTGTTTACTACAATTAAAATGTGCTTTATTGTTCTCAGTGGCATCTATGCTAATATTAGACTGTCTCATTCTTATTCCGAGGTCACTGTAGTCACCCAGATCCAGACTGTATCCAGATCACATCGTCACTGCAGTCACCCGGATCCAGTCTGCATGCAGTCCAGATAGTGGATCAGCACCTAGAGATGCCCTCAACAGCCCAGAATGTCAGCGGAGACCAGGACAACCAGATGAGCCCCAGAGATAGATCCCCTCCGAAGACCTCGTCACCTAGACAGCCATCGGGACAAGACCACAGGAACCAGACCAGTTCTCTGCACAATCTGACTTTGCTGCAGCCTGCAATTAAACTGCTAGTTTCGTCTGGCCAGAGAAGAACGATGGAGTTTTGGTTCCTTTGACACGATTTTTCTGTTTAACATTGTAAAGCTGCTTTGACACAATCTGTATTGTAAAAAGCACTACGTAAATACAATGACTGGACTTTACTTAACTCAGTTCAGTTGAACTGTAATACCTGGTTCATTTATTTTTTCTGACTTCTGCCTCATTTTAAAGATGTAATTGTGAACAGTAGTAATATTTGTAAATGTTTATTTGCAAACATTTTGTTTAACTTTAGTCTTTAAGTTCATTAAACAAATGTTTAAAATAAATTTTGCAGTTGTATTACAAATGTAATGTTTGACAACTGGAGCACTTCAAAGGGATAGTTCACCCAAAAATGGAAATTTGCTGTTATTTTATTGACCCTCAGGCTATCCCAGATGTCAGTGACTTTTTTTCTTCAGTAGAACAGTAAAGAAGATTTTTTATCTGAAACAGTTATCCTTGGCGATTCATACACTGCATGTCTGTGGCTGCCGGTTTTTGATTGTTTAGCTTCTTAAGACCTCAATGTGTCCTCAGGAGTCTTTGGTAATTTGGTCTTGTCTGTATGTTTATTTGACTCTCAAAAGCCGGTAGCCAGATACGTGCAGTTTATGAATTGCAATGTTTTCAAAGACAATGTTTTCACCTAAAAATTTCCTTTACTGTTCAATAGAAGAAAGAAAGTTAACTACATCTCGGATGGCCTGAGGGTGAGTCAATTAACAGCAAATTTTCATTTTTTGGGTGAACAATCACTTTAAGCCTGCATGTTTAGTCTATATGACAAATGTTATAAATGCAGATTGTTATTAAATAAAGGCTATTATGTTTTATAATGTGTGTGTGTTTTAGTGATTGATAGACACCAGGTAATAATTTTCTTAAACTCAATATAAAATATAATAACTAGTTCCACAGCAATTTCTTATGATGCCCAAATAATAAATCTTAGTTGAAACATGGAGTGAATGGTTAAATTTTAATTGACACAATTTGCTGTAGTTTTCTAAATGTTTGACCAATTAAATAATTTCAGTTGAATGGACTATAAAACTTTCAGTAAAGGTTGAGTCAACTAAAAATTAACAATTCAGGCAACACTTTGAAGACAGAAATTGACTGAACGTAAAATTTCTGTGGAGCTTGTTACTAAATAATAATTAGTTGAAACCGCTTTAAATTTTTTACAGTGTAATAACCAACAACATTAATAATAATTTTATATTTTTATTATTATAGCTATAAAATTAATATTATTATTATGTAGAAACAGAATTGGGACTCCATAAGCAACAAGGCTAAATATAAACAGCATGTACTAACTAGCAAGCCACAAATTATTAGCAATATACTCATTACACTAATAGTAATTTGATCATTACACAAACCAAACTACTCATGAGACAGGAGTTTTGTTCACTCAAAATTATTGTATTATTGTATAATTATTGTATTGCATCAAAAAGTTAGTTGATTTTGCGTTGAGCTATTGAGTAAAGGCTATGTGTTATGTTGAGAGCATTTCTCTTTTGTTTTTTTGGGTGTATTTTATTAGCAGTGGAGCTACAGGGAAGAGCATCTGAAGCGAGAGGAACCGGCAACTCAATATGCTGAAGGATGTGTCATATCGCTGCTCAACTGACAGCCCAAGAGTGTGCGCACGGGGAGAGGGGGGGCCTTTTTCAGCCTAAAACAAAACGCATCCTCAATGTGCCCCTGTCAAGGGTGGGAGATGTCTTCAGATAGTGGCACAAAAGATCAACCGTTCCTTTTCAGCCGAGAGAAAAGAAAGAAAGTTTTCGTTTCATTAACTCAAGACTAAAGCGTAATTATCTCCCTATGGGCCGCAATCACCAAAAGAAGGATAATAGAACTGAAAGCACTTTCCACTCCACTCATCTAAGCGGTTCTTTTCTTCTCTCTCTTTTTTTTTCCACTTGTTTTTTCTTCTCCGCCCTCAGATGAGATTAACCAATCGAATAATGGCAACAGATTGCGGGGGCAAGAGGAAAATACAACTTTCAGAATGGTGTCTGTTAGAGAGCTTTAAAGATTCGCCGTTATCTGGCTTAGTGTTCTTCTACTTGTCAGCGAAATGGTTTCCTTTCCTTTCGTCTGGCATCTCTTTTCCTCTTTATCGCTCTCTCTCTCGCTGACTTTGGAACGGGCTGGAGTAAAAACAGGGTGAGGGAGGATAGCCTCTAAGTTGCCCTGGTTCTGCCTAAAACGAGCTATTTCACAAATTCGAGATTTAGATTTAGATAAAAATGCAAACATTTTATAAGATTATGCCTTTTTCTCAATTACTAACAGGCTGCTACTTAAAGGTGCTTGCAGCGCTAGCCTTAAGATAAGTCCCTCAAGGATTTGCAGAGCAGGCCCTGGATTTAATTAGCTTATGAAAATAATTGCCATTAGCACAACTTGGAAACGGTTTGGAGCACCATGCCATGACGGGAGGAGAAAAATCTCTCACTTCTGGAATGGAGAAGACAAAGAAATAGTGCAAAAAAAGGAAATTGGCAGGCCAAGTGACTGTTTTGTGCACTGACACAGAGGTCGAGTTAATTAGACTATTGTCATTTTAATCAGGACAGCTTCTCGGTCAGCCTTCCCTCAAAGAGCGAGCGAGCGTGCGCACGTCGACGCCATGCTCAGGGCCTCTGCTCGGTGTGTGCGTGCCGGTTCTATGGACTCGCTTCGCTAATGAGCAACGCCACAGAAACAAAGCCCCCGAAGGACCACCGGGGGAAACTCCTCGCCCTTCTCTCTGCTCACTTCTCTGTTCATTTGAAAATAATTTAAATATCAAATATTTGAAATAATTTGCTTCTCCCTGGCTACCTGATATTGAATGGCAAGTCTTTCATGTTGCCTTTATTATGTTCATAAATCGGCATTAAGATTCAGAACTATCATTACAAGTGACTATATTTATTACAGCAACTATCATTTTGGTCCAAACCATGGATTGTTTTCGGATAACTATGAATATTTAATTCTGACAAGACATTGTTATGCAAAAATATCCACAATGAGAGCTACTGCACCATAAATGCATAAATCCCGTCCAAAAGAGTCACAGAAACAGGAAGCTGAATTTACATCGTACACTGTAAAAAAGTCAAATTAAAAGCTTAGGTTTTTCAGTTTTTGAGCATAATTAAACTGGCTGTACAAGTCATTTCATCTAGTTTTTTTTTTTTAAATCTTGTCTCGCATAACATAAAAATTAAGTTGAAACTGGTTAAAGTAATGGAAAAACGTATGTTGACTAACTGATCATATAATTTTGTTACAGTGTACAATAACTTAAAATCCCACTCAATTGTGTTTTGGTTATGGTTCACATAGTAAATGTGAAAAACAAAGGCAAAAACACACAGCTGAACATCCTATATCACACGTTGCCTAAAACAACTAGATCTCATAACTGGGGATGTAACAGTATTATCAATATCGTGGTATCGTGATAGCAAAACTGTCTCGACATTATCGTGGTCACATGACAATATGAAACGATAGGTCTTCTGGGCAAAAAGTGTAGTTTTTAAAATATATTTAAATGCCTTGTTCTAACATAAAAGGTCTTTAAAGTTGTGTTTTGGGCCATTATGCTTTGGCATAGTATCTGTCAAACGAACTAAAACCAAAACAACAATACGGTTTAATCCCTTCATCAAGTCTGTTTTCGCTACACGTTTCAAAGCAAAGTGCGCATTTTGTTCAGGTGATCAGCTTGCGATTCGGTGTTTTCCACGCCTCAGAACGGCTCAGTTCACAGTGAATGCAGTGAACTCGTTATTGCATGTGCTGTGAGTTTAGCGCGCATTTGGGAACGCAACAGCACCAATTATGTTTTATTTTCGCAGCAGATGATCATAGCATTTCACTAGATTTATAGTGAGATGCGTTTTTGTAAGACTGTTTTCACTGAAGCTGGAGTTTTCCTTCAAAATAAAAACTCTACTGCCGTTTCCGTCAAAATAAATACTTAAAAGTGCAGTATAAATTGCTGACAGCTAGCGGTTTAAATGCAGTCTAAATTCAAAATATCTCTTTCAAGTGTAGAATTTAGGAAAGAAGTATTGTAATTTCTCTACTGTAAAGCAAAAATAATATAACTATGAAATATTCATTTTCATTTATTTTACAGTGCAATTGTTTTACAATATATGGCTATTACTGTCATAGGAATAGCAATAATATAAAATTGTTGTTGTTGTTATTATTATTATTATTATTATATTTTAATTTATTTGGCTTCCCAAAACACCAGTGTGAACGTAATTTAGACTGAGACAGTATATCACAAATAAAAAGAGGGTTGAGACCCATTTGAAGTTCAGGTACAAGTCAATTCACTGACTTTTTTCTGACTTAAGTTTTCTTAGTTAAAAACATGGGTTGGAGCTCTTAATTTTGAACTCTCAGAGTGCATTAGATAGAATAATTTAACTTTAAAAATGTACAAAATTTTTAAATTATTTTTTTTTTAATTTAAATAATGCAATTATATTGTATCGTGGACTTCATATTGAGATATTATCGTATCGTGAGATTTTGATGTCATTACACCCCTAACAACTAACAACTCATAACAACTCAGATATTAACTGTGCATTGCTTTAGGCTGACTGCTTGCTTTGAATACACTTCCCCAGGACATTATCGGTTTTGTTTATTTCCATTTACCCCACTATGTATCATATGAGTGACATATAGAACAACATCTAACACTGAGATGTAAAAAAATTCAGTTGGATGCACGTTAACTCTTTTGGTTGTCATTATTTATAAATTAAGCTTCCTAATGATTTGTGCCTGTAGTCATTTCAAAAACATAAATCATAGGATGGAAATAGGGGAGCCAACATTACAAAATTTATATATTTGAACATAACTTGTCAAAACTGTAAACATGTTGCAAAAGCCTAATTTGGTCGCATCATACTGTACCACTCTCCAACTATTAGAAACACCTAGTTGCTATAAACTGCTAAAAACACACATTTATGAAAACATTATTCATCTCCCCTTGAGTTGCAGTCTCCTTACGAACTTCATTTAGGCCTTATTCTGTCCAACATACCGCACAATTTGTCTAATTTGCATGTAGCTGGACAAATAATTCTCTCATTTATTCCTTAAACTCGAGATGAAAAACAGACTAATGGCTCTATCTTAATTTGGAATTTTCTTGCCATTTATTATCTTGTAGATAGTTCATAGTTTTATCACTCATCATAAATATTTCAGGCAGTGTTAATATTAATTTGATCAGATATTAATTTTACCCAAAATGCGAGTAAAAATCAATTATTCAACAAAAGGAATGATCAGTGAAGCTGATGGGAGATTTTTAAAGCAGCTTTAAATAATCAATCCAGATCCACGCCTTTCCTTGTTATTAGTTTATTAGGTTAACAAAACAAAAACAGCATACTTAAATCATAAATCATAATTTAACCCCCCTGGAAACTACTGTAAAACTGGTTACACCAAGGTCACATGATCAGCACAATCAAATGTGATTTGTTGACACACTGCGACATACTGCACATCTATTGAGGATTATCATGGATTACATGAATAAATTAGACCCTAATTTGAATACCAGTCTCCTCCCCACTAGACACTGTCTTTAGGGTAGATTAATCTTCTTCTACAATCTGTAACAGGCTAAATTATTATGATTATTGCTCATCATGTGGGTTGGGGATATTCTAAACCCCTAAATCTACATACTAAACTTCAATTCATAACTCATCCTGAGTGATGTGCTATGGCTAAGTATCAATCTCAAATCAGACTTACAATTGCCCCCTTGTAGACAATAAAACTGTCTGTAATTTCTGCTTTTTTACCTAATTCTTATACTACCTAATTCATATACATGCATAAATATATAAATATGTGAATATGTATTCATATTGTACCACATTGTGGCACTGAGATGTTCCAATTAAACATTTTAGCTTTTTAAATTTTTTTTCCCTATAAGAGATTCCATCTGCAGAACAACAACAAAAAATTACAAATATTTTATTGAAATTAAGTTGATAAGATAAATGAGTAAATCAAGTGACATTAGCTACATTTAAACAGTGTTCCAAGGCTGCTCCTTCCCTTCAATTATTCATCTCTTTCATTACTGCCAAGCACATAGAAAAGAATTAAAAACCGCTGATTCCTCCTAATTAATGCTCTCGCTGATATTCGCTACAGATGTCTTAGATTTCTCTGGTAATCTTTCACTGTGTTTAACCCTGTCAAACATTCAGGCGGTCTATTTTTTTCCAGTCTCTCTCCATCTCGCGCCTCGTAACCCCCTCTATTTCTCCCGCTTGTCTATCCGTCCCATCCCCGCCACATTCTGTCTTGTCTCTATCTCTCCCACTAAATCACCACTTGATGTTTCTTAATTTATTCCACTCTTTCTCTCCCACTCACGGACACACACTCTCACATACACAGCGAGAAGGGGGGTGGTGTGTTTTCTTTGGGTGAAATGTACGTTACTGTGTGAGAGAGGAGACTTTAAATAAACATCTGCACAGCATGGTCACAATAGCCTTTTGTGTTGAAATGTGGAGAGAAATGATGATGTTTTAAGGGCCATTTTCAGCTCGGCAACGACATGGACTCAACATGAGAACACTAAAACACGTTTGTTCACTCACAAATGAAAATTCCGTCTTCATTTAGTCACCCTAATGTTGCTACAAACCTGTATGATGTTCTTTTTTCAGAACAGGATAGGAGATATTTGGAAGTCTGTGCTGGTCAGACTTGCCTTTCCAATTACAGTGCAAGGAAGTTCAAGCTTTGAAAAAGAACACAAAAGCACCATGAGCATCACAAAAGTTGTCTATAGAGTATGATCAATGAGCTATATTATTTGTGCGAGAAACTGAACATTTATGCCATAATGTGCTAACCACTAGAACTGGATTGAATCATTGAGTTAAATGCTACAAATTATTTTGATTTGTGAACAAATCATTAATAGACTCAAAAGATAAATCAGATATTGCTATTTTCTCTCATGAATGCACAAAGTGAAAGCTAGGCAAGATGTCAAGATTTTCAGTGAATAATGACTGAAATGCTGACATTTTATGGTGCTTTTGCATAATTTTGGACTTTTGAACACTCCATTGTAATTGGATGGAAAAGAGCATGTAAACAGTCCTCAAAATATCTTTATGTTCAGAGGAAAAAATTCCAACTGCAGCTGCAGCTTTTAAAATAGTCTTTTTTAAAATAACTAGTGCTGGGCAACGATTAATCGCATCCAAAATAAAAGTTTTTGTTTATATAATATATGTGTGTGTACTGTGTATATTTATGTGTGTGTGTGTATAAGACACACATACAGTATATATTTTGAAAATATTTACATGTATTTACATGTATATATTTATATTGTATCTAAATATATTTAATATATTTAATATATAAACATTTTTCTTAAATATATACATATTTATATATATACACATAATAAATATACACAGTACACACAAATATATTATGTACACAAAAACTTTTATTTTGGATGTGATTAATCACGATTAATCATTGCGCAGCACTAAAAATAACAAAACTTAAAAAAAAAATTAAAAAAAATAAACTATCAAAGCACAAGCCAATATTTTTTTCATTAAATAACTTACCAGTATGTATATGTACTGTAGACTCAACGCTTCCACACCTTTATCTCCCGCTATTCTGAGAAAAGGCCGTATCTTTTTCTGCTTCCCGTTGGCCAGCGTTCGCTCTTTGTTCCAACACACTCCACGTCAACAAATAACACTCTATGCAAAGTAATGCCTGCAAATTGTTTTGGATCTGTATTTGAATATTTAAATGCTTCACTTTAGATCTAGATATATGGCAGCAATTTCCATATGAGTATGAACACACACACACTACATGATAGCGGTTTTCCCCCCTGCCTGACAAAGATCAATCAGATACATACCAAACACTCACATTCCTATCACTGCGACATAATTTTTTAGAAACACAGAGTCACCGAACTACCACAATAAGTGCCCAAAGTCTGAATTAAGTGTTGTGGGTACAAGGATCAAAACAGCCGCCCACACTACAGCATTTAACCAAATTGGATGTGTTGATACTATTACATTTACATATAACATAACTGCATAGCTCTGAGCGATTTCAGTCAAAAACCAGCCTAGAGACGCACACGAACTTAACACAGGTTGCTTAAAAGAGCACCTGGGAAAGAAATCTCACATGTGGGTCAACACTGCAGGGTCAAACTAGCGGTTAAAGTTGGCAAATAGATTCCGGGCTCATCATCCCATCCAGCTTAGCATTTAAACACCCTCACTGGGTCAACGAGAACTATGTACGCCCGTTGTTCTCCTCGGTTATGCAAGGCCATGCTATTTGCTTAAAAAGATGGACAGATTACGCTGGAAGGATCATAATCCTGGGGCCGAGCGCGCCGGCTAGCGTTTGTTACTTTGTGTGGTTGGAGAAAAAAAAAGACAAGCTGGATTTTCAGATTTTGAGAAGGACAAGATGAGAGATGCTTTGATCTTTTGACTTTGAGAGGGAGATACTGACTCGGTGCTGTCTATCTGTCTCTAAAGAAAAAATATGACTGAATATCTTACAAAAATGTCAAGAATAAGTGTGTGAACATGATGAACATATTTTTTAGGAACAAGCAGTGAAAAGATATGGCCCTTCAAATGTGCCACAATAAAGAAAGATTTATTTCTCATGTTCTACCATACTGTGTATTTAAAGTGACCAAAAAAAAGCATCTTTAGAGATTCTCAAAATGTTTCTATTTTAATTATACACACACAGACAAGGTTTTCATATATATATTAGTGCCACTTGAAAGTTTGTGAACCCCTTGCAGAATCTGTGAAAATGTGAGTAATTTTAACAAAATAAGAGAGATCATACAAAATGCATGTTATTTTTTATTTAGTACTGTCCTGAGTAAAATATTTTACATAAAAGATGTTTACATTTAGTCCACAAGACAAAAAAATAGCTGAAATTATTAAAATAACCCCATGCAAAAGTTTGTGAACTGTTGGTTCTTAATACTGTGTGTTGTTACCTGGATGATCCACGACTGTTTTTTTGTTTTGTTATGGTGGTTCATGAGTCCCTTGTTTATTCTGAACAGTTAAACTGAGCACTGTTCTTCAGAAAAATCCTCCATGTCCTGCGGAATCTTTAAGTTTCCAGCATCTTTTGCGTATTTGAACCCTTTCCAGCAGTGAATGTATGATTTTGAGAGCCATCTTTTCACACTGAGGACAATTGAGGGACTCAAACACAACTATTAAAAAAGTTTCAAACATTCACTGATGGTCCTGAAAGAAATACGATGCATTAAGAGCTGGGGGTGAAAACTTTTTGAATTTGAAGATCAAGGTAAATTGTACTTTATTTGTTTTCCGGAAAACAAGCAAGTATCTCCTGTTGCTTCTGAAGGGCAGTACTAAATGGAGGAGAAAAAAAAAAATTATATTTCTACAAAATAAGAAAAATTTGGACATCTTCATCCTTTTCAAAAGTTTTCACCCCCTGGCTCTTAATGCATTGTGTTTCCTTCTGAAGCATCAGTGAACGTTTGAACCTTTTTTAATAGTTGTGTTTGAATCCCTCAATTGTCCTCAAGGTGTAAAGATGGATCATACAAAATCATACAGTCACTGCTGGAAAGGGTTCAAATATGCAAAAGATGCTGGAAACCTGAAGATTCCGCAGGACATGGAGGATTTTTCTGAAGAACAGTGCTCAGTTTAACTATTCAGAACAAACAAGTTACTCATGAACAACCATCACAAAACAAAAAAACAGTCGTGGATCATGCAGGTAACCACACACAGTATGGTTTTGCATGGGGTTATTTTAATAATTTCAGTTATATTTTTTTTTTTGTCTTGTAGATTAAATGTAAATATCTTTTATGTAAAATATCTTACTCAGGACAGTGCTAATTAAAAAAATAACATGCATTTTGTATGATCTCTCTTATTTTGTTAAAATTACTCACATTTTCACAGATTCTGCAAGGGGTTCAGAAACTTTCAAGTGGCACTGTATATATACACACACACACACACACATATATACATACATGCATACATACATATATATATACACACATATGTGTGTGTGTGTGTGTAGTGTGTGTGTGTGTATATATATATATATATATATACACACACACACACACTAGGGCTGTCAATCGATTAAAATATTTAATCGCGATTAATCGCATGATTGTCATGAGTTAACTCACGATTAATCGCAATTTAATCACACATTTTTATCTGTTCTAAATGTACCTTAAATTAATACTTTTCATGTTTTAAATACTCTAATCAACATGGGCAATGACAAATATGGATGCTTTATGCAATATGTTTATTATTAGTGAAACCATAGTTAACAGAGCCTGAAGACTAGACATGTTTCAAAGATCATAGATGTGTTTCAAAGAACTTGCTCATGTCTATTAAACACATGAAAAAAGAAATACCAGGTTCCCATTACTTCTCTTTCTTTGCACTGAGCAATTTACTTACACAAACCTGTTTACATTTCCACATGACAGGGCATCTCACTTCTTCTCAACATGCAAAATGTACATTTATTATTTATTATTACATTTGTTTGCCTCTCTGTGCCCACATACTGTATTTTGATGCAGCTAAATTCTCAATAAAACGGTTTTCATTTATATATTTTACTGTTTCTGTTAGACAACGGAACGAATATGAAATAGTGACTAAAACGCAACCCATAGGACTACATAACCAGCTCTCCCTTATAAAATGTTAATCTGCACAAAAATCCTGATTTATAATCCAGCCATCATCTGATAAAATCAAATAGGCTATACATAAGATAAAGACAATAGCTGTGCTGTGATTTTGGCTATACTTGCATGTTAAATTAGAGAAGCAACATAATATCTGTTTTAACTGAAAGCGCTGTTCCTTTCATCCGCGCGCTGAACAGAGCAGACGTGGAGGGAGAGAGAAAGAGGTGTGAGCGCAGTGGGAAAGAGAGACCTCGCGCTCGCGCAGCAGTACCGGCGAGTCTCAGAAAATAAATAAGGTTTGGGCAAACCCTATAAAGATTGCTCGCTAGGCGCTTTTGAAAAAAATAAAAAATAAAAATATAAAAAAAAAAAAAGTTGCTAAAGTGGTCTGAAAAGTCGCTAAATTGGCAACACTGTCAGCATCTCCATGCATTTCCATTTCTCCAACTATAGTAGTATGGGTTAGGCCACGGGTCAAACAGAAAATGCGTGCTGCGTTAATCGTGCTTTAATAAAATTAGTGCCGTTAAAATGAATTTTGCATTAACGCGTTAACTTTAACAGCACTAATATATACATATATGTGTATATATGTGTGTATATATATATATATATATATATATATATGTGTGTGTGTGTGTGTGTGTGTGTGTGTGTGTGTGTGTGTGTGTATAATATATATATATATATATATATATATATATATATATATATATACACACACATACACATATATATACAGTTGTGCTCAAAATTATTCACACCCTTGGTAAATATGATCAAAAAAGGCTGTGAAAATAAATCTGTAACAATCCTTTTGACCTTTTTTTTTTATTTTACATAAGAATTTAAAATGGGAGAGAAATCTCATTATGAAATAAATGTTTTTCTCTAATACACATTGGCCACAATTAATCATACCCTTTTATTCAATACTTTTTGCAACCTCCTTTTTCCAAGATATCAGTCTTCACCTATAATGCTTGATGAGTTTGGAGAACATCTGACAAGAGATCAGAGACCATTCCTTCATACAGAATCCCTCCAGACCCTTTAGATTCCCAGCTTCATGTTGGTGGTGCTTCTCTTCAGTTCACCCCACTCATTTTCTATTGGGTTCAGGTCAGGGAACTGGGATGGCCATGGCAGAAGCTTGGTTTTGTTCTCAGTGACCCATTTTTGTTTTGATTTTGATGTTTGTTTGTGGATCATTGTCCTGTTGGAGGATCCAACCACAGTCCATTGTAAGATTTCTAGCATGGACAGTCAGTTTTTCATTTTTTATCTGTTGGTATTTGATAGAATCCTTGATGCCATAATGCCAACAAGATATCCAGGATCTCTGGCAGAAAAATAGGCCCACAACATTAAAGATACAGAAGTATATTTCATTGTACACATGGGATACTTTTTTTTATCCCTGTGTGCACCAAACTCATCTTGAGTGTTTGCTGTTAAAAAGCTAATTTTTTAGTTTCATCTGACCATAGAATCCAGTCCTGTTTGAAGTTCCAGTAGTGTCTAGCAAAAGAATAGGCTGGAGTTTGTTTTTGGATGAAAGTGTTTTCTTTTCTAGAATTTTTCTTGAAACCTTCCCGAACAACATGTAGTGATGTAGGTGCTGTTTGATCTTTTTTTTATTTATTTTTTTGAGGCTGAGGCTTTCTTACACCAAGACTCAACTGTTTTCTGCAATTCTTCAGCTGTGATCACTGGAGCGTCTTTGGCCACTCAAACTATCCTCCTCACCTTGCTTTAAGACAAAATAGACTCACGTCCTCTTCCAGGCGGATTTGTAACATTTTCTGTTGATTGGAAATTTTTAATTATTGCCCTGATGGTGGAAATGGGAATTTTTAATGCTTTAGCTCTTTTCTTACAGCCACTTTCTAATTTGTGAAACTTAATCTTTTGCTGCACAACAGAAATACATTCTTTGATTTTACACATTGTGATCAATGATTAAGGGAATTTGGCCTTTGTTTCCCCTCATATTTATATTCCTGTGAAACAGGAAGTTATGGTTGGATAATTTCATGTCCCTAGTCACCCTGGTGTGATAAAATAAAAATGCAAATATGAATGGGAATATACTTCAGAGATATTTCAATCATAAGAATTTTTTAGGGGTACCAATAATTGTGGCCATTGTGTAGTAGAGAAAAATATTCATTTCATAATGTGATTTTCCCCCACTTTTTTTTTTTTTTTTGCTTAAATTAAAGGTTAGATTTTTTTAAATTTTTGAATGAAAGATCAAATGGATAAACAATGCGGAGTTATTTTTACAGCCTTCTTTGATCATATTTACCAAGGGTATGAATAATTTTGAGCACAACTTTGAGCACACACATATACATATACATACATATACACACACATATATATATATATATATATATATATATATATATATATATGTGTGTGTGTGTGTGTGTGTATGTATATTATATATATATATATATAGAGAGAGAGAGAGAGAGAGAGAGAGAGAGAGAGAGCCCTCCACTAATATTGGCACCCTTGATAAATATGAGCAAAGGCGGCTGTGAAAATAAAAAAAATAATAAGAGAAAGCATTATTGGAGAAAACTCAGAGCTGTTACCCTGGGAAAAGGACGTTGCAATAATTGGGTGCCAATAATTGTGGCCAACATGAACTAGAGAAAGCATGAGATTTTCCCCCCACTTTCAATTGTTTTACTTCAATGATAGGTTGGAATTTTGTGAATTTTTTTGAATGAAAGATAAAAAGGATAAAAAAATGCAGATTTATTTTCACAGCCGCCTTTACTCATATTTACTAAGGGTGCCAATATTAGTGGAGGGCACTGTATATCATTTTTTTTCGAAGGTTTTTTTTCTCATCTTTAGTAGAATTCTAATTAAAATTCTACATAAAATTAGAATATATATTATTATATATAATTATTATTCTATAATTTTATATCTGTGTATGTACTGTACATGTATTATACATTTTTGTAATTAAAATATAAATCAAATATTATACAAATATTCAAAGAGACAGCCATATATATTATATAAACTATATATTATATACATATCATATAAACTGATCCAAAGAAACATGCTTCGTGTTTAGTTGGCATGGAGAAAAGCAGCCAGATCTTTAAAAGAGAACACAGCTCTGAATATTACTGGGTGAGAAAAAAAAAAAAAAGAAAGATAAACAGAAAAAGGAAAGGGGGAGGGTAATGGCACTGAGGCAGGATGATATGGCAGGGTTTGGCAGAGGCCTATATGATGCCAGCGAAGGTGTCACTAATTTTCACGTGACCCAAGGGGAGAGAGTGCGAGACAGAGAGAGAAACTGTCGGCTTCTTTAGATTCGGGGTGCTGTGACTCATCTGTTGCTTGTCACATTGGGTTTGGAGCGTCCGTGAGGCAGCCATGACCCCGAGCGGCACCCGTGTCCTCTGTCTGTGTATTTACAAACAGAGACAGGGCACAAACAGGCTGGGGTGAGTCGCTTTGGCAGAGCTGTGTGAAGCAGGGGCGTATAACACCACCGAGCAGAGGGAGAGAGGGGGAGGACAGATGGGATCGACCCTTATGTCACCATTCTGGACAATATGACATTGCCAATGTATGTATGTATGTGTGTGTGTGTGTGTGTGTGTGTGTGTACAAAAAAATAAAATAAAATAAAAAAAACAGACTGGATCCGGAGTTTTAAAGCTCAAAATTACTAAAAGATGAGGTAATATGCCTTATAATTAAATGAAATTATTAATTGTTGTTAATTAAATGCAGAATGTTAAAATGTTTTCAACAGTAAAATTTACACAAAAAGTAATTTCAGTTTGAATGAGTAAACTGAACTGCTTTGCAAATGACTTAATTACATAGCTCACTTAATCACACAAATACATATAGCATATTGTACATATACATGGATCAAAAGTTCAAAAGGTCAGTAAAATTTTTCTGGAAGAAATTATTTTATTCAGCAAGGATGCATTCAACTGAGGGGGTTTGGGGATGTGATAATGGTTTCCACAAAAAATATTAAGCAGCACAACTGTTTTCAACATTGATAATAACAATAAGAAAAGTTTCTTTAACACCAAATCAACATATTAAAATGATTTCTGAAGGATCATGTGACCCTGAAGACTGGAGTAATGACTGAGCTTTGCCATCACATAAATTACACTTTAAAATATATTAAAAGAAAAAAGTTATTCTGAATTGTAATATTTCACAATATTACTGTTTTTACTCTATTTTTGTTGAGCAACAGACTTATTTCAAAGACATTAAAAAAACCTTACCTACTCCAAACTTTTGAACTGTAGTGTAAATGTCTACAACAAAAACTGAAAAAAATAATACTCTGTATATGTGAAACCAAAGTTACGTTGGTAGCGCAAACCACAGTGTGCAAGTCCAATTATCTGCTCAGTTTCTTTTTTGTAAGGTTGTTCGCATGATCTTTTAAAGAAATAGCTTGCCGAGCAAAGTTTTCTTTCCTGTGCTGAGGTATTTCCTATTTACACAGGAAGTTGGGGCGGAACATAAAGCAAACCTTTTTTTTTTTTTTTTTTTTAAATGGCCAATAGATTTTAAAAGTCTGTTTTGTCTACTTTTAGGAGTACATTAGTATATATAATACGACCTCAAAGCCATCAAGCATGGATGAAAAGCCACAAAACTCAAAAACTAGTCAGGCAACAGGCATCACACCTAACGTCGCACTTCTGACCAAAAAAAAAAAAAAAAAAAAAAAAAAACAGGTATTCGTTTAATATTACACTGTTCACATATCACTAATAAAGGAAACAAAAAAAGATTTGGGCCACATTCAGCCATGGTGTGAACGCAACTCAAAGGTCTTGTTAAACAGCCAACCGACCTGCACGGTTCAATTATTAAATGTCATATTCTGCACAAGCGTGCAAAGCTACAGTCGAAGGCGTCACAATCAAGATAATAAAAAAAAAAAAGAGGTAGAAAGCTCTGAAAGGTGTCGACTAATGTAACTAATGGAATGGATTAAAGTACCACGGTGTGCCTTAAGATCTTTTCTAACCTAAATAATTAGTCAATATTGAAAAGGTTAAATTCAACAGCAAGGAGAGCTTTCATAAATGTAGTCCTCTCATTAGTCCTCTCATAACCCATCTGCAACATGTAAGTAGCAATTATGAGTCCTAAAAGTGCTTTTAAAGAAAGTGGTAAACCATGTGCAAGACGTTTAAGCGAAGACCCTCTTCAATAACTCGTCACAGCCACCTTGCTGGCCACTTTAAAACCGGACCCTGCAAAGTACACTTTAATGGACAGACTCGAATCCCCCTGCCTTCGCTTTCTGTTATGGTCATAAATCTGAATAACTAAATAATAACCTGCACTTAAACATATTTGGAGAGCTTTTCAACTCGGATCGCTGAATTTGGACTTTCACAAGAGCACAATTTCCGTAAAACGCCCGGAAAAATCAATATTCAAGAGGAAATAATCATGCATTTTGGGTTCATTCGCATGCAATGTGAAAGATTAATGCATTAAAACTCATCTAAAAGTTTGTCAGAAGAGTGTGTTGTTTTGTTTGTTATGTTTAATTCATGTTGCCAACATGGAGCCGAGCCAATGTCACCATATTGACTTTCAAATATGTGATCTCTGCACTAACGTGAAATTGTGTAGTTGGAAAATGACAAGAGATTGATTTCCATAAGTCTCATAAGCACAACTGACTATGTAAATAGGGCTGATTTCTTTATGGGGGTGGGGGAAAATAGCTCGGCTCTCCATTTACATTATCAAATGACACAATTTACATTCATGTTTTCCATTTACTATCAACCTGTAACGTACACAGTTTTGCAAGCGGGCGTAACTGTTAGAAGCACTTCTCTAAAACGTTGCCTGCCCAGGCTGGTAGGAATACAGACTTTGCAGGAGCTCCATTAAACTCACAATGCAATACACTGCACGCAAAAAAAAAAAAAAAAAAAAAAAAAACCCTTACTAAAATACATAATTCAAATCAAACACTGATGACAGAGTTGAGACATTTAGAAACACTCCAAATATACGTGGGTTAATGTTTGTTGAGCACCTGTTTTAGAGACAATATGATAAGCACTAATATGGCATGTCATATGCCTCAAAAGGATGCTTTTTATGACTCAAGGTCATGAATATATATGAATGTTTACTGTAAACAACAGAATTTGAACACAGACTGGCACTGTGACATGTGGGCAGTGTCATGGTTTGTTTGCAATGTTTACACATCAAACAGGAAGTGAAGGCCACGAGAGACATGGATCAAAAACGACTGTGGCGGTATACTAGTCAAACTGTGTACAGTCTTAGAATTCAGATTAGCTAGAACGGACCTTGTGTACATGCTGATAGCATGCAGAAAGCCAGCTAAACCGTGAGCAAATTCCAACAGATGTGTTTTGAAAGTGTCTGAAAGTGTCAATTAATTCACACTTCTACACTAATATAGGAATGTCACTGTATTATACACAAATTAAATATTAAACTAAGTGGCAATTATTTTAAACATGCAAATTAATTCATAATTAAGCTAAGTATTTATACTGCATAAAAAGTAAACAATGTGGAATTTATTCTAAAAATAAATAAATAATAAACAAAGTAGAATCTATTCTAAATAAATATTAAACCATGCAGAATTTGTTGTAATTAAATAAATACACAAACAAACATACAAAAAGACTGAATATCAATTATTTTACATAAAAAATAAATAAACAACTAAACCACATGGTATTTGCTGTAAATAAATAAACAAAGTGGCATTTAAATGAAAACAAAAAAACAAAAATGAATAAAAACTGCATTAGATATGTATTAAATGTTAAACCAAGTGACATTTATTTTAAATAAATAAAAACATTTTATAAAAAAAAAAAAAAGTTTGTTGGGCTTTATAGAATTACTGTTTAGAAAAGACTAAAAAGAGTAAACTACCACACATATACTAAATTTGCATTTGCATGAACTGAAGAGAACGGATAACAAAGGTGGTAACTTGAGGTGAACTGACTTCATATATCCACTAAAAATGACTTTGGGACCAATTGGTTAAAAGTAATTACAAGAAGTGTTTAAAAAAAAGTGCAGTTTTGAGAAGGTCTAGCATCATTTGCTTGCAAATTCCACTTGGTTTAATATTTAGTTATCTATTGCAATGAAATTCATTCAAAAGTGTGGCTAGGCACACACATACACTGTTAAAAACGTGAGACGTACCGTTCAGCATCCACAGGGCTGGACCACTGCACTCTCTTGCCTGCAGGACAGACAGCAGGTAGAAAGATTGGTGGAAGAGAAGGCAGACAAAAAGGAGAGAAGGACAGACAAGAAAAAACATCAGTGAGAAATGAGGAAATCTACTGAAACTTCGAATCATCAGAGACTGGTGCTCCACATCCAGTTCCCAAAAAAACTGATGTGGATTTTGTGCTAATTATCCAGCCGATATTGTGATAGCTTTATCTCCAGACAAATCAAATGGAGTTTTCTCTTCAGAGAAGAACAAGGTAACGAGGAAGGGCACAACGAGAGAGGTCACTTTGAAACAACTGTTCATTACCCGCTTCCGCCGAGTTTATTTTCGCTCCGCTTTTAAATAATCTCGCGATACATTTTTAGCATCTTAAAAGGGCAAAATTCCCTTGATTAAACAAATAATAGCACATTCAAGAAAACTGTAATTGGGTTCAAATTGATTCGAGCGGATGCTCTAATTGCATTTAAACACTCTTCCTCCCTAACCCTGGATTCACAGCTTCTTAATTACTGGCCCTCTCCACGCGAATCCCTCCGGCTGTGAGGTGGAAAAATAAAAATAGTGCGAGTTTTACGGCACATTGTTAAACTGACCTATAAACTTTTTTATTCAATATAAATGAAGGCCCAGTGGAGACAGGGAGGGTGAGGTGTTGAGGGAGCGCTACTAAACTCAGATTAGCCCAATCCCCTCCGGACTCCAATCCTGTCACTCATCTTCACCGACTTTCTCCCTCCCGTCCGTCCCTCGCTTTTTTGCCACTGAGGGGAGGGAGAGGCAGAAATGTGTTTCCTGAGAGAGGTGGAAAAGGCACATCCTGATCAGAAGAACGATGGCCCTCCTGGCCAGCGCGGCTGCCGCTGGTGTCTTTCTTGCAGAGGCAGCAAAAGTTGCGCGTGCCAACTCAAACAGGGCTTTCTTTCACACTGGGGGCCGGCGTGTGTGTGCGTACGCGCCCGCGGTGGCCTTCCTGAGGGCGCGCTGCAGCTGGAGCTCTCTGAATCAAGGTAACGGGCGAAAAGTCAACGCTACTGTAAACTCTCCACCCTCCCCCTGTCTTTCACCAGGACGTTCCGAATCAAAAGAAGAAACAACCCCACCTAAAAACACAAGCATTGTTTTTTTTTCCCCTGCAAAGCCTTCCCACGAATTACAAAGGAAAAAGTTTGTAAAGAGGGCAAGCGCTCGCTTTATTCCTGGGTCTGTGATCGTGCCAAACAAAATGCCAGGAGAGAAAGTGACATTCAGTGTTGGTTTTAAAAAAAAAAACAAAAAAAAAAAAAATAATGAGCCGTTTGAAAGTGATTAGACTCTTTCTTTCATTGTTATGAGCCTGACACCAGAGAGGAAACCAGAACAATCCATTCACCAATGTTTTCCTTTTTTTCCTCCCTCTTTCTTGCTCTCTGAATTTAGAAACACTAATTAGTTTTGCTCTCATAAACCCAACCTGAAAACGGCCAATTAGATAGTGTGAAGTAGGAGACGTGCTGAAGAAACAAGTGCTTGAAGGGAGAAAAAAAAAAAAGGACTAAAAACCTCATCATCCTTCAATTACAGCTTCACATGCACCGCAACGAAAGAGAAGAATAACATTTCACACTTTCCATGTGGAACATATGCTGGTTTGGTGTTCAGTTGTTTGATGGGAAAGGGCTACATGGACGTACTGCAACATAACAGTGTTATGTAAATGAAACACGATAATGCTTCATCTGTATTGGTTGTTATTCGAGTCTCTCGGGGTGTATTGAGGTCACAACGCTAACCGAACCACCTGGCTAACCACAGCAGCAGCTGGGCTTTAGCGTAGCGACCAACCTGACCAGAGCGTTCCCTTAAACCACCTGCATTAATCTGATATAGCAATTCCCCGTTTCAAGGGTACCTTCACGCAAATGACGCAAAAAAGGCCACTTTTGTTTTCCAAAAGGGTCTGTTTTGGTTTTCATGCCAGGTGGCTTATTTTCATATAGAGGACGTCATAGAAAATTAATGATAAACTTGAGCAAAATTGTCTTCAGGAATTTTTGGGGCCGGTCCCTTGAGTTGACCCGGGTGAGTCTTTCATCAGTGTCAGAGCGAAGACTGATGGCCTGTCAAAAGAAAAGCCCTCCTCCATTTCTGGCTGGCTCCTGGGCTGGGCAACGCAGCTAAAAAAAGGGGTCTGGGCGAAGCGGCGCTCGACGCTTTTTGCCGGGAATGAATTCTCAGATGCCGGGGTCGCTGCCAACGTCCTTGCAGCCAACGGCTGAGAGGGCAGCAGAGTTCATGCTAACTGCAGCTTGGACCTGCGCTGAACATCTGCTCATGAATGAGCTAGCCGCCTACTAAAAAAGTGCTGCTGCACTATAAGGGCCTGCTGATGAAAAATTCAATGCGCTCTTTCTCCTGGCACGCTTGTTTTGCGTCTATTCTCCTGAGCCCGACCCTGCGGAATCATATTAAGAGAATCTGCGAGCGCGCCGCAGAGTTTATCTGGAAGAACAGCTGGCGCTGAAAAGGGATCTGCTGCTTCAGGAGAGCTCAGGGACTTTCACACGGAGATCTACCATCACGTGTACACTGTTTGTCCTTGAAGAAGGAAAAAAAAGGGTTAAACATCCAAGTAATATGCTGGAAGAGGTGGCTAAATCTAGCAGATTACCGTAACTCTGATGGAGTGATGATAATGAAGATCATGTGACAACCTGTGTCGAGAGTCAATACAAATGTAGCGATACAAGTTGATACGTCACATTTGACAACACTATTATTTTTTTTTTAATCAGTATTTTTGTTTTGTTTTTCAGTTAAAATAAAAATGGTTTATGCTTAAAACAAGACAAATTTACAATGGGGTAAATTAAATGACAAAAAGATTTGTTGGGTATCAGTTGATATAGCTGAAAGCCTTTTGCTGGTATTCAATATTTAATCTCAATATTTATGTATTTGCTCAAAAAACTGATTAAATGGTGATTTTATTCACAATTGTCTTCTGCAGAACATTAAATTATAGAATCAACCATAAATTACAGTCAGATTCAAAATATTTAATGCATGGAACACTATACCTACTATAGAACTAAGAAACATTACATCTTTTGCTTCTTTTTCTGAATCGATAAAAAGGTTGGTTATTGGATAATCAAACATGTCTTCATAATTTGAAGTAGTGGTTTCTTGCTTTCTTCTGGTTTTTATATGTAAAGTCTTTTATGTTTGTGACTATGTTTGCTGGAATGTTTTTTATTTATGTACTTGTGGACTTCAACCATCAACCTGCCTGCTTCAGATGAAAATTAGCCTGTATGGCTAAATCTGGCACATTTACATAATAAACTTGAGTGCTTATGTTAATTAATGTGCAATGTCCCTTTTAAAATAAAAATAAAGAATGCAAGAATTACAATAAATTCAAGTTAAAAATAATCAAGACATGTATCTTCATGGTTTTCCACTGAATGAAAACAATGTCATTTAATAATTTCCATTATATCAGCTAATATAGCAATAACAAGCAACATTTGCCTATTTACAGATTATTTGCACTAATAAAAGAGTTCAATTAAAAATTAAAGCCAATAAATTGTCGCTATTAAAATTAACTTCAGTGACTATTTTTGAGGAATGTTGCAAACGAATCATTGAGATTTGATTCGATTCATTACAATAGTTCTATCATGACAACTCTCTGAAGATTTTGGCATGGTGATGAATATGAAAATGTTACTGTATTTGGTCTTGACGGAACAGATCTGCTCCGCTGCTGCTGCTGAATTGCTGCTGCTGTTGGTTATTGCTATTGTTGTAGATTATTCCTGCTGCTTCAAAGCAAGTACAGGATCTTGCTACTGCCAATACATACAATGATACGGTGAGTATTTAAGACATACCTCTGCTGCACAAATAGCATATATAATAACCTAGAGCAGATCTATACAGGTGGAGCTGGGGAAGGTGAAGGGTAGGGGTGGGCGATATGGCAAAAATATAACCAGGTTTTTTTTTTTTTTTTTTTTTTAATATCACGATTCATGATTTTATCCCGATTCTTTGTGATGTTGGTTTTACTATTTTGCAAGTTGTCTGAGCATTGCAGCCAAACTAATTTCCCTATTATAAAGACAAAGCCTTTCAAGGTAACAAAAATATACAAAAGAATGGCGGATATTTAGGCCAAAGTGGGCGAAGATAAAAAAAAAAAAATCTTTGACATTATCTGTTATTAAAAAATGAGAACAAAGATACACATTACAAATACACATAATATACAAATAAAACAAACAGTGTTTTAGTTTTAGGTACGATAGGTGTATTTAGCAGGAGCATTCAAGAAATTGAATGAACAAATATAAAAATAAAACACTATATAGACTGATTCCTATTAAAGCAACTGTATAGCATTCAAGAAACTGATTGAACAAACACAAAAATAAAACACTATATAGAACACTATAAAACACTATTTCTCTTTGTGTTTTGGTGTTTTATTAACATTAAAGGAATAATTCACCCACAAATAAAAATAGTGTTTTATTTTTATACCATCATTTACTCACTCAAAAGTTGTTTTAAACCTGAATGAGTTTCTTTCTTCTGCTATGCTATTTTGAAGAACGTGGAAAAACCAAGCAGTTGCTGGTCCACAGTGACTTCCATAGTGTTTTTTTTTCCTACTATCAAATTCAATGTGGACCAGCAACTGTTTGGTTACCCACATTCTTCAAATTATCTTGTTTTATGTTCAGCACAAAAAAAAAAAAAAAAAAAAAAATTAATACAGGTATGAGACAATATGCGAGTGCGTAAATAATGACAGAAATTAAATTTTAGGGTGAACTATCCCTTTAACGACAGTCGGCAGCATGTTTAGTACTGTCTCTTTAAGACCTACACACATCTAATATACAAGCACACATCTGCTTTTCTTTCAACTGTTTACTTTCATTTTAGACAAACAACTGAGTCTATACATAAACCTTGTGTGTTTTGACAATATTAGCGCAAAAGATAACTTAGTTCAGAAATCAGGCGCTGTTTGACAGGGTTAGTGCGTGCGCTTCGGGTGTAACTTACATGCACAGAAAAAGCATATATGTCAGAACAGCACGTGATTGAAATGTTTAACTGGCAAGGCTTTAAAGCACATGCAAATAATGTACTTTTGTGATTGCGAATAAGTGCAGTGTCCCGTGAGAGTAACTCTACCGCTGAGTTAACACTGATGTGAATGTATTTCGTGTTGTACAATATATTGATACGGCGGCACCAGAACTGCAGCATGATACTACGATATTTCTCCAAAAGCAGATCGTGGAGACATTTTTATCGTTTTACACACCCCTAGTGGAGGGTTTGAGAGGAACTCTGAAAGCATGCTGCAAACCGCTCTAGTGAATGCTAGTCAGCCATTTAAATGTAAAGCAGTAAGCTCATTGGCTGCGTATCCAACATGAACCAATCAGCTTGTGCCAAGAAGTTTAACTCTGTGAATATCATCAATTTGCATTAAAGACCCATCAGCCTGCGCCATCTAGAGTTTCATGACAGAACTTTGAATATAAATGAAGCAAAGACACTGCTGAAGCATCTTGGTCTTACTGCTCTCATAATCAAAAGCTCCAAGACAAACATTGTAAAAATCAGTCAAACATCCTTCTTTAATATTCTAGTCTCTCAATTTTGCAAAAGAACCAAACAAGACACTGAAGAACGACTGACATTAAAGACAAACTGTTCTGCCACTCCATCACAGTGCCCTCTCCTCGACTCTGCAATTACCAGGTACAGATAATCACAGTCTCCACTTTACTTCTGAAGTCCAGCTAAATATTTGATTTACATAAATCCACCAAACCATTATACCTACAGGAGAGCCAGAGGTTTTCTTTGGAAAAGTATCACTGTGAGTAATAGCAGGAGTTTAAGGAAGTGGTCAAACTGAAATAACCGATTACCTCACATTCAGCAATTTCGCTTCTGTCTCGGGCCAGGATAGGTTCAGCTCAGTGAGCCATAAACATTTTGTTTGTGTACAGTGCGCCGTGGTAAAATGCGGAACGGAGGCTACAACATTTGGTTTCCATGTTCGCAGATGGTTCCATGTGCAGTGGAACCTTTTAGAGGCATCAGCAAAAAACTGGGGAAGCATTAAAATAGGTATTACACGCACTTGTTTCCAATTGGAACGTTCCGACTTCCTTGAGAGACTGAAGAACAGAAATTGCAACATTTGTCAGAGTACTGTTGGTCACGCCTTTAATATGCAAAAAGTCTGGCTTTTTTGAGCACAGCTGTGATTTTTGTCATGATGCACCTTTAGATAAGTTTCCATCAAAAAGTCCCTTCTTAAAAAAAGGTGATGCTGCATTGGTCTGTTTATTTGATATTTAGCTCATCTGCTGCTAGACAAACTACATTCTCCAAAGTAGATTTTTACATTTTCTGAAAAAAAATAAATAAATAAAAATAAAAATAAATAAATACGCAGTGATTGTCCATGCAAAACTAGCCACTAAAAATGAATGAATGAATGAATAAATAAATAAATAAATAAATAAATAAATAAATAAATGAGTTTCTCAGAGGTTGTCAGGCCACTTTTAAAGAAATTCTTAAAGAAATTCAGTCATAATTTACTCACTTTTATGTCCTACAGACCTGTACAACTTCCTTCAATCTGTGAAACACAAAAGTTGTTTTAAAAACAGCATCTTTTGTGTTCTGAAGAAGGAAAAAATAACATAAGTTTTCAACTTCTCAGAAAACAATATGGCTGGGTACAGCTTTCAAAAACATTTGAATAAAAAACAACTGGCATACAAATTCAATATTATTGCATTATTAAAAGTCAGCACTGAGGTAAATGTTCAATAAGCCATCCTATCAAATCTAGAACTGTGTTTTATCTTTTTAATACATCTAAATGTGTCAGTACTAGGGAGCGAGAGAGAGGGAAAAATTGGTAAATATGACTGCTTAAATTTAATGCAAACATTGTTGACACATAATGTAATTTAAGTTGGGTAGTGTGAATGAAAGCCCAGCAGGGGTAATAATACCCTCCTAATGAGAATCCTCGCTCGCTCTAGACCTTGCTGAGATAGCCATAATGCATTGCTCCCTCTTTTTTTAATAAAATAATTGTTACAGTTATTAAAGACGAATCTCATCAGAGGCAGGATGACAAAATAATTCATTACCAAACGCATGGCTTTAAATAGCTGCAAATTAAATTTCTCACAGAAAATATGCCTGTAGATGAATGGGATCGTTATTTCATAAATATTGGATTCAGTGTGCCCTTGGAAGACAAAAAAAAAAAAAAAACATCCGAACATCCATTTTAAAAGTTCACTGCGAAATGCAGTTAATAAATGACTCTAAACCCACAAAAAATTCTTACCACATGTTAATTTGACAAAGAAAAAAGGCAGCATTGTGGATCGAGTTTAAAGGTCCGGGTCGGCGTGAACCACGGCTTGATAATGTGGTGCTTAATACAGATACCGCCAACGTATAATTACTCAGATTATTTAGAGTTCCTGCTGTTTACTAAAGGCGCAGAAACTTCCCAGCAAGCACTTGGCATCTCCTGTCTTCTCTCTCACACACACAAACACACTCACACACAGCAGGATGTAAAGAGGAAAGCTTTATTAAGATCCTGCAGCCATAAAAGAGCAGGGTGACTAACCGGCTGCATTAGCGTCTAAAAGCCAAAGTTATTTAAACCCAATAAAACACTAATACATTGTTTGAGTGGAAGTTACAGTGAAGTTATCTTCACCTTAATAACATCACGGCCAGCCTGATGTTGTTTAGATCAATAAAGCCCATTACAAGAACAGGCCTCAACATAGATAACAGGGCTCAAGCGCAGTGATGTAACACTCTATGGCATCTGAAAGAAGAAAGGAACCTTCTATTAAATAAAGAGGCCAATGGAAGGCCAATCATAAGGCATGGTAATCTGATAAGAGGCGAGTGTGAGAGTTTTTAATACATGCTGCGTTTGAATACACTGGGATGGTGGTTTGTGGCAGCCATGTTGTGACACGTGAGGTGGCATCTGTTAAGATTACGACCCTTCTTGGCCCCACCACACCTACTCTCTGTCACATAGACACTCTGTCTAAGCTTGATCTACCACAATATTATTAGACAGACACTTACTAAGCTTTGTATTTTCCCAAACTGTGTTCAGTTTGCAAAAATACAGATTTAGAAGATATTAGAACGCTCCTATTAAAGAGCTAGTTCATCCAAAAATAAAAATTCTGTCATCATTTACTCACCCTCGTGTCATTCCAGACCTGAGCAACTTTCTGTCTTCTGTGGAACATAAAAGAAAATATTTTGAGAAGTGTTTCAGTATTTTTTTTCGTCCATACAGTGGCAGTCAATGGTAGTGGTTTGGTTACCAACATTATTCAGTATATATATATATATATTTTTTTTAATTTTTTTTATTATTTTTTTTATTTGAGTGAACTATCACTTTAATATTGGAGGTGTATATGGGAATGCTATCTAAAATAAAAACTGAATATGGTTAAACTTGCCGTGTAATTATTCATAAACATTTTAAATACACAATAATATTAAATTAAAACAATGTAAATATCTAACTACAGTTTTACAATGTAGAAAAGATCCGATATTGTATAATATAACTTTTTTCTTTTATTATTTATATGTTAAGTACAATTTTGTAGATGTTTTTCTCAAATTTTAAACACATTAGCTCTACAGTAATTTCAGAACACTGAGTTAAGTCAACTTCGATTTCAAACAATAGCTCGGGTTTGGGGGCAGAACTACCTGTTTGGCTGACCAACAAGATGAAGGGGAGTGGTCTGCCAATCTATTCGGAAACAATCATTGTTTTCTGCCTCAAATTTCAAAAATACAATGGTAATTGTAAAATAAATAAAAAAATATTAATATAAATAAGAAAGTATATTTTTTAAAAGTCACATTGTGAGATACAAAGTCACAATTACATAAAACCAAGTCTTTTGAAAAAAAAAAAAAAACAAGCTTCAATATGATTCAACTAAAATCAGCTGTAAATTAAAAAAAAATGTTAATGAGACAAACTGAGTTGAAATCAATTCAGAGATGTGTCAATATCTGGCGTGAAATGATTTCTCATAGTTATACAGTATGTGGGTGTTTGCTATTTGCACGAGAGCCTATTTTCTGTGCTAGTCCACCAGGTGATGCTCTGACATCTTACCGTAACGTCTGACTCCTGACGTGATAGCCATTATAACACTCTAATGCACTTACACAACACAGATACACAAATATTTCAACACATATAAAAACCAAGTAAATTCCTTTGCACAACACACAAAATATCTCGCATTCAGACATAGTGCAGTAATGGGCGATAACGTTATCAACGCAGGAATGACAAAACATTGACATGACATTCACCTTGCACAATATTAAATTGCAAACAATCCTGGGCAGAACAACCTGTTTGCACAAAGAAAACCAAACGAATCTACTTTTTTTTGTTGTTGTTGTTTACCCAATTCAGTTTCTCAAGCTTGACTCCAGACAGCCTTTCAGAAAGCTGTTTCAGTCTTGTCAACAGACAGGAAGTGATGAAAAGCATAAATGGTTATGAAAGGGAGAGCGAGAAAATGCGTGTGTATGTGAGGGTTCATGTGTGTTGTTTCTAGTGAGCGGTACAAACACAGGCCTGAGGATCAGGTCTGGCAGACGAAACCACAGGAAAGACTGCTCTGATGTTGTTACCTCTCACACCGCACGCTCAGCGATAAGAAGAAAGAAAAAAGGAAAAAAGATCTGTAACAGTTGAAAAGTCCCTTCATGGGGGTTTCACTGCTGTGTGTTTCAGAAGAAGGGGCCCGTCGGCACACAGCACAAACAATAAACACATTGCGTGATCTCGGTGTAGGGTCTACCCTTAGTGACTTTGTAAAATCTCAACATCACACATCATGTTTTTTGCTTGTTGACATCAAACATACTGTATCTAATGTACATGTTAAATACAAGCTAAAAACTTTAGTCAGCGCGTTAAACATTAAATGCTATCTAGTCAGCACATTAAACGCTAGCTAAACAAAATCTTCCCCAGTTTTCTTTTTTTTATTGTGATTTTTATTATTATTTTTAGACTCTGGGGTTTGTTTTGATGTACCTGGGTTAATTTCAAAGAGCAAAACAACACTGTAAAAACATCCTGTTAAATTAACTGCTAAAACTGGCAGCTGTGTTTGCCAGAAATTCAACATTAAAAATACAGAGACAATGTTTCTAGTATTATGAAATGGCATATTAGTGGCTGTATAAAACTATACATTTTATTAAGTATATGAATGTTAAAATACTACTAAAATCTGCTTTTTACTGTAAAATTGACTAATAACCACTATAATAATAGGTGGTAAAACAGAAAGCCACATGATGAATCAGAGTTCACTGCAAGTGGCCTGTCCATAAAAATGGCAATACTCTTATATAGATGGTGCATAGAGTCATGCGCACAAAGACAAAACACCATCAAGGTAAACAACACTAAAAATGCAATAAACGTTAACTAAATAGCATAAAATGTGACATTAAAGACTAATGTTCATTATTAATTAGAAAAATGACAAAAAACAAAACCTATTTTAATATAATCATACACAATTTTTCAGGCAGACCTCTTGGAATGTCCTGTTAATGTTTTTTTGTTTTTTTTACCATAAATTATAATGGTAAACTATTTTCACTTTTAAAAAGCATAAATTTAGATACATTAAATGTTAAACCATTAATAGTTTTTCACCACACATACAGTAAGGTAACTTACAGTTATCCTATTAACAGGTTTTTACTGTAGTATTTTACAGTCTTTTTCTGTAAAAATGACAAACTTTTTTAAAGTGAACAAACCTGAGCAGAATGATGTTGCCTAAATTAATTTATTCTATTCATTGCAACAATTTACACATTCTGCTTTTGTTTTATAACTAAGGCCCAAATATTTATGTGATTCATTTCAAATCTAGTACAAAATGCTATTTTAGTTTAAAACTATTCAGGAGAGCATCGACTTCATCTGGATGCTTGCGACTGAAATTTCCCCCTGCGTTTTCTGCTTTTGTTTTTCCGTTAGCAAAATGTGACCCCACTAAAAGCCACAAAACGTCAGGGCATTCTGAGATCGGTGCCATGTCTCTGCGTTGTGGTATGACTGGGCTGCCCACATATTGATTTACCCAACCCGAATTACCTTTCTGGCGTCCCGGGGGACGACCAAAAATCTCTGCACAAATTTGCTCAGCCACTCCGTGTGCAGAGGAAGAGTTGGTAACTTGAGAGGGAGCGGGTCCAAATGGATGCCTGTGAAGGTGACGATAGCGAATAATATCTCCGCAGAGATGATTGTCTTTGACAGTGTAATATTACTGGACGATAAATATACAGCGCTGAGGAGGCGAAAAAAAGAAAGAGAGGGGAAAGCTGCCGCCAGCTGAGTACGAAAGCATAAATAAGGTCTTTTAACTTCGTCAGTTATCCGTCTTTTGACACGCAAGCTGAGCACACTGTAATTAACACGGAAAGAGATAATGGGGTCTCTACCCGCTGATCAATCTGCTACACAGATCATCCATCTCTTTTACAATGCCACGTTAACATTATTTTTAAAAAAGAGGGAGGAAAAAAAAAAAAAAAACCACCGCAGATATTAGCCTTTTTTAATAGCTACTGTAGCTTGATACAGCTTATGGGTTTACTGACATGCCTGTTTACACCATGTTCACAAAAGAGCCGCTCTTGTCTGCATACAGCACATAAATACATACATCAATGCAGAATGGTGCAGCTGCAAGACTGTATTGACTGACTATTGGGTCTGTTAGATAATAAGACTCAAAAACACAGAGACGTGAATTGTGTTTACAAGAGAAGAAACTAAAGAGCCACAAGACTGCTACAACACTACTCAGGAAGCATAAGCTGTAGTGTTTGTATGTGTGGGTGGGTGTACGTTTGTGTGTATTTCTGTAACCCAACAGGGAGACAAACAGGCCTGTTGTTTGTTTGTATTTCTCAGCTCTGCACATGTTTGTCAGGTCTAGATCCACTTTCACAGATTTACTTGCTCCTGTCCCCTCTGGCCTAGTGTACACTAGTGTTCTCAGAGACTGCTTTAATGGACAGATTCCTGTTCCTGCTCTCCAGGGGACAGGCATGAACACGTCAGCTACATGAGGCTCTAGTGGAGCCGTAGCATAGCGGTTAGCATGCATGTTCTCACACATTGGGGCAATGTACGTTTGAGCCTTGCTGGTGCAATTTTGCAAGCTGTTGCCTCTTTTTCTTTGGGCACTTCCTAGTGTACCTTTCAAATTAAAATGTCAAAAATAAACACGTAATGATGCCTGATTAAAATGTAATTATATAAAATTATATTTTAATAACAAAGCATTTATATTTTATTAAATAGAATTACACCACCTTTTAAAAATTTGGGTATGATTTTTATATGTTTTTGAAACAAGTCTCTTAAGTCTTTAAATAAAAAATACAGCAATATTGTAAAGTATTTTTATGATTTAAAATAAAATTTCTCTTTTAATATATTTTAAAATATACTTTATTCCTGTAATGGCAAAACTGAATTTTCAGCACTCATTTCTCCAGTCTTTAGGGTCACATGAGCCTTCAGAAATCATTCAAAGATGCTTATTCCTAATATTCAAAACAGTTGAACAAAAGTACAATTGGACAGCATTTATTTGAAATATTTTTATAACAATGTAAAGTCTTTACTCTCACTTTTGATCAATTTAAAGCATCCTTGCTGATTAAAAGCATTAATTCATATACTCAATATTATAAAAGAGATCATTATAAATGTATAGGCAAAAAAAAAAAAAAAAAAAATTCATACTTTACTCAAACTGTGAATAGAGTATGACCAGTGTTTACCGATTCACAAGCAAACTGATTCTTTTAATGAATCATTCCGAAATACTCACAAAGTTACTGGTTTGAATCAGTCTGACAAATCCTTTACATAATGAACTCACTAAACCAGTCAGAGCATTTCTGAATCAAAATCTGATACAGCAAATGAACTTACCATACTGACTGGTTACAATGTGTAGTTAAGATACAGACTAGTATTTAAGGATACACATTTGCAGCAAAGTAATTTTTTGTAATATATGCACATACACTAAAGTTCAGGGTCAGTAATATTTTTTTAAAGAAACTGATGCTTTTATTCAGCAAGTTGTTTTTTAAAATGACAGTAAAGACATCTATAATCTTACAAAAGATTTGTATTTCAAATAAATGCTGTTCTTTTACATTTTATCTTTTAGGATTCTATCAAAGAATCCTAAAAAAAAAAAAAAACTATGTAAAACAAAAAATATGAAACAATTAGTCAAATTGTAATGCTAATATATTTAGCACTTTTAGTCAAATAAATTCCTCCTTTATGCATAAGAGAATTCTTTCAAAATCATAAAATGTAACTAACCATATATTTGTAAACTTTTGAACTATGGAAGGATGGAAAACACTGTTCTGTAGGAATTCTGCATCCAATTAAATCCACAAAAATGTCAAATTAGCTGTTACATCAAACACAGAACATCATCCACTGCAAGCAAACAGAATGTTGTTTAACAAGAACAAATCATAACACCTTGAATCAAAGTAGCATATCTCTATACTAAAGCTTTCATCATTACCCAAAGTCTGGTCTCTCAGCTCAAACTTCTCAGCATTCGTCATTAGCGCAAGGCTAAACGGTCAGTGCGCCACTTCCCCTATTTAGACAAGCGATCCGTGAATAAAAAGTAGATCCAATGTCTCATTGCGTTTTTAGGCCTCATTAAGGCCATTAACCTTATATTATTAGATGGCGGATGTTAATGTCAAAGTCACTTGGTCTCCGACTTGTTTTTTTCATGAATAGGTTTCACAGTGCTGCTCATATATATATATATATATATATATATATATATATATATATATATCTCTGTGTTTGTTCTTAAAAATGTGAATAGTGAGTGAAACTGTCTATGTGTGTAACTGTGTGTGTTTTATATTTTATATATATATATATATATATATATAAAAAACACACACACACACACACACACACACACACACTATTCACATTTTTAAGAACAAACACAGATAGTTCTCATGTATAATAACAAAGAAGTTGAAATTGGTGTTCTAAACAGATATATGACAAGGAGGAGGTTTTAGCAAAAAAAAGGGTCTATCTGATTTACATCGGCCTTTTGATCATTTTTATGGTTTGTAAATTACATACACCTCAAATGACTATGGGCGTCACATGCTAATCGCTGATTCAATGGTATACAGCAGCGGTAGGATGTTTGATTCTGCTTGTGGGACTGCGTTTGGTTCACTGCGGTGATGAGAAAGGTAAAGGGCCCCAAAAAAACCCAACACATGACCTTTCTACATATCTCAGACAATTACACACCCCCCACAATCACACACCCTCGACTGTCCTTCCCCTCCGCTCTCTTTCCCACTGACCTGCGCTAACCTGCTCTCATCTCTCTGCGCCCAGACAGGAAACAGCGTTGAGGGTGTGCTAGTGAGTCCAGCCCAAAATCCAGACCAGTTCCACAATACAGGCCACCACCCCGAGCTCCAGCCTGCCCCCTGTCAGACCAAAGCAGGGGGGGCACATCCTGTGTGAAACCGCATCCTTAACTAGCATCATCACACTGTAAATAAATGCTTTCTCTTTTATTTGCTCTCTCTCTCTCTCTCTCTCTCTCTCTACTTCCGTCAACTGTCACAGCCTGTGCCTCCAATCACCTTAGAGTCCAAACAGGAAAGTGAAAAGAGAGGGGAGAGATAGGAGATATGGGCGTTAATTTGCTGTTCACTGCAAGTTGCTCTGCTGTTTCCTACACACACACACTGGGCCAGCTCCCTGGGACTCCATCCTGGACTAGTGTTCTTTTCCTGATACTCGTCGTTACGACATCGGCCCACCGCCAGCCAGCCCCCCAGCGAAACAGGAAGTTAGGAAGATAGGTGTAACTGAACGTTTTTGTGAAGGCGGAAAAAGGGACAGTGAATGAGACTGAATAAACTCCACTGAAGTAGGTCTATATTGCGTTATAATACAGACCTAATCTAACACACCCAAGGAAAGAAAAGTCATAAATGATTTCTCATTTGTGAGGTTAAAATGAGAGCAAATAAAGATGCTCAAACCTTAAGGGGGTTTTCAGAGTGATGCCATAGAAGCACCGTTTTGGTTCCCTAAATCCTTTCAGCGAACAGCAAGCAGAACCATTTTTTTTCTTAGTGTGAAGAACATTTAATGATCTAAACCTTTTTCTTTTTAAAAAAAAAACAGAATGGAGAGGTTCCATGGATATTAAAGATTTTTCATGGAAGAGATTCCAAAAAAGAGCCTTTTTTTTTTGTTAAGTAACTGTCTCAAACTGTGCTCTGATTAGTCAGTATACCAGAGTCTGCAATCAAAAGTTAGCAATTTGAACTTGATTATTTTTAATTAAATTGAAAATTGAGTTATGCCATCTACCTTAACAACTGTCTTGTTTCTATTTTAATTTCCCCCCAATAAATTAAAGCAGGAATAAATTTGTTTAAATTTGAATTAAATGGAGACTCATTACCACATGGCAACTATTAAGCTCATTTGTGTCTATTTTTATTGTAAAGAGAAACATCTGAGAAGTTGTTACTTAAATTAAGTTCTCAATATATTTTAAGTCTCCTGAGATATTCAAGACCACCTTCTGAGCAATTTTATTTTCCTTGTTGCAAAAATCATTGTTAATCTACAATAATAAAAAAAAAAAAAACAATCTATGAAAAAGCGAGACTAATTAAATGATTCAACACTGACCTTTTCTAAGAAATGACACATATTTGAAAATTAACATAAGCAGATTTGTTTATCAATCATCTGAAGTCTTACTAAAATTAAAAGTGAAATTAAATGATAAAGTGTAATATGACAGAATGGGAAACAAACTTGCTGTAACAAGGGCGCACAAAGGCATTCATAAAAACAGCCCTGAGAAAGGTGGGCATATCCAGAATTGAGACCCCCTGCATTAGCCTGTGGTGTGTGTTACACAGACGCAATTAAGACAGGATACTGATCTAATGAACTTCTAAGTGTGTATGTGTGTTGTGTTAAGTTGTGAAGTGGGCTGTATGTTGAGCCACTGCCAAATGAGTGCTGAGTTTCAGACGCCAGGTCAGAGGGCTGCAGGCCCAATCTAAATGCATGCGTGTGTGTCCGGCCCTGTGGATGGCAGTCACTGAGCAGATGCTTGGAAAAAGGAAAACATCACACAGTACTTGCATTTCCATGCCTGTCGGGGTGGTCTTGAACTATGTGCGAGTCTGCTAGGCTGTTGTTAATTGCACTGCCACAAATAAGCAACTGGCCAAAACATGATTCAATCTGCTCTCAATTCACTAAACAGCATTTTTCTGCCCAACTGACTGATGGGCAATGGTATAATTACAATAATTTGCTTCATCTATCTGTCAAACCAGTCCCAGAGGATAATTTTATCATATATTATAGCTCAGGAGAGTTATGCTTCAATCAAAGTTCAACTTCAAAGTTTCAGATGTTCCTCCTAGAATGAAAATAGACAATTTGTCATCATACAGTAAGTGTAGAAAGCTAAAACATTAATGCTAATAGAATAGAGCAGATACTTAGTTTTGGGAGGATTTTATGAGAATTTTTGAGTTTTTGAATCTCTGACTTTTGACTGCAAACTTTGGTATGTTAACAAATCTGGGCAAAGCTTGAGACATTATTGAGATCTATCTGGAAACTCTAGAACAGTGGTTCTCAAACAGGGGACAGGGCCTCAAATTTAAAAATGAATTCAAACCTAAATGCTTAAAAAAAAATTAAAAAAAAACAAACAACAACAACAAAAAAAAAAAACTTAAAATGATGACGTAAACAAAAAAAAAAAAGTAAATTTTTTCACCCTCAAATATTATTTTTATTGGAAAAATGTACAGAATTATAATTCAGATTCTTATAGAAATCACAAAATAAATTTTATGTTAATAAAAAAGTTTGGAAAACAAGCAGAATTGTCATAATTGCAGAATGAAATATGAGAAGAAATATATTGGCCGATTCAGGGTGCCTAAAAACATTGTGTCAAAAAGGTTGAGAACCAATGCTCTAGAAGAGACACTGTACATGTGAGACTTCTGGGGTGTTTATTCAGAGAAAAGCCTGGCAATCAGGAGTTAAACGTCCCTTTACATTTCCGTTGCAAATAAGAAAAAAAGAGATGTTATAGAGATCTCATTTGCGATTTCTTCTTCCTATACGTTGAAACTTGCTTCTGATGAGCATCAAGGTCCAATTTATAATTTCTCTCTATCACTTTACAATCAGCTGAACAAGGAACATCATCGTCAGCAAAGTGAGATGTTAATCACTGATGGTGAGAATAGATGGAGATGTCTTAGACTAGTCCAACTCAAGTGCAGGGGTATGCTGAGACTGTCCAAAGTTTATTACCCACAAAAGATGATGAGGAAATGGTTACATCCGTTTTATTGTTGCTTCAAATTAACCTTCAACTCAGGAAAAAAAGACGGTTGGGCGACCTCTCTATTTTGTGAGCTATTATTTATGCCTCCCCACATACACAAAGACATGCATATAATTTTGTTGAGTGAATTTTCAGAGATACAAAGAGTGCAACAACAAATATAAAATATCACACTGTAAAAAGACTTCAGTGATCCTAGCCGCATTTATTGTCACTACTTGTGTTTATTGCCTCTTTTTGACTATTTGTTGTATTCCTCATTTGTAAGTCACTTTGACTAAGAGTGCCTGCTAAATGAATAGATGTTAAATGCATGTAAGAGTAAAGCTTCTGAACACACAATTTCCGATAAATTATGGTCCAAGTCAAAAGAGGCCACCACCAATTCACAGTGAAAATCTATGAGATATTTTTTCAGCCATTTTACAGTCTGGCAGACTATAAAATCTTCTCTTCAAAAAGCTGCACTATTTGTGAAGGAATCGGTCTTTTGAGTCAGAATCAGTTTATCTAGTTCTCAGAACAGGTCTAAATGACTTGCTCATGAACTCAAAGTTCGGTTCTCGAATTCGACTCAATCAGATTAACACTCACTGCGCAGGAAGTTTTTTAGTGACGTAATTCACAAGACTTGAATTCAAGCGCATGAGTCATAAGGACCATGTTTTTGATACTTTCACCTTTCTTTGCAACCTTTTTGAAACTCGAAAGTGTCAGCCCCCATGTGAACTATTTGCATGGAAAAGAACTAGTACAATGAAGAAACAAAGTCATACAGATTTGGAACGATAAAGGCGAGTAAATGATGACAGATTTTCATTTTTGCATGAACTATTCCTTTAAATATGATAACATATGGAGAAACGGTCCTGGAGCACAACCGGTGGGCAAATGCACCATCAGCAGTTGTGCAAGTAAAATAAGGAAGAGAGGAAGAGATAGAGAGAGAAAGAGAGACCCCTAAGAGCTTCTCTTTGGCTGGCACAGAACAATGATTCACACCACTGCCCGCTGTATCCCACAAATGAGGCATTATGTACAGCGGCTACCGTTACTGCAGGAAATACGTCCTCTCTGTTCCTCTCAACATTCATTTCATTCCCATCCTTCTGTTTTCCTCTATTCATCCTCCACTTCACATTGTATCAGAGCAGACAGAAGGTCCCCCACCATGACGGGCTGCAAAATAACAACTGTCACCTTCAGCACAATTCATTAAAGCAATTTAACGTTGCCGCCTTCCAACGTAATTTTTATAATTGAAATTTAATTCTCCTACATTATTTTTTTAAGAAGGAGGGGGTTAATTGACATTTGTGGTAATTAATTGCCAGGCGGAGAGATGTTTATGCGGAGAAGTTAAAAACAAAAAGTGACACAAAGAGCGGAATAAAGGGGCAACGTGCTGAGATGGTCTCATCATCACAGCCTTCCCTCCTGCGGATGAAAGGAAAGGATAGGGATGGAGGGATGGAAAGAGCGACTTCACTTCGCAGTCGGGGATTTAATTGCGCGAGGATTCCATTACCTCGGCACAAATGTCACGTTTGCTTCTGATCGGGGGCAAAGGCGGGGACTGGCACTGTGCCAAATCTATGGCACAGAAAAGTGTTCTGCCAGTTGCAAATATACAAGCACGCTCACACGAAGCTGCAAAGTGATGACAGGAAGACTAGTCAATGTCAGCAATACATAAGTGTGAAGGGACAATGACAGTAAAAGTGGGTCAAAGTCAAATGGGCAGAAGTACCAACCATTGGGTAAAGAGAACAAACCCAACTCAGATAAAAAAAAGATCTAAAGAAAGTTTGGGGTTTCAGGATGAGTGTTCTCGTAGACAAGAAAAAAAGAGATCTCTTTGTCGTCTGGGAGAAAAACATTTGAAAAAAATATATATATACAGATCTTGCTTAAGCTTCCGTCTTATCTGACATTTCTTACAAGAAAATAATTTATCTAACATGTCTAAAGTACAAAGAAGATCTCAATGTTTCAAACTGTGCTCAAAGTTGCCATACTAAATTCCCACAAGGTTAAAAGCTGTGCAAATGGAGACTAAAAATCTCCTGAGAAAAAAGACCCTAAATAACTCACATACCCTCTAGAGTTTCAGGAACAGAGCTCAACAATGCCTGAAACTGCACTCAAAATTACCAGATATGAGTTGTTTCACAAATAATAATTTAAGGGGATCAAATAGAAACTCTGCTGACTTCTATAGCTTCAGAAAACATCTCAACAAGGTCTCAAAAGTAGAGAACTCAGTATGAACTCAGAACATTTATCATCAAATTCTTCCAAAACACACTAACCATATGTAAACGCCGGCTTCATTTCTAATTATATTTGAATTTTATGAGAAAATTCCAAGCCAAAGTTGATACATCAATGAAATACATCAAATCTTCTGACATAGGAAAGACCAACCTCTGAGCGATTTAAAAAAAAAAAAACAGGTTGTCGTCAAATACATATACGTAAAATACATACTGTACACCCTTTTTACTACTACGCAAGTAGCACAGTAGAAAACATACATTTGCGTGGTTTCAAGGAAAAAATTTTGAAGATAACATACCACAGTCACTTGTTTGGACGGGATTGACGTTCCATTGTTCCAATCAGAACTCAGAAAAGGGAACAAAGGGGCGGAACCATTGGATACGGTGCAGCCAGCTCAATCTGAAATACAAAATGAGTAAAAAAGACAAGAGAGAGACACAAGTGCATATTAACATCAGCAAAATTGATACCATACCAAACAGGAATTGATACCATTCTCTAAAGGTGGGGGAAGTCCCTTAAATTCACTCAACCCACATAAACCTGGATGATGACTCAAATGAGAAAGGAAAAAGGCAAAAACGTGATGAAATCCAACCACAAATGCTTAATTTGGGGACAAATTAATTCCAGAACTGACCTAAATGCATCTTAACACATTTTCAGATTTTCAACAGCAAGCGTTTCTGACACATGTGATATTTACACAGAGTATCTGATAATCAGCTCAAATCTGCATTGCTGTTCTGATGAATGGTAGTGACTCGAGGGACGACTCATCTAAGGAAAAGCTGCGGCCACACACTACTTGACAGAATTCTCTGGAACATTTTGTCAGATCCCGTAAGTCGGTGACACGTAGCTGTGACCAATCAGCATCGATGGTGGTGATTTGCATAGTAAAATGCTTATTGCAGAGGTCAGCATTTACTTGAGTGTGTTCTCATTAAGAGTGAAAGGGAGACAAAAAGAGAGAGAGAGACAGAAAAGGGAGGGGGTAAAAGAATCCAGAGAGTTAAAGAAGGTGAGAAGAAGACAGAAACAGAAAGTGACAAAGACGGAAAGGAGTGTCTGTTATTCGTTGACCCGCTACAGGTCTGCATGGTGGAGTTTTAATAGTGCAATGGTAAATTGCTCAGCTATTGTTGCCATGCTATTCAACAAAAGGCTGGCCGATAGTCTGAATATTTACAAATGTATTTGGAAGTATTTTATATATAAAATTAACCTACATCATGAATATTGCAAAGATTTTAATTCGCTTTTTGTTTGCCTATTAACTTTTCAAACGACCACAGCATACCAGCTACTTGTCTCACAACAAGAGATATCTTTATAGTGCTTAAACATGAGTAGCAAGTGCCAGTCGGATTGAGAAATTTTATTCATTTCTGCAAATTAATATTTCTGTTTATTTTAATAAATCAGTTCATTGATTCATTTGGAATTATTCAAAAATGTTTACAACCATCCCTGGATAAGATTTCATATGCTTATAAAATGCTTAGTAAAATACATGAGATTTATTAATAATGCCGTTTTATATTTTTATTAATATTACTGTTTATTTATTATTTATTGCTGTTTTGGTCTGTATTTTATATTAGTGCATAAATAAAAATTATAATAACAAAACTATTTAAAATTATATTAAACATTTCTATAAATAATAATATATAAATGTTAGTTATTTTTGATAATTTGTATATAATTTTTTTTTAAATATTTCCCTCTGCTCATTCACTAAAAAACAGCTCACCTTGATTATGTCTATCCACACTTTCTGTATTTTATTCCAAACTTTAAACATTTTGAATGAACTCTGCAACAATCTCTGTTGGTCAAAAAATAAGCTTTTTAAGAACTACTACATAAATATCAATATATATTTAATATCGAATCAATATATATTGAGTTTCAAAAATATTTCGCTATATCTCTCACATCAGAACAAAATGGTGCAATTTCAATATTCCAAAACTCTCAAGTACATACAAACTCAGGCCTGTTCCCTCCTAGAGGCCAAATATTCACAGTGTGTCTCCAACAGACCCTATAAAATCAACCCTTGCATTACAGCTCATCTCCATGTAATTCCTCTGCATGGAATTCTGCTAGCGCTAACCCCCTTAGCTGGCCGCATTCCTCTGTTCCACGTCAGGCGCTGAGCAGCTTCAGATAAGAGCCGCTCTGATTAGCCGCCCGCGTTCTTATCATTGCTGCAGAAAATACACAATCCCAAAAGACCCCTCTGCCCCCTCGCTGGTATTTATGACTCTCACATCTCTGAACTCCAAATATAGGGAGTTTAAAATGGGCCAGAGGAAATAGCTACAGGTAAAAAGAGACAGAGAGAAAGAGAGAGAGAGAGTGAGAGAATTACTGTAGTATTTGAAGAGCAGCTAGGGCACATGAAAGTGAAAGAGAGGTGGAAACTACTCCAGGATAGAGATGGAAGATCTGATATTCTTTGAAAAAGAGAAAGTGACAAAAAGTAATAAGAAACAGCCACATTTACATTAACCTTTAAAATGTCATCTTTACCAACAGGAAGGAGAATAAAACAAAAACAAATGTGATCTTTTGGCAGGAAGACGGTATAAAACACAACTAAAAACATCCATCTGAAAGCGTATGGCTGTCAACAAGAAAAATTTTAAAAACCTAGATAAATTAGTCTCACTCGCTAATCGACTATCTGCATTTTTGAATGACTAGTCAACCAGTGTAAATCCACATTATTTTTATAAAATCTTATTGTATGTATTTTTTTACTTCATAGAAACAACAGAGACAAATATGACAATTAACAGATACATTTCAAGCTAGTATCTAGTTTGTTTCACCTTATGCCGAGTTCACACTGCACGATTTTCAAAGTTGTCAGAGCTGTTATCACACTGCACGACTATCTGGGGTAGCTTTCAGCTGCTGCTGTGTTCACATTGCACGATGGATCGGTGACAAGAGGTTACACACTGCATGACTTTACAATAGAAAGAGTCACTGACAACTCTGTCTGGTCCGCAAACTACGTTTCACAACCAAACGCAAACGAGAAGTTATAAGGTAATAACGCAAGATCACGCTGATATTGTGGTCTACAACTCCTCCCTAAACTTCCCACTGCCCTGTATCTTGCTCTCTCATTGGCTGTAGGTCATTGCCAATGTATTTTTCAGTCAGAACTCATTTCACACGGCAGGGTTTTGAATCGGTCCAGATATTTAGCATGCCAAATATTTCACAGGCGTCGGCAACGCGTCTGCGATTCTCTCAGATCGCATCTTTGATAATTAACACTGCGTGATTGTCACTCGCGTGAACGAGCACCAGTTTGCCTCCAATTTCAGGCATTTGTTGGCGATTTCGCAAAACCTGTCAGCGAGTGAAAATCGGGGCTAAAATCTTGCAGTGTGAACTCGGCATTAGGAGACTTCTAGTCTCCTAAGCTATGAAAATTTCTTTTAATACATTTTCAAAGTTATCACAAATCTGGATTTTGGTTTGTCGTTATAGGGTATACTATGGAATGCAAGAAAAAAAATTAAAGCATTAAAGGGGTCATCGGATGTCCATTTTCCACAAGTTGATATGATTCTTTAGGGTCTTAATGAAAAGTCTATAACATACTTTGGTTAAAATTTCTCAATGGTAGTGTAAAACACACCTTCTTTACCCTGTCAAAATCAGCTGTGTTTTCAGCAAGCCATTTTTGTCCATGCTGCTTTAAATGCTAATGACTCTGCTGACCCCGCCCCTCTCTTCCGTGGGATGACAAGCAGTACTGTTTGCTTAAGCCACGAAACTGGCTAACTAGCACATTATTAGGAAAGGCGATTTGCAAATATTCATTAAAAAAAAACAAAAAAAAAAAAACCTTATTCTCACTTCTTCTGTAGATGAAGCTGGATCACAAATGATTTGCGCGAACATAGATGCATTTAGGCAGATCGGGGATTGGCGCATTCCCTTCAAAACTAAAGTACCGTTAATCCTCTGCGTCTTCAGCAGCTCAGATGTCGGGAGTTAATGACGACTGCTATATTCATTATTACATCCAACAGCAAAGCACCTCAATCGCTTAATTGGAGACATCATGTCTTCCTCTGCACCGGAGTCGGCGGACAGCTCTCAGCTCACTCAGGGCGGGTCTAAGGTAAGACGGCCTTGTCAATCAGTTATCGTGGGAGCGGCCTGTGCAGAACTACGTCATTCTGCCAGGAATCTCAGAACAGCCTGATTTGAGAAAGAGGATTTTAAAATAGGGATTTAAAAAAAACAAAAAAACACTGTGTGGATTTTTATCATTATACGATGGATGTGTACACACACTTCCAACACGCATTTATGTTCAAACAACTTGTAAAGTGAATTTTGCATCCAATGACCCCTTTAAAGCACAAGGCTGCAACATAAAATGTGAAAAAATGAAGGGGTCATATACTGTATACAAACATTAAGCAAAAAAGTAACTGTAAAATTCCAAAGGAATTTTAAAAGAAACACAAACGACAAATGTTGACAGATATATTTTCAGTGTATGAATGAGCAACCTCAAAGCAATAATGTCTTCCTCGGGGCACGCAAGAACTCACACAGGTTTGACTCAGCTACTTCATTTTGGTGGCATACCAGCTGCTCAATACAGCGCCCCTCGGCATCTCCAACATGTGGTTTTAATCCACACCTTTCACACAAATTGCAGTCCCTGTCAGTCTCAGACAGAAACCAGTTACCAGCCACTTTAGAGTAGTTTGATAATTGCCACTTATTTGTGTCAAGTTTCCCACAACCGTGAAAAGAGTAGTGAAAAATCACACTGTATGATAAAAACGCACTACACTCAAGGTATTGTTTCTGCTTTATATCAAAGATGTTGTCTACCCATCCATCACAATGAAACACCTAATCTAAAATAAAAAAAAAATAAAAAAAATCAGAGCAATTTAAACCTGCAACCTAATATTTCACACGACACTATTACAAAACAAACTTCTCCAATCTAATTCAGATCATTCAGCAACATACCAAATAAATGATTGTTTTCACACAGATCCTTCAAAACAATCCTCCTTGGCTGCCATTGGTCAGTCAAACAAATAGCCCCAACCCAAACTCACACAATTGGTTGACGCTGTTGCTATGCTAGGCTAATTAGGAATCAGCATAGTCACAGAAACTTTAAACTTCTAGGAAATTAACCAAGAAATTGCTTATTCCTCTGCATAAACCTACAAAAGAGGAATTATTTTATCTTAGAACGCCATCTGATATGCTATGTTCTGAGTCTCAGCATGACTGCGCATGTGATACTGCTTTTACACAACAGTGCAGTAAACAAAAAAAGAATACTTAGTGACTTACATTTTAGGTACATTGCTGCCTGCCCTGTTACTTCTGTTATGCCAAAGAATAAGTTCCAAATAAAGCCCCAGCAAAGTAATTTTGTGCATCTCTGAGCAAACACACAGTGGATGTGTTTGATTCCTGAATAAATCAGCATTTCTGAATGAATTGCTTGAATGATTCAATGAATCATTTGAATGAACAATTCAAAGACTCGCTTAAAAAGACCTACCAGCGTCAATTGTGTCCTCTCCCGTGGTCTCATGGGAGAATAAAGTGTCTATTGTATGCACACTTCCGAATTTCACCAGAAGCAATCCTAGGTTGATGAGCCTACTCTTTTGAGAGTACTTGCGAATTCAGACATACTTCTTTTATCACGCTTTTCAGGTGAGTTACCGTGACTTGAATTCAAACATTTCAAATCTAATAATAATCTAAAATAAAATATCATCTAAATCTAATCTAAAATATAATATCTAAAAATAACGGTATGAACTGTGCTTCTTATACTCTTATTTTTAAACAATATTATTTTTAAATTATAATAAAAAAATAAAATAAATATTGGACAATCTCCTCACCTTTTTAAGCCTCTGGCCCTATAGAGTGAACAATATTTTGTGATAAAAAGACATAAGAACCTCATGAAAGAACCACAGAAGAGTGTTTATTAGTGGTGCCGGTGGTTTTTTCACAACCCCTAACCCTTAAATATTAAACATCAGTGCGTAAACATTAGCCACACCTTAGCAACCACACAGCAATGCTCTTGCATCCAACCAAAACAACTAGCAATTTCACGGCAAGTTTTGCACAAGCAAGTGCCAGTCACACTAAAAATGAAATTATAAGTCTTCTGCTCACAGTAAATACTCTTTATACTGGGTTTTAATTGCTTTACTGCATATTATTACACAGTTATTTACTGTGCTGTTTGTATGTGTTTCAGCTGCTATTGCACTCCACAGGATTGAACACATTTACCACCACCATGATTGTGCAGCAATAAAGAAGTGTGAATCCTGAAGCTGGACCTCATCCTGAAGACAATGACCTACTCAAGACAGGACAATTTAAGGGAGTGGTCTGCCTGCGGCGGTCTCCCTTTTGACCCGGTAGCACGGGAAGAGCCAGAGGAGATCGGGATGATTTAGAGCTCTTCTCGTAGACGTGCTGACAAGGTTAGAGGGTCAACACAGACATTAACAGGTCAGTGTGTGGCCCACTTGGGGACAATTACTCCTGGCCGCGGCTAAGTGGACACTTGATTGAACACGACAGTGCTGGGAATGCGCCATCCCTATAGATAACAATTCTAAGGACCATTTAGGATAAAAAGCCCTTGTGATATGCGCCTTTATGGCCCAAATTCATCTTTCTTTGCGCTTTTAAAAAAGAATGTTGGCAGTGTGATCGAGGGGTTATTCTCTGGGCACGAGGAACAGAAACATTAGAGAGCGCTTGCATCTTTTGATGCTTTCAAAGAGATCACACAAGAGCAAATACAAGGTGAGGGGGTTGCTGGAGGAATCCGTGAGATGGTTTATCTCAGTTTAGAAGATTGTTTCCTTATCACGCTGAGCCTGTTAATATGTATTTTGATTGTTTTGTTTGGGTTTATAGTCGATTACAAGCTGCGATATAATTAAATTCCAAAGGAGAATCCGCAGCATTTACATTTTGATGATTGAGGTTATATGCACATCCAATTATTACTGTTATTTGTAAGGTGCTAAACAATCATTTTTACTGCCTGTAAAAAAAAATAATAATAATAATATAAAAAAAAAAAAACATATCTGGCTTGACTTTTACACACTGGCATCTTCCAGTACGGAGGAACAACAGACAGATTCAAACCTCCCTCGACTTTTACCTTTTACTTCACACATATGTTTAGAAAAGCCACGTCTTCCCAAACTGCACCCCTTTCTAGAAAAATTCAGAGTCAGTGTTATTATTCTACTATTTCTCTTTTTCTAATCGATTTTTAATATAACACCAACGACTAGAAGGCATCTTAACCAACAAAAATATCTCCACCCACATGCTCTTTCTTTTTCTTGTTTTAAGTATTAAAAACAAAATATAAAATTAAGAATTGAAAAATTGTCTTTCACTTCATGAGTTGGAATTTGAATTAAATGAAACCGTTTCAAATGAAAAAGGAATTTACTTAATTAAAACTGAAAGAAAATCAACTCATTCAATGCATTCTACAAAATGAAACATTCTTCCATCATTGTCCAACTATTAAATATGTTGAAACACAAATCAATCTATCTTTCTGAAAATTTTAATTGCAATTCTGGATTGTTTGCGGTTCAAATTCCTTCAAAAAAAAATAAGCATTAAAATCAGAAAGGCATTCTCAATTCAATTCTGAATTGTACATAATATTGGCATCTATGGGATCTAAAAGCAACCAAAAGCATTCTGTTTGTTATACTATAACATTACAAAATGTAACAGATTGCCAAAAAAAAAAAAAAAAAACTGTGACTTGCAGCTTCTTATGGGGTGAGCATATGTTTAGTAAAAAGCATGCGAAATGAAAACAAGGTCTTTGGGTTGTTGTAAGCTGAGCTTGAATTGTGAAGGTTTCGGGGCTATGGATTGTTGGATTGTTTACTTAAGTCTTCGCAGCAGAAAATCATCTCCACATTGTCCTGCTCCTGCTGTCGGCCCTGGGCAGCATCGACTGCAGCTGTAGCATGTTACGAAGATGCAGAGGACACAGCTCACTTAAGCCAGGGTGCACGCTTTTAAGAGTTTTGCCACAATTTTGCTGTTGAAACAAATTTCAAGAACCATAAGAGATTGCTTATGAAGTCAGAGCAAAAGTTCTGATATTATGTAACACTTTTTTGACATTGCCAATAATATTGCTGTACTGTTTCAACTTTGTCAATAAGGATGTCAAAAAGTTATGTAGAATGGCCAGTTAAAACTGCCAACTGTGACCAAAGTCTGCAAAGACGTATATTGAAAAGCCATGGCCATTACAAAGGTTTCACCAAGTTCATTTTGTACCATCTCACAAGCTGCACAGCTATAGTGCGGCCCACCTACACGCCATGAAGTGTGGCAGAAAATAAGAGGTTGGGTTGAAAGGTGAAAGTGAGAAAAGGATGGACACAAAACAAAAAGAGAGCGAAAGAAACAGAGAGAGGAATAAATAATATCAAAAGGGGATGCAGAGCGCTTGAGGGAGTGAAAAGAGACCACACCTGTCTTCCACACCTCCTAAAAATAGAATTGTGTTCAAAAAGACCATAGAGCGAGAGAGAGGGGTAAAAAACCACTTATCCTAGTACCCGCTGGACTATCCCATTACCACGAGAGCCCAACTACAGATATTTCCCTTTACCACGAAGCATGCAGAGGCACTTGGAAGTGATGTACTCGCAAAAGGAAGTGAGCAGAGGAAGCGAGCATCTCCTCTTTTTACCTCTCTCCCATCCGCCCTCATTAACTGGGCTCCTTTCCAATTCATTTAAGAAGCCCCGAGAGCCTGCCTTCCCCTGAAATTTACCGAAATGACACAACATTAGCAGATTTGCATATGCAAAACGGGTCAAGCAACAGGCACTCGCTGCTCAATTGACCTATTGCTTGTTGTGGCAAGCTGAGTTATTCCCGCGGAACAATTCTGTAACCAAGTGGGCGTCATGCGAGTGCCATCTGGGTAACACTTATTTAAGGCTGGCAGAAGTCCCGTGGCAGCCCGCCTGGCGAGGAGGAGGAAAGGGGGAATAAATTGCATCATTTACTTGACATCCATTTGCCGTCGTGCCCGTTTAAAACCCATGACTAAATAATTTGGTTATTCGACTGCCAGTTACCACTGTCACTGTCATCCACGGCAAAATTGTCAAACGCTCTGATAAAGGACAAGCCTGTGATGTTTAACCATGCGAAAATGCATCTCTGTAAGCATATTTACAACCGGCAATCTATTTTAACTAAAGACTCCTTTCAGAATGGTCCTATCTTACAATTATGACAACTAACTAATTTTTATCCAAGCAAGCGGTTCAGAAACTGAAGAGTACACCAGATTGGGATTGTAGAAAACAACAGGGATTGGAGTACCAAATAGGGCTGCACGATATATCGTTTCAGCATCGATATCGCGATGTGCGCATCCGCGATAGTCACATCGCAGGATGTGCGATGTTTAGTAGGCCTGATCGTTATATTTATACTGATCGTTTTCTTTGCTCACACACAGACACCGTGTCTACTCCGGACGCGACAGCTGCACAGAGATACCCATTTTTAAATAAATTTAGTAGCAGAGCTACTGCAAGCGATTTTCAGTGCTGGAAATCCATTTATCCTTTGTTGAAACTTCCGCGTCGTCGAGGAGAGCACATCACGGATGTTTAGCAACGGCAGGCGCCAGGAAAGCGCAAGCTCCCGAGCGCTTTGGAAAGGAGGAGGAAGTGGCGCGGCGGGAGTTTTCCACGCGTTTGCAGATGTGAACGGCCTCAAAGTCTTTCTACACTGGATGCGACAAAGCGACCGTTGCCAATCGTGTCAACTTTGTGTCAGTACGTCATAAATAGAGCGAGGCATATCAGTTTACTGGCGGGGATTCGTCGTGTCGCGCCACATCCAGTGTAGTACGACACACATGCGCGAAACCGTGTCAAAATGCATGTCTCCAAGTATCCTTGTAAAAAAATAAAAAAAAACAGTTGCTTATGTCTTAGCTAAACAATTGAGAAAGAAAGAGGATAACAATAACAGCAGTTTAATGTCTCTGTTGCTTTCTGTGTCATAATCAAACAACAAAACAGAGAAAAATCACTTTTGTAGCTTTAACACAGATTTATTAGATTTAATTTATACAATGAAGACTGTGTTATGCAGTGTTATTTTACATTTTATTATTCAATTTCTGCACCTGAATACTGTTGGATTTGCCTTAAAAATACAAAGCACTGTTTATTTCATTTGTATCTTTGTTCTATTATATTTATCTATGCTTGTAAATTGTTTATTTCCTATGCTGATTTACTCACCTACAATATCAATATTTTTTTTCTCTCCAAATAGAGCTATTCAAGTCATTTGGTGAATTTTTTTTTTTTTTTTCATATCGCAATATATATCGCAGAAAAACAAAATATCGCAATGTGAGTTTTTTCCAATATCGTGCAGCCCTAGTACCAAACTTAAGGATGCAAATGATAGGAGACGCAGAATAAACAATGAACAGAATAGAACAGTAATTCTTAAGCTTTATAATGTAGATCTTGTCTCTTTAGATGCTTCAGAATTCACTTGGTTGCATTTGGCTTTGAATGTTGAAATTCTACTCTGTTTTTGCTGCTTCCTCCACGTTTAACTGATTGTTTTGAGTGTTTTTAATGCAAAACTGTGGTAACTAAACCAAAATGGGTCTTTAATGGCTGATATGGGTAACTACGGAGTGCCGTGACCGATTACCCATATAATAACAATACAGGCCTTTTACGTTAAAGAGAATTATCAAAGATTATCATCCAATGCTGATAAACTCAAAATATATACAAGTATGGGCTGATATATCAGTGGTTAACCAAAAAAAAAAAAAAGTGGGCAAAAAGGCCATGTTAGCATTGATTAGTATTACGAATTAGCATTGTAATCCCTTTTAAATGAAAAAAGCTGGTGCAAAAGGAAAAGGTATGAAGTTCCTTACTGTATCAGGAGGTAAACTGACAGGTGATTGTAGGCTGTGCGCATAGATCCCTTTAGTCTTGTTGAAGTGCCTGAAACCACAAATATACAAATGTCAACAGTCAGTGTGGCAGGTCTTATGGATATTAATTTTTGTGACTTTACTATAAATCAAGGAACAAAGAAATAGCTTTTATGAAATAGGTTTCATGACATTTTATTTTGAAAATGCATCTATTTTATGAATCAAAGTTTAATTTGCTGTAACCATTACACTACATAACACAAAACAAAAAAAAGTGTATTATACCAATAAACTGCAAGCGATAAACCCTCCAGAAAGTATCCATTCAATCACTGTAAACAATTGCATATCAAGTACACAGAAATGCACTCAAAATTCCCATCTCGCCACTCTATAATATTAAATCAAAAGATTGATTCACTCATTTTCAAACTTTGAAGTTCACTCGGCAACGGCCAGTTGATCAATCCGCGCCTCAGAAGATCGTACATTATGCTCATTCATAACATCAAAATGCTTTTAGAGAAATATCCAGTAATCCCCAAGTACATTTCTCAGGCCTCTTTCTCAACACTCACAAAGCTTTGCTATGCACTAGGAAAAACAAAGAACCAACAAATGGTGCTTTATTGTTACAGAGTTTTTTTTTTTTCTTTAGAGCTTGGATATCACCACCTGTTTGACTAAGTACATGTAAAGACAGCGCTTGGATTTTTGTCAGGAACTTTCTGGACCTAAAATAATGTTGTCAAGGCATTTCGGTAAACATTTCAATTTGCTTGGGTAAACTGCCGCACAAAAAGCAAAACCACCTGTATGGCAACTCCTGGATATAACAGCGCTTCAGAAGCACAAAACTCAGCACGTTTTCCAGCCTTGAGAGTGCGTCAAGCTCAGACTGGGCTGCGTCCAAGAGCTGAGAGGAGCATCTTTTAAACAGCTTCTTGAAGTGAGGAGACAATGACTCAAACCAATTCACTTTCAGTTGCTTTCTCAAAGAGGCAAGCAAAAAAAGGCTATACGTGTGAGCTTTCATGTGAATGAGGCAGGTTTGCTACTGAGTTGAGCGTTTAAGATAATTACCGTGCTTTCATAATGATCCATCCGATAAGGCCTTACATATATCAAATAAACAAGCAACAACACGTCAATTAAGACCACCTGAATTGCTTCGAAGTTCAAACCGGCAAATAGGCCACATTTTGGTATAAACACACATACAGATGTAAACAGAAGATCAAAGAAAAGTTCCATCGTTTTTTCGCCTTTGAATTCATTTGAACATTCAATTGGAAAAAAAAGAAACCTTCTCGCAAAACTAATTAACATGCATGCTATGATAAGGTAATTAGTACTCGAGCTGGTTTCCTGATTAAACATACTCTAATTGAGAGCATGCTGCTATTGAGAGGGAGGAAAAACTCTATTCCCTTGGAGGGCACTTAAACGATGTCCCTTTCACAAACACGTAAGCAGAGACAAAACGACTCAAAGACTGGGACAAAATGCACATTAATTACCAGTCAACAATACTGGCAACTACTCTTTCATTTCTGGTGCATGTTTCTCCACTATATACAATGCTTCTTAAAGAATATTTTCAAGACAGTGTTCAGAACTTGTTACTCTGATGGTAAGTGTTGAAGAATGAATGAATGAAAATGAATAAATAAATAAATAAATAAATAAATAATACAATAAGTAGTATAACATTGTATTTACACTGGGAATCAAAAGTTTTGAATAATTAAGATTTTTTTAATGTTTTTTTTTTAATTTTCTTATGCTCACCAATGCTGCATTTATTTGGTCAAATATACTACAGGAACAGTAATATGTTAGAAATTAAAATAACTGTTTTCCATTTAAAGATATTTTAAAATGTATTCCTTTCATGGAAAAGCTGAATTTTCAACAGCAATAGTTTCAGGAAGCATTCTAACGGGCTGATTTGCTGCTCAAGAAACCTATATATATATATATATATATATATATATATATATATATATATATATATATATATATATATATATATATATATATATATATATATATATATATATATATATATATATATATATATATATATATATATATGTGTGTATATATAAAACATTAAAAAACACATAAAAATCTAAATTTATATTTTGTAACATATATAATTAAACATATAATATATATATATATATAATTAGCAATACAGCTTTAATTTCAGAAGCGCAAGTCAAGACTGAGTACCAAAGAGGTAACAATGACTAAATTCTGAACTGACTCGGTGAAAAACACTGGTGTGAAGGTCTCCATAGCCAGCTGAGTTCATAATTTAAATGTCAAGGTGATGTTACCAAGCTGAAGTAGTTTTATCAAAATTTTCAAACTGACAGTCTTAAAAATATCAGATAAAATAGTACAAAATGTTTAAAACATAAAAGTGAGACTATGAATCGATATTTAATGAAGTCATATAAGCTGCAATTTCCAGATATAAATGCAATATAAGTTCTTGAAAAAATAAACAAATAAAAAAGTACTATTTTAATTAAAAAATAATAATGATAAAATAAATTCTGGATAAATAAACAAATACATACATAAATTGATTGATTGATTGATTGATTGATTGATTGAATGATTGATTGGATTTTGGTCAGAATTTGAGTTACTGGGTCAACTGGACAAGCAGAAAATAAGCGTTACTATTGAGCCCTGCCTATGGCATATTACAGTACATGAGAAATCACACAAGAAAAGAAAACTACTGTATGGAGTTCTTGCATGCTTTTCCGGCTGTTTCTTTTGAACTGAATTACCAATACCAATGCCAATTTTTACAAAGAAAAAAAAAGGCTGGGAAGAATCTTTGCACATTATGCATGACATAAAGGTCTACAAATGCAATGACTAGAATTCCTGGAAAGTACAGCCTCCTATTGCTTAAGGATTTGCTGTAAAATTCAGGAATCCAGGCATTGGCTGCTGCTCTTCAGCTCTTCGGGGCTAGATCAGTGAGAAACTGATCCAAAGAGCTGATCCCAGCTCAGCTGTCAACTTCACAGCTGGCATAAAGGGACTTGTGAGTATCACACCATTTCAATATTTAATCCAGCCACTAATCCAATCCATTTGGATTTACAATCTAATAAAAAATGACATCCAGGATGACTGGCTATAAATCAACAATTTCAATGGTAACAAATCAGTGAGAACTGTACAGAAAGTCTTGATCACTAAAACATTTCGGTATAGATTCAAACTCTTTTCATTCAATTTTAGTACACCGTTTTGAATAGACATACACTACCAGTCAAACACACTTGAATTAATTTAAATTTCTCATGATCTTAAAAATATTTCATCTAAAGGCTCACACTTAAATGACTGAAATTAGTTTAGCAGCTAAATAGAAATTATGTTACACATAAAACTAAATACTTTTTTAATAAATTAGCAAACAGTGGAGGAAAAGCAGCAGTCAAATCTCCAGGATTAAAAGAAAAACCTTTATTTTGTTTAAAAAACATCCCAATTGTAATCTAAACAAAGGGTGCTAACTTTGAATATAAGTTAACATTTTTGGACACTACAATCCAATACTTCCATTAGTGTTTTTAATAGTTTTGAAGATTTCACTTTTATTCTAAAATGTGATGTGATGTGACGTGATCGAATTAATGAATGAATGAATGAATGAATGAATTAATGTGTCCAAACTTGCGACTGGAAGTGTATAAATAAATAAATAATTCATAAATATGTGCCCAAACCTTTGGCTGGTAGTGTATATATAAATAATTAATTAAATAATTCATTAATATGTTTCTGAACTTTTGACTAGTAAGTAAATAAATAAATCAATAAATCATAAATAGATGTGTCCAAACTTTTTACTTGTACTGTATAATATAATTATATAATATAATAATACTTATAAAATGGCACATTCCTTGTCAATTTAATTTCAGTTTACATCCATCTACACGTTTGTAGCAAAAAAGGAGAAAAAACAACATTCTGTTTAAATTAATTGGGTGAGAGATATTTAAAAAAGAAAAAAAGTGACAACTTCCAGTAAACTTGTATAATTTTCAACTGCCTTCAAGTACACAAATGATAAAGTACTTGGGTTGGTGTGACAAACAACAAGCTATAATTAACTCTAAAAAACGTACTGCCGCACACTGACAGCGTCCAGTGTTGCCATAGAAACAAGAAGCTGGCTGCATCCTCAACCTCAGCCATCCAGCATCTGGCCAGTGGCCTGCCTTTCCAGCCAGGAAACCCATCATGAAAGCCACTCGGTAAAGAGGGACAACAGCTGCCTGAACACACAGCAAGACACGGGGACGCAGCAACCTCTCTCCCACGTTATGTTCCAGACATCACAACTTCATGCATTATTCGGCAGGCTGTCTATAACCTCTACGATTCTCAGACTACAGTTCATTTAAGTGCACTTTACCTCAGCGAATTAACATAACCTTTATTAATAACCTTTCTGTGCCATAACCACCGCACACATCTGAGTCATCAAGCGCTTTTGCACGATTGCGAGTAAATCTGAAAATACCACTTGTAGAATGCAAAATTTGCACGCTTTTCCTGTAATACCCTGACAAAGCAATATTTTGCACAAATCTATTTTTGGAAACTCTATATGAAAAAATACAGAATTGAGATGCAAGGGTTGATTTTTCACAACAGGTAGTTAGTGAGCACAGTAGTGAAGTAACGTGAGAAATAATAACCCAGGCTCTCCTGCCACTGAGCACCAAGGCCAAAATGTTGCAAAGAAAAGTTCAGTCAGTGCTTTTAATCCTGGGTCAGTCTGCATTTGCAGAGGTCCATTTCTGCATAAGTGAGCGCACAAACTCCAGTGCCTGTTCAAACAGTGTCTTTCTCTCTCTCCCTCCCTCCTTCTCTTTGTCTCTCCCTCTCAGGCAGCTCATGACAACGGCCCAGCAGCAGCACTGTTTGATCTCCAGTGTTTTCCTTAATCTGGGTTGTCAAGGTTCGCTTGTTGGAGGCTGTTTACTTTACTTCTCCTACAAAAAAAAGCATTCTTTTTTTTTTTTTGTCTTCTCCTTTCCTCAGACAATGACTAATCCAAAGGACTGAGCCGTACCAGCGCTGGGTGATAAAGCTGCTGCTGCTTCCTATTTTAAAATGTGATTTTAAAAGAGATTTAAAAGATACATATAAGTGAATCAATAAGAAAAAAAAATGGTAATGATAAATATTACAATTAATGATTAGTAATTTCAGCTTGTACCCTTTTTATTAAACCCATAGTATACATTCACACACAAATGCAAAAAGCAACATTTCTTGTATCTCGCCATTTTCAAAATTAAAAAAAATAAAAAAAAAAACTGTATGGATCCATTTTGTGTGTGTATGCAAATTTATATGAGAAGGATATAAAGTACAACATTGTAATGTAGATAAAAAATGTATCTGTGGCTGCTGTATCTATGGTACTTTTTTTTAATTTGTAAATGTTAAAAACAACCAAATATAAAAATGAAAAATATATTATACATTTAAAAAGAGAGATGAACAATAGTGGGACCAAACATAGTAGCCTATTATGTGAAAAATACTTCAGGTTAATTATAAATAAATGTAAACGTTTAAAAGTTCAACTGACATTTAAAAAAAAAAAAAGAAAAGTGCTACTTTTATTCTGATTAAGTGCACAAGGACTGCATGCAGTTTAAAAGTTTCTTTCCTCCACTTTTAGTAGGCTAACTTTTGCTCTACTTTTATTAATGTAATTTTAGTAAATGTATTTATCCACTTGTTATGTATCTCAAACTCCGAAAGTACAAGCAGTTAAGGCACATTTAACTCGGACACTTGTTACAACATAATCATGTTGAAAACCAGTTTCACTCGAAGTGCACTTGGGCTGTGTCTCAAACCCTGAGACATGACAGCATTTATGGAATTGACAGGCGCGTTCGAACGTTCGATTTCCATATGATGCTCAAAAATGCTGTCTAGCTAGTCAGCTCACTAGGTTTTGAAACACAGCCTGCTTTTGTTGAAGTAACACTTAATTCTGAAAGCTTGTGTTTTCAACTCCATAACCCAACCGGATGATAGACTGCACTCAACTTTTTTAATGCACGGAATAATTGTTGGGATATTCTGAACAGTTTTCGTACGCGTTGATAATGTTATATTTAGCTCCAAAAGAAGAGATGCACCAGTATAAGTTTTTTTTTTTTTGTGGTTGAGGGAACACGTGGGGAAAAGTCCCCTATACAACACTGTATCACCGAAAGAAATCTCGGCTCGCAAACTTTTACGCCATCGATAACGAACGCACACAGATTTCAGTACATCGTTTTTACGCATCACTTCACACCAGAGCTGTCGCACATATGTAACGTTAGCGATACAATGTTGTTTCCACAAACAAAACTGAACAGCCTAACAACTTGCTAGCCACACAGCTAACTTCTGAAAAGTACTTGAAGACTGAAAACAGAATTCATACCCCGGACAGCAGTTATTAGACACGCGAGCAATAATGCTGTTTGTTAATTTGCGTATTACGCCGTTAAAAACAATAAGCCAACAATTAGATAACAAAGACAAACTGTCCATGTGACCTAAAATGTTGCAGAATGCTGGAAGAGAATGAACTTACCGGGGTTTGACAGAGACGCGATAAACGCAGAAATTTGTGCGCGATATCAAATTCAACTCTTCACGCGATCTTGTATACCACGAGCGCGTGCTATAAAACGTACTGTAAATAACCAACAAATATATCACTCCGCCAGCGGTACTAACTTCAGCTGCAAACACTGTACTGGGAGCGACGCCGCCGTTTCGAGCCCGGTTTACGCCGCCTTTCTCCACGGAGCTGCTTCGGATGATATTACACTTTATTGCGCCTTGCACACACACAAAAAAAGAGAGAATCGCGGATTTGGATGTTGTTATTTTTTTTGTGTTCCACGCCCGTGACGTCACATCCACCTGCCGGGTAAACAACATTCATCCAGATCTTTGCGCTGCAAAGCAAAAGTGTCAAAAAGTCACAGATACATAAGTTAGCTTAGAGATAGGAGATTCTTTTTTTGCCAGACGACGTAATTTTGAGTAATTTCTTTGCTAGTTAGTTTGGTAATTGCAACTGATGTGTGCTAAATACAGAATTTATTTTTTCCCAAGAAAATGTCCAATGAAGCAAGACAAGGTGGGGGTGAAAGTTCAGGAGAAGGACAACCCCTAAGAAAGGAAGTGCAGTGTGGGAATTTTAATAGTAGTCGAAATATCAGCATAAAAAGTGAAAGTCCAGTAACCAATCAGTGGTTATAACCAGATTTAGGCTTAACTCAATTCGCATAATATTATAGTGCATTACCATATTCGCTTAACTTTCTCTGGCCTAATAAATAAGGGTAGTTGATACATGTAAATATCAAGATTTTTCATTAAATGTAAAATCTTGTATAATGTTTAAGGGAAAGCATGTGTAATTTAAAAGTTTTTTTTCTTCTCATAATAGATAGATAGATAGATAGATAGATAGATAGATAGATAGATCTAAATGAACTGTTTCTCATTAAATGAACTGATGTGATAAATGTCTCAGTTAAAAAAATAGGTCATAAAAGCAGCATTCATAATAATTATAGAATATTTAACAAAATGATGTTTAAATCAGCATGTTACACCCAGCTTCCCAAAAGTATTTCATATCAGCTAGCCACAAATATATTTCAAGTTGAATCACAAAAGCCAAAAGGTCATTTTCAGTGAAATCTGTATGTAGTAAACTGTACAGTGTATATATATATATATATATATATATATATATATATATAATTAGATTATTCTTTAAAGAAAAAAAAAGCCTAAATAATAATAAGAAAAGAAAAGGAAAAAGAGAGCATAATTATTGGTCGGGTCAATAAGATGGTTACTGTTCGGTGTGACCAGCATTAATCTCAGATCTTGGAATAAGGGACAGTTTGGCTGTCCTTGCTCAAGGACTGAAATACACAGTTCAAGTAACAGTGAAAGACGGCGCATTTTATAGGCCCAAGTTGATGTGTTTCACGGTTATAGAGCGCCACCCTCTGGACTATTGTGTCTCCTGCAGACATGTGGAGCTGATTTTTTTTAATTTTGTCATGAAATAAATTCAATACATAAAAACAAGTCTGCTAAAAAAATTTGCTAAAGATAAACAAATTAATAGTTATAGTGAAAGTAATAATAGTTGATTTAAGCTAATTAACAGTTAAAAATTATTTTAATTATAAAATTTTTTGTATAAAAGTAAAAAAATAAATAAATAAAAAAGTAGTAAAAAAAAAAATCATCCAGTGAATTATGTATTAATTCTAAAATTTGCTGTGATTGTCTCCTTAGCACCCCGGACCAATAAATAAATAAATAAATAAATAAATAAAACACTTCAACCACCTGACATACCAGCTAGAATACAGAAATGTGTTAACATAATGTACACATATGTGCAGTTAAGGTGCCCTGGCTTAATTCACACTAGTCCTTCTCAGATATGTTTTAGAATCTTTTTATTAAACTAATTGTTGCAGTAATATATTTGGTTATCTTAGAAATCTTCAAGAAAAAAAAAACAAAACAAACTTGTACCTCCATAAACACTGTTTTGACATTTGCAGAGCACAAGGAGAGGCATTACAATGCTTTTGTCCCTGGACATATTGCTAACAGTACGAAATCTAATGTCAAGGGGCGGCACTGGCCTATATTCTTATCCAGAAAAACTGCACGCCTGCAGGCATGAGACAGATACATCAATCACAGACACACCCTTCATGGAGATACACTCCATTTTTGACTTATTTTTCTACTTTGTGTCCACTGCCGCTAACCAAGAATACTTTCAAGAAAGTGATGGACTTCTTTTGAAATATATAAAAGCAACATTAAAAACCTTATCAAGATAATACATATTTTAAAAGAGGTCAGTGTATACTGTATGACAAATTTTTTATCCGAATAATTTTGGTCAATTTGGTCAATTACATCAGTATTTTGTTTATAAAAAATTATTACCTGTATATAAATACAGTCTGTCATTAATTTACATTCATTATTTCTGGTGATACTTACAGTATAACATAATACAGAGATAACACTTTTATCATCTATGTAATTTTAATGTCAGGTTTTAAAGAGACATTGTCTGTGTGAATTTTGTCTTTTTTCTAAATTTAGATGATAATGAATAGATCATATAATGTTACCCTTGAGGTCAAAAGGTCGCCACTGTAATAAAAAAAAAAAAAAAAAACTCATCAGTAATTGGCTGAAGATTTTTAATACAAATTCCAGATGTCTCCAGGAAAATCTGAGCCATTTGTGCAAGACTGACATGTAGTTTGTTTCTCAAAAGGAAATTTGGATTGTGTTGACATCACGTAGATGTGTCTTGACTGATGCTCTATGGATTTGGTCTTGTTGTGATAAAGTGGCACTCTAAAAAAATTAATTGAGGATTACTATTCATTATGTAACATCTTCTCAATACGCACTCATGCTCAAAAAGGGAGTAATTAGAGTTGTGTTAATTAGGTAATTAAGCAAATGAAACGAGACGACTCTGTTCTTCTTAAGGCTGGCTCGAAAGCGATATCCGTCCCTGTGGCTCAAATCACAATTGAGACACAAAGGAACAATAGCTGATATTTGCCTATTGTATAAAAAACAAAGAGCTCTTTATCTCATTCTGTCATGACACAGGTAGAACAATTTCATATATTTTCACTACTGACCTTTGAAAAATATGATGACTTTTTTATTATCTATACTTAATAATAATGCAGAGCACAAAAGGGCATCCCTGTTAGCATACTAAGCAAGTTCAATGAAACATAACAACAAATATAACCAACAATACTCCTAAGATACTATGAAAATCCAATGGAAAGTATTACTTATAATCATTTTGCCATTTAAAAGAATAGATCTTTAATACCTTACCTCAGTATGAGAATTATCATGTAACACCGAAGAGAAGACCAGAAACAAACAACATTTTAGGTTAAAATGTATATGCATATATAAGGGAAAGTGTGTAGTTATACTGTAGCCCGTCATCTACCTATTTGTTTGTTTGTTTGTTTGTTTATGTATTTATCTGAGTGAGTGAGTAAGTGAGTGAGTGAGTGAGTGAGTGATTACATATAGCATGTCACACTGCTGTAATTCTTATGATGTTGTGTGAATTACCCCAAATAGCGGTTACGTTCTTTCCGACATTGACCACCAGGTGGAGCCAAATATCCATACAAAAAACAAACCTCTATCTATCTATCTATCTATCTATCTATCTATCTATCTATCTATCTATCTATCTATCTATCTATCTATATTGTTGCTCTGAACTAATCTAAATATTCAGATAGTATTTAAACTATTGTATCTCAAAACTTTTCAGCATTTTTTAATGTTTTATGCAACATTTATAATATACAGTACTTCAGTCATTTTATAAGTTAAAGCTTTTTAATAATCAGTTTTACTAAGACTAGGAAATGTTATAAAGAATAAACTGAAAAATTAACCTTATGTATGTTTTTGAGCTATTACAATGGTCTTGGAGTCTCTCAAACCCCAAACAAAATGTAAGTGTTAATGCAAAGAGCCTACTGTGAACTAATCTGACCTAACTTAAAAGACAAAATCACAAAGTTTTATTTCAAGGCAAAATACATACATACATACATACATACAAGTCATGCTGTATGTGAATCAGAAAGCATAGGTTATTAGGTTATCATTGCTATGCAATATAAATTAATTCAACATTTGTAATTTCAAATGTTGGATTAATAAAAATAAGGCACATTATATATCTATTATTATACTGCCCTAAAAGCACACTTTAGCCACAATTATTAGATTAATTTCATTTTATTGCATTAGATGAAACTTTAAACCAACTAGCATCTGCAAGCAAGTTTTTCTCAGATCTAACCTCCCTACAGAGTTTCTTTCTTTCTTTCTTTCTTTCTTTCTTTCTTTCTTTCTTTCTTTCTTTCTTTCTTTCTTTCTTTCTTTATTTATTTATTTATTTATTTATTTTATTTTTAAAAAAAAAAAGAAAAAAAAGAATGGTGAGTTTTAGTGAATACATGACATAAAAATGCACTGCACATTTCATTCATAATTAACATTCTACTTACTGGTACCACCAACCGTTTGTTTGATTTGTTCTGCTAAATGTAGTGCTACATAATCTATATACTTTATAATGATTTTAAACGGTTTCAAATAAGAACACAGAACAAAACACTGTTTATTAAGAACTTCTTGTGAGATAGCGGTTGAATTGCAAGGGTCCAAACCAGTGTTGAAGGACCACTCATTCAAAGAAATAACTTGGCCTTTCACATTTATGTCACTCTATTTACCATTTTGGTCAGGAATAAGGGTCCCTCATTCAGATGCTCGCATTCAGTATTTACAATAGTTATGTTTCATTTCTGTATTGATCATATAATCAGTTTGTTTGGGTGGTTATCTTTCCTTGGTCATCTGTTCTTTGTCTGTTGATTTTTATTTATTTGTTTATTTATTTTACACTTCAAGGCCAGGATTTATGTTTTGTTTGAAGCCAAGATTATTTCATAAATTTCTGATTACCCCAGGATGTATCGATCATTTACTTTTATATTCATTACAATATGACGTGTCTAAATATTTTCATTCTCATTAACGGAATGTCTTTGCGTCAATTGTCACTTGGTTTAATATTTTGTGTCAAATGGAATGTTTTCATAGATTACTAAGTGTGACTTAAGTGTCCAGATACTTTTTGGGGTCACTTTATATTAACAGGATTGCTATGCATTAAATATAGTTCATGTAATGTGTCTTTATGCCACTACAGTGTGTGTACACAATCAGCAAATACAGAAATAGGTGGAATTTTGCTTAATTGCATGATCATAACTAAACACTAGAGAACGCTATTCATCACAAAACTGACTGGTGTTGCTCATCGCCTGGAAATGAAAGTACCATCGATTCAGGCACGCGTACTGCAATGGGTATTTGTTACGACACAGAACCGCTCTCATATCACCGTGTTACTTTAGAGAGCTTTCTTTCAATGCTATTTCTCAGGCTGGGTGATTTGATCAGGTCAACAGCGCGCTATTATTGACAGCTATTAGTCATGATTAGTCACTTCAGCACCATGGACAGCGCTTCGCTTACCTTAAATGACACAACAGAGCGAAACTCGTGGACGACCACCACGGACTATGTAGTAAATGTCGATGTAAATACTCCAATAGGTGTACATCCACTAAAAATTGACTTTGGGACCAGTTTGTTAAACGTAATTGCAAAAGCGAAGTTAGTTCTGAGAAAAACTCTAAGTTATCACTTGGTTTGACATTTTGTATCTAAAGCAATGACATTCAGACTTTTAAAGTGTAATTTAAGTCTCCGAAGATTTCATTTAATTAAATTCATTGTGCAACTATCATCACAATCTCTTTCATTGCATGTCTAGACGAAATGTATACCTACATATGGTTTTTTAACACTTAAAACGTCTAATAATAGCCTATTGAATTAACTAATAGAGAGTGAAATAACATGCCGAGATATTCACATTGTAAAAATATTAAAACCACAAACCTTCTCAAATGGCATTTTAGTTTTATTTTTATGAGCTATATATAGCTCATTTATATACATATACAGTTGTAGATATAGATATTAACCCATTGAGCGTTGCTGAAGTCATCGCGTTTATAGCTGATTGGTCCGCGTTAAGATGACGCGCAGCTTCAGTGTAGACAGCCTCAAGCCGTTGCGGCGCGGCGCGACGCGTCGCCAGGCGTTATCGTTCGCTTCCAGTGTAGACTCGGTGTCAGAATCGCACCGCTCTCCTTTAAGACGGACCCACCGTTGCTGTCACCGGAGGTTCCCATTATACTCCCCCTTCACCTCCCTCCCCCCCAAAACAAGAACGCGCTAGACAAGACGGCTACGTGCTCCGCCGCGATCTCCACAATAGACTGGATGCGTGCGTATATAGGCTGGTATTTATACAGAAATGATGTTTCGATGAAGCGTCTTGGGTTGTTTTCGGCCTACGCGATCGGATCCATGGAGACGGATACGTGTTTATTAGTGTGTAATACACGTCGTTTTTTCTTCGACAAATAATGGATTACCCAGCATCTGGTTTGAAGCATGAAGAACCGTACGACACTGTTATGATCAAAACGACGCACGAGATGTCTTGGATCTCCAAAAGGCTCGAGGTATGGTCATATAAAAGACTCAACTGATTGTTCACGGCTGATATTTTGTACATCAGACTGGGGCACCAGGACTGCTTAATGTCGGATTACAAAGCCCAGGCTGGGTTGCGCTTGCACAGATGGCGAACACAAGTGATCCAGGGGGAAGCAACCCCTCGCTCCAGAATTATGCCATCACTGCGTCTGCGGTCAAACTGGCGTCTTTGGGTCTCATCACCTGCATCAGCCTGCTCGGGAATACCGTGCTCTCCGTGCTGGTGCTGAAAGACAGCTCGCTCCACAAGGCTCCGTATTACTTCCTCCTCGACTTGTGCGTGGCAGACATCATCCGCTCGGCCGTGTGCTTCCCGTTCGTGATGATCTCCATCAACAGCGGCTCCGTATGGAGCTACAGCATCATCAGCTGCAAGATCGTCGCGTTCATGGCCGTCTTGTTCTGCTTCCACATCGCCTTCCTCCTGTTCTGTGTCAGCGTAACGCGCTACATGGCCATCGCGCACCACCGGTTCTACTCCAAACGCATGACGCTTTGGACATGCGTCGCGGTCATATGTATGGTGTGGACGCTCTCGGTCGCCATGGCGTTCCCCCCGGTCTTCGACGTCGGGACTTACAAATTTATCCGCGAGGAAGAGCAGTGCATATTCGAGCACAGATACGTGAAAGCCAACGACACGCTGGGCTTCATGCTCATGCTGGCCGTGATTGTGGCCACGACGCACGTCGTGTATGTCAAAATGCTGTGCTTTGTTTACGACCACCGTAAAATGAAGCCCGCGCAGCTGGTTCCGGCTATCAGCCAGAACTGGACCTTTCACGGACCGGGCGCGACGGGCCAGGCCGCTGCCAACTGGATCGCTGGGTTTGGACGCGGTCCGACGCCGCCGACGTTAGTGGGCATCAGACAGGCGTCACACAACGCCAACCGGAGGCTGCTCGTGCTGGACGAGTTCAAGATGGAGAAACGAATAGGAAAGATGTATTACATGATCACGCTGGCGTTTCTGCTGTTCTGGGCGCCCTACATCGTCTCATGCTACATCCGGGTGTTTGTGAAGGGAAACGCGCTTCCTCAGGTGTACCTGACCGCGGCCGTGTGGCTGACGTTCGCCCAGGCGGGGGCCAATCCCATCATATGTTTCATTTTCAATAAGGAGCTGAGGATGAGATTCAGAGCTTGTTTGCCGTGTTGCCTGACTACACAAACACCCATGGAGCCCTACTGCGTGATTTGAAGTGTTTTGCTCACTTATTTTCACTGGCTCTGCCTGCTTGTCGAACATACAGTGGCCCCAAAAAGTATAGAAGAGACCTGGGAGTGTTCAAACGTATCCCACATTTGTCTGCTTCAAAATAAAGCCGTTTATAATTCTAATACTTCTCCCTAAACAGTATATTTCACAAAAAGTGCTGCTGTAACAAACCACTCTATTCCGGAAATGCAACTTAAATTGAAATCAATAAAAATAACACACGCAGACACACACGTATATATATGTATTACATAAAACACTGACAACTGTTCTATCATTTAGCATCCATTAATTTGATTAAAATACTTTATCATTTCAAAATTGTTTTGCGCTTATAAATCTTTTATATTTTAAAAGATTTATAAGGCAATGACAATTTTAAAAATTAATGCCACTTAATATTTTGCTATCTAATATAATGGTGTTCATTTATATTTCTGTGTCCTGATACTTTTTGGAGCCACTGTAGCATGTGATATTTTCCTTCATTCAGAGGTGAAATCTCAGACCTGTTCCAATGTTGCATATCAGAAGATCCGTATCCACATTTATGCAATTCACATATCGATGTAAATAATGTAAAAAGGTAATTTATTTATATTCTGGAGCTCTTTATAACTGATATGTAATATATTTGCTATGACTTTTTGTGTGAACTAAATGGCCAGTGGCTTTTTACTATCACATGGACTAAATGTGAATAAACCAAGTCCCTCTCACAGTCCCTTTAAATTGTTACTGGAAACTTGTTTTCAATGGACACAAGCAAATTTGATGGGTCAGTGTTGAGGAGACTAGGATTTGTATTTTAATTAAAATAAATGATAATAAATGCACTGTGTTGGTGTGCTAAAGCAATACAAGAATCAAATGTGAGGCCAAATGCACGCAAAAGGCCAACGAGGCATTAAAAGAAGGGGATTTTGTTGTCATGTCAGACTAAACTGATGTAAAACATCTGGCTTTTGTGCATATTTTGCTAAGCTTCCATCTCATTACTTGCTTTTAGATGTTGTAGAGACATGAGCATGAGACATAATGTGATGTTTCAGACATACTCATCCAGGGAGAAATTTTTGGCTGCGTTTCCATCCCCCCACCCTTCCTACAGACAGTTATATAATACAGAGCCCTTTTTTCCTGAACCTCCCCTCGGCACAACTCCAGCACTACATTAATGTGATCTGGTGCGTTGCACTGACAGAATGAATGCAGGCCACTAGAGATGTGAAATAAGATTATTTGTCTTCAATAAATGTAAACAGAGCATCCTGGGTAGCTGCTTTCTATGTAAAAGCAGGAAAAACCTGAAAATATTTCCGGTTAAAACAGACAAGAGACAAGACCATAGCCACCATAGCTATTGAAGATGACATGGTTTCCATAATATTTAAGGTGTTGATACACTGGGCAACTTTTTGAGCAATGTTGCAGTCAAAGGACAACCAGGTGAGACACAGGGCCCACGACCGATCTAAAGTATCCAGATAGAAATGTGTTCTCCATTCTCAATGGGAAAGTGTGCAAGCAACATTGCTCAAAAAAGTTGCCCCATGTATCATCACCTTTAGACTAGCAGTCAACCAAAACTTTTCTTTGTACAGTTTATTCTGAAATTATTATACTAGATCCCTCAATCTTAGGTATGTGGTTACATACATGCCTATAAAGAATTTTAAGACATTAAAAAAACAATTTAAAGGAAGAGTTCACCCAAAAATAAAATATTTGCTGAAAATGTACTCACTCTCAGGCCATATAAAATGTAGATGAGTTTGTTTATTCATTGGAACAGATTTGGAGAAACATTACAGTACATCACTTGCTCACCATTGGATCCTCTACAGTGAATGGGTGCCATCAAAATGAGCGTTCAAACAGCTGATAAAAACATCATAATCCAAAAGTATTTTGCATGATACCAGTCAATCAGTTAACATTGTTGTTTTAACTTTAAACTGTTGCTTTCAGCCAGAATCAAGTCCATAATCCATAATAACACTACCTCATGTGAAAAAGTCCATCCCCTGTTGTCTTCTCGCATCAAAATCCACCGACATATCTGTTTAGAACTGTTTTGGACTGTTTAAACAGTGCTTGATCTGTACATATTTTTCTTATGATTCAGAGATTACATTTTCACTGCACAAAGCAATACTATGCACTCTTAAAAAATAAAGGTGCTTCACGATGCCATAGAAGAACCTTTTTGTCTAAATGGTTCTACAAAGAACCTTTAACATCTGAAGAACCTTTCTGTTTCACAAAAGGTTCTTTGTGGTGAAAGAAGTTTCTCCAGATTATAAAAACGTAAGAAAGAGATGGTTCTTTAAAAGAACCTTTGACTGAATGGTTCTTTGTGGAACCAAAATTGGTTCTTCTATGGCACTGCTGTGAAGAACCTTTTGAAGCACCTTTATTTTTAAGAGTGTGGATAGATTGCTTGTATTTTAGCCAGAAACAGCAGTTTGAAGTTGAAAATGTCTTAGAGATTAATTTCTTTATTGCAAATACACAGGTTTTCACTTCACAAGACTGGATTCATGTGGATTACTGTGATGTTTTTATCAGCTGTTTGAACTCTCATTCTGACGGCACCCATTCACTGTAATGTACTTGTAGCAGTTAATTTCTCAGAATCTGTTCCGATGAAGAAACAAACTCATCTACATCTTGGATGGCTTGAGGGACAGTAAACTGTCAGCAAATATTTATTTTTGGGTTAATTATTCCTTTAACAGGAGAGATGTTGTTTTGGACACAACTGAGAAGAAGAATAAAAGTCATACAGGTTTGGAATGACATGAGGGTGCATATATCTTTTTGGTGAACTGTCCCTTTAAACTTTCCCTTACAGAGCCTTTCTGATTGTCATTACATGAAATTCTAATTGAGAAAAGCAAACTGCTCATATCACAGAGAGAAACTGCATTATTGACCCCTGTTGTGATCATTCTACATCTGCAGCAATATAATGAAAAGCTCCATCAGCTAATTGGAGTGTTTTATTTGAAAGGCCTTTGCCATCCATGAGAGGCCCAAAGGAGAGATAGAAATAGGCCACAATCTGCTGAGCTGTTAACACTGTCATATTATATATGAACAAACTGTTTACAGAACAGTTTCAGGCTTGCTTTTCTGCTGCCATACTGATCAGAATGGAAGCTGCAGCACCCAAGGGAAAACATATAGACTAAAGCACTTGCTTTATTAAAAAAACATTTCTATTCACCCTGCATTACTGCCTTGTGTAAAGATGCACCACACATTCTGCCTTCTTTCTGGCCTCCTTCCAGCTAGTGCATTAAAACAGCAGTTATAGTCTGATGGAAAGACATACTTATTTGAAAAGCAGGCCATGAATATTTTATCCAACGGTGGAGTGTAAACTTCTCTCCAACTTATGGATGCAATGTACAGTTTGTTTTGTTCAAGCAACAGGATTTTCACAGACTCAAATGGTTTTTCAAAAGAGAAAGCCTATTTAAACATTATAGAAGAGTTTGTATAATTGCTCTAGAAGCACGTCTGTTATTTAACAGTGACTCAATAGCTCTACACAGTGTTCCGGCTCCAGCACTCTCAATGTTCTTCAGTGCTGCAATGGAAGGTAAATAAAGTAACAGTGGCCCTTTTCCCAGGACAGTTTCTTCACTGTGACACACTGAGGGGAGAAAAGAATACTATAGTAAGCATTTTAAGAACAGTTCTGTCAGAATAGTTTGACACATCTTAGATAGACCCACACAGTAATATATATGCCAGACCAGTTGAATACACATTTTTTTTTGTTTTTTTTTATAAAAGGCATTTTACATATTGTTAGGCCTAATTGTACAGGAAATAAATCATAGATATCTTTGAATTCAATACATTCGAGCACACCAACAAAATAAAGTAGCATGGTAGGGTAGTACCACATTTTCTTTTGAACTTGCATATTTTTGCATATATTCCATATACCATACTATTATTTTAAAGAACCTTAAAAAACATGTTAAGAAAACTATAAGTATGGTAATCATGAGGGCTTTTCACACTTCGTGTAAACGGAATTCTAGGTTATCTTGTTTCAAGTTTCACACTGTTTATAATTTACCTTGGGTTAAAAATTAATCCTGGTTATTCATAAAATGACGTTTTACACTTTACATTCCTAAACCCTGTGTTAACGTTCCCATTTGCATTTTTCTGCGGCGCCAGCGTCATTGTTTACATGAAGGCCCCAGCATTGCGGATCCTCAGTAGGCTTTACTGCCGACTGTACTATCAAGTTTTTACTGAATGGACTTTTCGGACTATAAAGGTAAGAATAAATATAGCTGCAAGCAGCGATGGCGGGCCCAAGCCGTCAGTGCAAACGCCACCCCGGTGACATCAGGAAAACGGTGCACAGCGAGCACATGCATTTACAGTAACCCTCTGGCAGTCTGGTTTTGAGGGATACAGCAATGAAAGGGTTAATCCAAACCATCAAAACTGTGAAACATACACACACATAACAATACATAAAACTTCGGTAACACTTTCAATAAGGTTTCAGTTACTAACATTAACCATATTAATTAACATGAACAATACTTATATAGCATTTATTAATGTTAGTTAATATTCAAAACTTATAAACATTATTAAAATTTAAAGTTTTATCTGTTAACATTAGTTAATACACAGTGAATTAACATGAACATTTTGATTAACTAACCTGGTAACACTTTATAATAACTGCACACTATGAATCATTAGTTAAGCATTAGTAAATAGGCAATCCGTCCTTTATAAAGCATTGTTCCAGCATTAATAGGCATTAGTAAGCATTTTATAAATACAGCTATAAACTTTTTGTTCTTGAGCATATATATAATGTTTTATAATTGTATTTTCATACTTTATTAATGATCAATTTATCATTTCTAAATTATTACATTATTTACAAACCAGTTATTTAGGAGTTGTCAGTGGTTCATAAGATCATTTAGAAAGTGTAAGTTAATGATTAATAAACTATTTAAATGTACATTTATAAATCTTATTATTTAGACACATCATAATAATTGCTCAGTGTGTTAATAAATGCTTTATTAACACATATTTCTGCTGTAATTCATGATTAAGTCAGGTATTTTTAAAACATTTAGCAGTTGTCAGCCATCTATTTGTGTGAGCTCATCTAAAGTGAGGATTATTTATACCTTATAAAGCATTTACAAAGGAAATTTAAAGGCTCATTTATCTCCCAAACATAAAAGTTAAACAAACACAACACAGAGGGATACAGAACACACAAATATTTTTTTTCAAGATACAAAAAATGAAACTGTACAACTGTACACTTGATAAAAAATGAAAAATAAACCTCTGCAATTTCATTGTAAAAAATAAAATAAAATAAAAAATTCAAGTGTACAGTTTCATTTTTTGCATCTTGAAAAAATATTTCTGTTTTACATCCCTCTGTGTTGTGTTTGTTTATTTCTGTTAGGAAGATAACTGAGACTTTAAATCTCCTTTTTAATAGATATGCCTTATAAATAAAGAACAAGGCATTTATAGCTGTATTTATGAACTACTTACTAATGACTATTAATGTTGGGACAATGCTTTATAAAGGATGAACTGACTATTTACTAATGCTTACCTAATGATTCATAGCGTGCAGTTATTATGAAGTGTTACCCTCTCTCTTTTCCCCCCCACACACTCATAGAGGTAGAGTGTGATCAGATGCCTTATGATTTCGGACAGCCTTCTGAGACAGCGTAATGGTTTAATGATCTACAACAAAATAGAACGAGTTTTGGTGATAATTAAACGAATATTTAATTATTCTAATACTAATTTCTCGCTAGAAATAACATCAAAATAGCAAAAAGTTAATCAGAAATATATATTTACACACAAACTAACCACCAAACGCAACTTTCAGACCCCATCTTTATTTTTTTTAGCTCAACCGTCACGGAATGGAACGCACAGGATTGTGGGATATCAATGGCAGCGAAGGATACATCTGTGCTGCCTTCAAAAATCGATCCTGCAGTGCTCATAAGAGCATATGCAAAATAAGTTTGGCAGGTATATTGGGATGACAATGAAACAGGTAGACATTTATACAATATACAAAAACAAGTTGATGCTGGGAGGAGGGAGAGCAGGAATCGAAGAGAAGGGAGTATCCTAACTCAGATGAGAATAGGTCATACTGGACTTAACAGTACACTATATAAAATTGGGAAACACCCAACTGGGGAATGCATACACTGTAGCCAACAAGAAACAGTTGAGCATGTACTACTCCACTGTAGGAAATACAACAATGAGAGACGTCACCTTATTAAGGCATTGAAGAACGTAAAACACCATGACTTTTCTTTATCAGGTCTATTAGGGAAAACAGCTAGCAGGTTGTATGATGATATTCTTAAATTTGTGAAAGAAAGTAAATTATATAAAAGAATATAGAGTTTTGATTGTTTTTTGTTTATTTGTTTTGTTTTATTTTCCAGTTTGTTTATTTGTTTTGCTTGGTTTTTATGTTTATTTCTATCCTGTTTACAAGCAAATATTCTGATCCATACTCCATTCCAGTCGGTGGTGGTAATGCACCAAAAAGTTAGGTTGCCAACTGCCAATAAACACCAAAGAAAAAGCAGCATCATCTCATGAGACAGGAAGTGAAGCTAACTTTGGATTCGGACATGCCTTGATGCCTTCCTATCTTGGAATGTGTCCTCCGAAGGCAGCATTTTTCAGTTTTCAGATACAGCCTCCAAATGCGACCTTCGAATGTGACCTTCTTTCACAAGAATTCGGAGGATGCGTGAGGTGTATCCTTCGCTGCTACAGATAACCCACAATTCTTTGCATCACCGTAAACAACCGTCATTAATTTAAAAGATACACACAAGCGCAGATGTGGTAGAAATTGGATAAACTTTGTTCTTAATATCCTCCTCCTTTTTTACTCTAACATGTCTGTTGTACGTACGCTGCAGCTCCTCAATCACTGAGCAAAATAAAACAAGTAAAAACTTTTTTTTTTTCAAATTACTTTCCAAATTTAGAAATAATTTTCCTTCATTTAAGTATTGTGTTAAGCAACAACGCTCTACATGTGTTGGTATAGAAGCGTGATACTTCCTGTTTCCTTTTCCGCCTGTCCTCCGAAGGCCGTCTCGTTAAATTCTAGGTTGAGGACACTCCGTATACACATCCTACAGAGGATGCGACCTCCGGAGGGCGCAGCCTTCTAAATGAGACACAGCTACTATTTGTTTGACACCACAATGCGGGGTTAAAGGCCATTGCACACTGAGTCTGAAATTTTCGTCCGAAATGTTTGCACGTTGAAAAATACATACGACCTCACGTTGTGTCAATCACATTTACACACTGCCTCCGAAACTTACGTCCGTCATAAAAAAAATCAGACCGGGTTCGATTTTCTGCGTTTTCGCATCCGTAGCAAGCATTTTGATAGGAAAGGATGACGAATACGAAAAATACGAAAAACGCATACGAAAATTTCGGACTCAGTGTGTAAGGACCTTAACACCGCAAAAGCACTGCTAACCCTTCTCTGGAGCAGGGTTTTCATAACCCCAAGTAAAAAGCGGTGCTAAACCCGCTTCTAAATTACAAGTATGAAAGGTTCCTCTCTAGGTACCATAGCTTTTAAAAGCATATGATTGAGTGAATTAAATTCCATGTTTTGCCATGAAATCATAAATTTGAAAGCTAAATAGAATTAAATTACAGTGTGCATGTATTCAAAAATAATAATCTTGAGAAAAAGATAATACTTGGTTTACACACTGAACCTTTGAATGTTGATGGCATTACATTATCACCTACATAGAACTATGGTTCAGTAAGAAACTGAAACGCTATAGTTCTTGAATAATGAACTGTCAAAGAGTTGTTACACACCACTCCAATAACAACCACCACACGCTGACCATGCCTGAAGTAGCTTGAAGTAGCATTTATCTTGGTGTCAGGTTCAAATAGCTATTACCACCTCTAAATCAAAGCTTCAGAGGCCCACATCTCTTCATTCTCATTTTTTCCCTTTAAAAATGCAGCAAAGCAGCAGAATTCAAGACAGTTAGGCAGGAAATAAAATAATAAAAACATTGATAAAATGCTCTTCTTGCATTACTGAACACTGCTTTCTGTAAAAAAACAAAAAACAAACAAACAAACAAAAAAACTATTAATGGCAAAAAAAAAAACTATTAATATACTTACATTACACTACCTTAGTGTATAATATTTTAAACAAGCTAAAGAATAATTTTTATATTTATTTATTTTGATCATATTCTGACATTTTGGCAATAGCGTTTACATTTTATGACCTCATTGACATAATCTACTTATTTTCTATAATTTATTTTCTATTTTCCATAAAGATTAAATAAATTCAATAAAATAAAATCTAAAATCGATCAAGAAAACACTTTTACAACTATACACTTTATACAAAAAAATTTGCATGGTACACAGGCAAAAATCTTCATCAGAGGTACTGATCCTGGAATGGAAATGCCGGGAGACATTTGGACTTGCCATCAGCTATGGTGATGCAGGCAAGGTTGGGCAGACAAGGGCATGTATGATGCAGTCTCTTGCCAAAGAATGGCACCTAAGTAGAAATTAAAGATTAAAAAATAGGAAGATAGAGAAAAAACCTTAATAAACATGAGGAGGAAAGTGAGGAAATGAACCTTGTGGCTCATTGGATGACAGTCTTCTCCTTCCTGACCCATTGGGACACACATTCGCAGGCTCCGGATCCAAAGGCTGATTGCACAACACATGCCACCTCCACACTGAGAGTCCTTCTCACATGCCTGCACACACACACACACACACACACACACACAGGTCTTAGGGCTCTTTCTCATTATAAATACATCAATATGTCCACTTTTGACTCTAGTGAGAAAACACAGCAGTGATGAAATGTTCAGTGTGTCCACCTCACCTAAAATAGCACCACACGACCAATCTGAAGCATTTTTAAAGCTATGTATAGTGAGTAGGAGCCCAAAAGTGGCATAGGATTTTCTCTTGTGGGTCCAGGCTACTGATTTGCCCTGACAGACTGTGTAGGATGATGGTCTCAGTGTGTTTGAAAACACCATGCCTCCATCTCCATTAGGCCTGGGGTGTTCTGACAGCACTCTCACATATTTTGGGAGTGCTGTAGGCTTTACTGTCCTGACAGGTGTGGAGGAAATGCATTTGAGCATCCCAACACATTCATGTCAAACAGCACAGCATCTCTGCTGACCCTAAGAAATGCTCTGAGAGTTCAAAACATTACAGTGTTGAACAAGTACATGCATGCTTGAATCCTTAAAATATTACATTTTTCATTTTATTACATCACATTATTTGTGTGTGCTAAGATCTGTAGACGCGTCATTTTAAAAGTGAAAGGCAGAGCTTTGATTTGTGTTCTTGAGTAATTCAGAATTAACAGTGTGCCTAATATATCAGCTACACCCTTAATGGTAATTTATGAGTTAAAGGGATTTTTCACCAAAAAATGGAAAATCTGTCATCATCTACTCACCTCACGTCGATCCAAATCTGTGACTTTTTTTCTTCAATGGAACATAAAAGAAGATATTTTGCATTTGTATAAAAATACAATGAAAGTCAATGGAATCAAAACTACTGAATTACCAAAGTATCTTCTTTTGTGTTCTGCAGAAAAGAAAAGAAAATGCATACAGGTTCGGAATGACATGAGGGTGAGTAAATTTGAGAGAATTTTCATTTTTGGGTGGACTATCCCTTTAATGGCCAACAGATTTTTGGCAAAATTTATATTATGAAAGGTTTATTGAAGCAGTCAAGATTCTAAAAAGATTGTTTTGTGCCTTTTGTAAATTGACCTGCTATGCATTTTTTGTTTCTCTATTTACATATTACAATTAACATGTTAAAACTTTTGTTGAGGCTTGATAGCAATGAATGGCTTAACTACTCTCATATATTAAAAACAATACCCAAACAATAAAAATAAAAGAATTAAAATAACACAATTGTTAATATTTTTTTTCATATGCATCCTGTCTGTATTGTTCCTGAACCAGTTACAAATTAAAAGCAAACAAACAAATTTATAATAAAATAAATTTATTATATATCTAATATGGATATTTATATGCTTATTGTTATGTGAAACAGCTTATTCAGGACAGTGCTAAATAAAAAATAACATGCAATTTTATGCATGCCTCTTTTGTTATAATTGTTATAAAATTGTTACATCTTGCATCTTACATCAACATATGATAAATATATATATATATATATATATATATATATATATATATATATATATATATATATATATATATGTGTGTGTGTGTGTGTGTGTGTGTGTGTGTGCCATATTGCAGGTAATAAATATACTTTAATTTGTTCTACATAATGCTATGGTGAAAAAAAGGTCTGTAGAAAAACTTACACAAATGGCACAAAGATAGTTGCAGTAAATAACTGAAAAGAACAATAACTCAAATGAAATGTATAATTCAATTATTCAATCAAATATGACACCATTAATAATAGTAATTAAAAAAATAAATAAATACAACACAATAATTTAGTGTTATGGTTCTATATTGTTCAATCCACTTGACCAGACTGGCTCTTGAAGTTGTAAGGGTCACTCACCCCAGTGATGACTGCAGTCGAACCACAAGACACCAGCACCAGGCAGAGAAAGACAGAAATGTTAGATGTCATGGTCTTCGAACGCTGGTCTCACAGGTTTCTCTCCCCTGAAGAGGGGGGGTCCAATTACTACAAACTGCTCAGACACACCAAAAAAAGACTTTGAATTATAGTTTTTCTTCAAGTGCCAATGTCCCACAGGTGCAAAGGGCTGTCACGTAATATGTGAGTATATGTATGTACTGTATACTCCAAAATGTGAAGAGAGGCAGCTTCTCAGTTGTTCTGACGAGGGACGGATGGTTTATAAGCACTGTCCTTCATTCAGAGTTATCAGTGAGTCACGTCTTCATACGTGAAAGAGATGGAGTACGAAAGAGAGGAACAAAGAAATCCAAGGTAAAACAGTTGAACTCCCACCCGTCTGACACACATTACACCCCTCACATCCCAATTATAACATTCTCTAATACCTAATAAGATATGTTCCATTGTCATGGTCTGTTGCCATTTAAATGCATATATTATACGCACTTAAAACAATAATACGCAAGCTGAAAAAAAAAAAAAAACTTAAATACCAGAATTACAAAGTCCTTGCGCATGTGAATTATTGTTAGGTTAAAATATAATAATTTGACCTGTAAAACCTACAATATTTCCCAAGGCTAACAAACCTGTTTGGACTCAAATTTCAGTTCACGAATCTGTCAAAAATGACGTGTGCCACACAAAAGGTGTTTTCCTCCCCCACTCCCAGGGTCTTTTTCAGTTATTTTTATTCAATATTTACTTTAATAAATGGCTGAAATGGCAATGAACAACGGTGAGGAAAAAAAAATGATGAAGAGAAGCTATGAATGGTGTTGGTTCACCAGGCCAGGGATGACGTCAGATGCAAATGTCCTTGAGCATTAGCAACAGTGGTTCAAGGTGGAAAAGAAGTTGAAAAGATCCTTTACGCACAGCAAGGAATGTGAAAGAGCTGCCTGTCGACATTGTGATCACAGAAATTTTGAAAACACCCAAAAACATAAACTACAGCTTTTCATTGGCAGAATTTGGGTTTAAAACTCTGGGTGCTGCTATCAACAGATAAAAATACAAATTTCTTTCACTTTACTCTAAGATTGTCCCACCTTGCTTTGTTTTAGGCATTCGAGTGTTAAAAAAAAGTGTTTGGGCATTTCAGTCACCTGTGTATGCATGTCTCTGTATCAGAAAACTAAATATCAAACCAAGTGGAATTTTTGCTATAGATTGTAACCATCTGTGTCAAGGTGAGTTTGAGGTCATGGATATAAAGTCATTTCTCCTCACGTTCACACAGGTGCCCTGTCAGAGTAACCACATGTGTAGTTCATCACTTGACTATTAACTACCAGAAAGTGTCCAAATACCTTATTGATTTGCTTGACAAGTGTGCTTATGCCATCCTTCTTTAAAGTTGGCATGAAATGAAGTTTTTCCATGCAGCTTAATAAACTCACTGTAAATCGTCTGCAAGCGTGCATTGCAGGCTCCATCCAATCAACAACCAGTGAATTGACAACGACCTCATCCTACATTACGTTCTTTACATCATGATACAGAAAAAAAAAAAAAATACTTCTGTTACATTGTCTTTCAATGCCATTTGTTTTGATATTGTGTTATCTAATGCAAAATTACATTTATACATTTATGCTCAACTACGGACACATTTGGCCCTGTGGACTATCAGAAACTCTCTTAAAACACACTTTTCAAACTCTCACTGGATTTTTCAATGAAACAATGTTCAATAGTGGAATATTTCCTGAAAATCATGAAAATTCTCTCACCACAGTGTCCTCTTACACCACATCTCAAATTATGTATGCATGTGTTTAACAGAATTATGTGATGAAAATGATAGTGGTGTAAATAATGTTTAAATAAATAAATAATAAACACATTAATTAATTCATTAATTATTTAGTCAAGGCTACAGTTAATATTCTATGAATGTTAAATATACACAGTTAAATGATTTTCTAACACTTTTTGCATAATTTGACAAATTTGACAGCTTGAAATGATGCACTATAATTTTGTTCACAAATGATATTTACCTTGATTTTCCAGTTTTCTTTACACATCACACATTTCATTGCTGTCTTCTAGTTAAGCAAGTAAATACATAAATAGTATTAATAAATAATAATAATAATAATAATAATAATAATAATACAAATTATTTTGACAATAAATACTGTTCATTTCACTCTTTGTTTAATATAAATAAATATTTTTATGATGATTTTTACTATTTAAAGACTGAAAGTCTGGATCTGGGACATGGATAAAAAATAAAATCTACACACATGCATTTGAAAAGTAGCAAAAATAAAAGGTCTGATAAAACAGTTTTAATGTGACCAAAAAGAATGAAATCTGTTATTAATAATCATCAACCCTAAGAAATAAAAGTGCCCATATAAGTGTGACATTGACGTAAGTGTCCAAATACCCTTTGGGCCGCTGTACATGGATTATGTTACTGGACCCCTTCATTTCATTACGGAGTTTTGCCAATTATGTGTCCATCCATTTGTTTGTACATCGATCTGCCTGAAGAGTAAAACAAACACAAAATATTTGCTTCACAACTGACTTGCCAATGGCCGCTGACCCATTACATTTGACCCATTAGCAATTTGTTCTACAGCACAATGGCATTCGTAAATGTTCAAGCACATCATTATGCTTCTTTGTGGTTTCACATAATTTAGTTCACAGATGATTTTTAAAAAAGTCCATTTAAACACACCTCAGCTCTGCTTTCATAATAGTGGACTTTGTTGGCAGCACATTAATGTAGTTTCAGCCTCATCAAGGACTTATTAATATCCCATTAGTGCCTCTCTCTTTCTATTTCTCTCTGTGTGCCAGGTGTTTGGCCCTCTTCCCCCACACTGCTTCTCTCCTGCATCATCTCTGAGTTATTAGCACTGACATTTTTTGACTTCAGACCAAGAGAGATGTGAATGGTTAAAGAGGACCATATGAGCAGAGGTCCAGAACTGCAGTCTTGCATCGTAAAGTTCAGCTATACATGTTTATCTAAGCCTTCTCTGTAGTATCATGGTTTGTTAACAAGACCCCCATAATCCAGTGCAATAATCCTTTATTATGCTTGAGTAAACGGAGCAGATGGTTTAGAGACGGGATTTAAGCAAACTGCAGTAGAGATGATTACATAGCAGCTCTTTTGCAGCCTATGAAGGACTTAGTGGGGAGCATAAATGTTTCATGCTAAACAGAAACATAACGTAAAACAGATTTGCCAAGGTCTCTAACGAGAAAGAAGACAAGAGGAGAGAGTTCTGACTCATCCTTTTTTTTAAGAGGGTATCTGATGAGTAAAATTAGGTTCAGATTTATTAATCATTCATTTATCGTTGTAATAATCAGACAGGTAAGTTCCAAAAGCTAGTGGCCTGGGAACAATATTATATGGATGGAAGGATGGAACAGATTACTGATGGATGAACAGGGGGATCAATGCATAGAACAAAATAAAAATATACAGATGGATGGATAGAATGACAGAAAAATATACGGATATATGGATAGAATGATATAACAATACATGGATGGATGGATGGATAGAATGACAGAACAGTATATGGATGTATAGAATGACAGAACAATATATGGATGGATAGAATGACAGAACAATATACAGATGGATGGATAGACTGACAGAACAGTATATGGATGGATAGAATGACTGAACAATATATGGATGGATAGAATGACAGAACAATATACAGATGGATGGATAGACTGACAGAACAGTATATGGATGTATAGAATGACAGAACAATATATGGATGGATAGAATGACAGAACAATATACAGATGGATGGATAGACTGACAGAACAGTATATGGATGGATAGAATGACTGAACAATATACGGATGTATGGATAGAATGACAGAACAGTATATGGATGGATAGAAAGACAGAACAATATAAGGATGGATAGAATGACAGAACAGTATATGGATGGATAGAATGAAAAAACAATATAAGAATGGATGGAATGACAGAACAGTATATGGATGGATAGCATGACAGAACAGTATATGGATGGATGGATAGAATGACAGAACAATATAAGGATGGATGGAATGACAGAACAGTATATGGATGGATAGAATGACAGAACAACATAAGAATGGATGGAATGACAGAACAGTATATGGATGGATAGAATGACAGAACAATATAAGGATGGATGGAATGACAGAACAGTATATGGATGGATAGAATGACAGAACAGTATATGGATGGATAGAATGACAGAACAGTATATGGATGGATAGAATGACAGAACAATATAAGAATGGATGGAATGACAGAACAGTATATGGATGGATAGAATGACAGAACAGTATATGGATGGATAGAATGACAGAACAATATAAGGATGGATGGAATGACAGAACAGTATATGGATGGATAGCATGACAGAACAGTATATGGATGGATGGATAGAATGACAGAACAATATATGGATGGATAGAATGACAGAACAATATAAGGATGGATGGACAGAATGACAGAACAATATACGGATGGATGGATGGATGGATGGGATAGGACAGGATAGGATAGGATAGGATGATATATGGAAGGATGGATGATAGCACAACAGGACAACATATGGATGGATGGATGAAATGATAAAAATGAATGGATGGATGGAACAACAGAACAATATACAAATCGATAGATGAATGGATAGAATGATAGGACAATATAAGGATGGATGGATGGATAAGTGAATGGGATAATATACAGATGGATGAATGAATGCATGATAGAACAACAGAACAATATACAGATGGATGGATGGATTCATGGATGGATAGATGACTAGAATGATAAGACAATATACAGATGGATGGAACGATAAAACAAACTACAGTTGGATGGATGAATGGATGGAACAACAGAACAATATTCAGAACGATAGATGAATGGATAGAATGATAGGACAATATAAGGATGGATGAGTGGATGGGTGGGTGGGTGGATGGATGGATGAATGGATGATAGAACAACAGAACATACAGATGGATGGATGGATGGATGGATTCATGGATGATAGATGACTAGAATGATAAGACAATATACAGATGGATGGAACGATAAAACAAACTACAGTTGGATGGATGAATGGATGGAACAACAGAACAATATTCAGAACGATAGATGAATGGATAGAATGATAGGACAATATAAGGATGGATGAGTGGATGGGTGGGTGGGTGGGTGGATGGATGGATGAATGCATGATAGAACAACAGAACAATTTACAGATGGATGGATGGATGGATGGATTCATGGATGATAGATAACTAGAATGATAGGACAATATACAGATGGATGGAACGATAAAACAAACTACAGTTGGATGGATGAATGGATGGAACAACAGAACAATATTCAGAATGACAGATGAATGGATAGAATGATAGGACAATATAAGGATGGATGAGTGGATGGGTGGGTGGGTGGATGGATGGATGAATGGATGATAGAACAACAGAACATACAGATGGATGGATGGATTCATGGATGGATAGATGACTAGAATGATAAGACAATATACAGATGGATGGAACGATAAAATAAAATACAGTTGGATGGAAGAATGGATGGAACAACAGAACAATATACAGATGGATAGATGCATAGATATTATGATAGGACAATATATGGATGGATGGAATAATTGAACAATATACAGATAGATGGATGGATAGACAGATATAACAATAAAACAATATACAGATGGATGGATGGATGAAACAATAGAACAATATATGGATGGATGAACAGATAGATGGATGTAAACATAGGTGAAGGGTGAACCAACTCCAGGGTAAGGCTAAAACCAGCCAAATGTATAACATCATAAACCCATATTTTTAGGCAAGAACCAGACATGGGTGTCATGTAGGCTAATAAAATGTTTAATGTGACTGAATTTGTATTTAACGTGATTACAATTTAATAAAAACTTTAGAAATTGATAATTATATAAAGTTTCGTTTCCATGGTTATTCAAACAGCGAATAAATTACATATAGAAAGTGACATTATCACTAACTTTGATCTATCGTGAGTTTAAGCACTCTCAAAAAGAAGAAAAAAAAAAACTATCGTTACAATCACTGCAGCTGTATATACTGTGAAATGAATCTCTTACTAACATTGTACATACATCTGCGCTTTGTTGTTTATGATGAGAGAATTCGCAAGAGTCCGGAATTTAGTCAGAGAACACGCACGCACTCAACAAAACTGAGTTTCAGCAATGACTCATCTGAACGCCTCTGACTGGCCATTGCATTCCTAAGATAAACAAATTTGTGTGTGATTGTTTAAAATGCGCAACACTGTAAAAACGCTTAAAATGAAATACGGTGCAACATGAGCAGACCTTAATTTAATGCCACAATCGACACTGCCTATTCATTTTCACTTTGTTTCTTTCAATTTAATTTGTTTGTGCTGGGGTATTTTTGTCTAATTTAGTGGCATCTTTGCCCCAAGTCCCCATGGCCAGGGGAAGGCTAAGACTTCCCCAGCTTTACACACTCTCCGCCTATGGATGTAAATAAACATTTCATTTAGGTTGCATACATTTTCTTGCTTACTACATTCAGTTGACTTTAAGAACACAGACTGACTCAAGAACACAGAATTATTAAATATTTAAAATATTTTGTTTTTCTAAAACTAAAATAGAAACGCTGGTGAAAACAGTAACCTTATCCTACCTCATGTTCTCTGAAAGAAACATCTTTGTCTGGATGCATTTGGATATTATGCCATCACGTTCTGGTTTGCTACCCTCGGCAGGTGTCAAACTGAGGGTGAAAAAAAAAAAACATGCATACAGAGCATATCAATTATTTCGTGCTGTGTTCCCCATGCTATCAGAATGGTTTTGTGTGGGTGTTCAGCAGTTAGGATGATGCAGAGAAAGTGCAGAAGTGTCTTTTGGTGTCATAACAGATTACGGAGTGCCCCGTTGCATTGTAAAACCTCATGAATACAGAAATGGTTGATACAATAAAGACCAGCAGGGATGTGTTTACATCCAACACCAATTATTCCACCCACTCCTTGGTGTTTTAAATGTGGATGGCAGACTTTGCCCTCTGATGTGTCCTTGTATGTTTTTTATGCCTAAAAAGTTTTTGCATGTCAAACTAAATTTCCTACACTGCAAATAAAATGAATTTTATGTCATAAGCAAATTAATTTATGCCTAAAATATACATAATGTATGTTGGTGGATTGCGAATGTATAAAACTACCCATAGGCAATCAATAGGCATAGAATGCTTGGCCTCCAAATGCAGGAAGTTAATATTCAAATTAATATTACAAATAAAACAACAAAAAAAGTTAAAACATTCTACTGCATTCAAATATTGATAAAAATATGAACATTGTGTGAGAAAATATTTTAAAAATTAAATACATACTGAAAAATAATTATACGTTTTCTCTCATTTCCAGAGCACAATTTAATTAAAATGGAACAGTTTACCCTATACGTGCCTATTTTTCATGAAAGTAAGAAAAAGAAAACATTAATTAATTAATTAATTTTTTTAAATAGATTTTGCACTAGTGTTGATGGATTGTTTAAGTTTTGATGCATGTAGGAAGTTTATGGCCAAAATGCTTTGACCTGAATGGTACTTAGGGTATCAGCCAACAAAAAAAATATTTAATCTTCAGCTTCTTTCAAATAGCACAGCCACATGCTCTCTGGCTTCTTGGCAGTCGAGTGTAATTATTTCCTCTCGTATCAGGTTCTACGTTTGGATCACAGCATCATATTTTGTGCAGTTCCTTCTTTCTATAAATGGTTCTGAGGTTCAGTAATTTACTTGTCTTGTAATTCAGTTAAAGTTCCAATAACCTAAATGAATGTTCTACTTTAATTGAATTTTAGCTTGCCTCTGAGACTCTGCTCATTTTAGAATGTTTCATCACCCATTTATTTTAGAGTGTCATTGATTGTTTTCGCTTTGTTTGGACTGCAACTTCAATCTACTTGATTAATTTAGGCTGAAGTTTCAATCAGGCCATAACCAATGAACTGGATTTTGCCACAGTTGTGGGGCTGGGACTCTGCTTTGGCAGAAGACATTAGTGCAATTAGTATTGGTCTGATTAAAACCATTGTAAAATGCTATGTATATTCTTATATTGCCCATATTCTAACTAATTTTTAATTTTCACACAAACTAATTATTTATGTCTAGTATTTGTGATTATATAGCATGCATTTCATTTTGTCATTTTTATTTGGCAATTTGCAGTCAGGTCAAATTTATCATTTCAGGCCAAAAACAACAACTATTAATTGAGAGACTACATGAAACATTTATCATTTAAAATAGATTTATAGACTGCAGAACTATTCAAGCGAACTTCAAAAAAGGCTACAGTGAAAAAGTCATCTCATCTGAATCAGGTGAGAAATATGCACAGATTAAGCACTGTTTACAAGCATAAACAGTCCGAAACAAAGCGGATTTGTATGTGAGAAGGGATGGGACAAGGGATGGGCTTTTTCACTGGAAGAAGCTTTATTTTGTATTACATTAATATGTAAGTACAGTACATTAGTGCTGTCAAATGATTAATTGCAATTAATAGCATCCAAAATAAAAGTTTTTGTTTACATAATGTGTGTGTGTACTGTGTATTTATTATGTATATATTATGTATATATAAATATACACACATGCGTGTATATATTTCAGAAGAATATGTTATATTTATATATAAATGATTTGTATATAATTTATACATGTAAATATTTTCAAAGTATATACTGCATGTGTGTGTATGTATATATACGTAATAAATATATACAGCACACACATATATATTATGTAAACAATTTTTACACAATTTTATTTTGGATGCGATTAATCGCAATTAATCATTTGACAGCACTACAGTACGCAAACACACACACACACACACACACACACACTTACTTTATCACTTTCTCTCTCTCTCTCTCTCTCTCTCTCTCTCTCTCGATATATATTAGGATAAAGTGCATATTTTGGGTGACAAAAATAATACAAATCAAATATACAATTAATGCAACAATTATTCATGTTCATTTACATGCTTATCCCCAGTAATACCATAATTAATTATTTAAATATAAATATATAATATATATTAAAGGGGACTTATTATGCAAAAATCACTTTTATAAGGTGTTTGACCACAGTTGTGTGGCCGCAGTGTGTGAAAACAACCTGCCTATAATGTTAAAAATCCACCAACTAATTTTTTTATAAAACCAATAAATCATGAACAGTCTCTCCAAACGAGCTGTTTCAGATTCTCCCTCCATTCACGTCACCGAGGGGAAAAAGTCCCACCCATTTGTGACGCTCTCTGCCCTATTAGTATAAACACAGCCCTGAGTGAGAAGCTGCGGTCCGCCATTACTGGAGTTATATACAATGTCAGCGCCAAAGAGGCTTTACAAGTGTTGTGTTTTGGGATGCACTAATGAACATAGGAGTCACCATATTCTCCCTCCATCTGAGTCGAGGACACTGTGGTTAAATTTCATTTTCGAAGGAAATATCCTGGAAAAAAATCAGTAACTTCCCCTATATGTTTAGGAATCAATACCAATGCTTCGTGTGCAAACATCAGCTCCAGACAAAGTAGGTATCACATGTTTGTTTTCCAAATTGCCTTTCTGAAAGAGCTTCTTGGCATTCCGTAAGGCTAATTGCTAAAGCTATCTTTGTCGCTGCCTGTTTTCACTGATGCTGCCTTTAAGTGCTACCAGAATGATCGTGAATAGGAATGTGGTAGTTAAAAGTTGCATATGAAAGCAATGTGAGTCGATTGCTTGAAGTTGTCGAGCTCATAATCAGAAGTGGGACTTTTGTGATAGCATGAGACCAGCTATGTTGTTATTTTTATCCCGCCCTGCTCCCCGTCTGTGTAATTCATAAACGCGAATTTACTATGCACAGTATAATCAGATGACTGACTTTGAAACCGAGTATGTTTTCTGTAAAGATAACAGGCTTGTACTAATAGTGGAATGTTTATTTGCAAAGGCTAGCACTGCTAATGCCAGAGCTTGAGCTCTTGAAGCTCCGCCCTCTTCTCCAGGAGCAACAGCTCATTCGCATTTAAAGCAACATACTCAAATTCAGCGCGCTTTGGCTCATACCCTAAAAGTGGCAATTTTAACAAGCTATAAAAATTTATCTGTGGGGTATTTTGAGCAAAAACTTCACATATACGCTCTGGGGACATCAGAGACTTATTTTACATCTTGTAAAAAGGGGCATAATAGGTCCCCTTTAATAAATTATTAATGACCTCTGTTATGAGAAAGAGGGACCCTTTTAAAGCTTGTAAAAGTTCACGTAAAGCATATTTCTTCTAACTATTTTGTGTAAGTTGGGCAACAAACCCAATGTCAGCAAGATTAGTTCTAAAGAGAAATTAAAAGAAGGGTTGAGGAAGACCCAGTGGACACTGGGAAAAATTAGCATCTCATTACTCAATAAGCACAATGTGCACAATAACAATCTTTTTGTGTGCATGTATGCTACTGTGCATTTCAGAGCAGATATTTAATTGTAATTTAATTCACCCCCTAAACTTAAGATACTCTTTTGGTTTTATGTTGAATCTTCTTTATGAGGCTGATAATAAACAAATATAATTTTCAGGTTGGGAAATGATGCAATTTAGACCATATCTTGCATTTACATGCCACAGTCCTTAAAAGACAAGAAATATGAAGGATCCCCCATGGAAATAACTTTTAGTTCTGCAAGGGTAGCAGCTCATGTTCTCCTGGATGAGATCCTGACAGCCTTGGCTTCTGTGGCCAGTAACAGAGGAACAAAATGTACAAGACATCATGAAGGTCTCCAAAACAGCTGCAACATCAGAGTTTTAGCGAACAGTAAGGTACGCCATGCATCTAATCCTTAATGCCACACTTTTCATCATTAATCACTGTCAAAAACTGAAAATTAGTTAGTCAAGTGCCCTGCAATAGAATCCCTGACATAGATCTACATCTTGATAACTAAAATGCATACTTTATACTCTGTAATTTACTTTAAGTCTAAATAAAGAGATTGTGGTGTGTAAATTACTTGAGACTAAATGTCATGCTCTTGATGTAAAGAATTACCAAATTTTTGCCATATGTTAAATATATTAAATTTCTACAATATATAAATATTGTAGAAACTTAATTTCCTGTAAAGCTGCTTTGCAACGATTTGTATTGTGAAAAGCGCTATACAAATAAACTTAATTTAATTGAATTGAAATGTTATAAGGCCATGCTTATAAAAGTGAAGCAACTTGCACTATAGTAGAAATAATGTCAGGCTGTTTTGTAGCAGTCTTTCAAAATTGAAAAAGTCCTTAAAAAAAAAAAAGTCTCTCATAATAGAAAAAAAAATGGCCTTGAGATGTTTCACGTTTATCCTTTTGCTGCCAAGACATTCAATACGATGCTAATGTCTTCAACACCCCCACAAGGTCAGGAATCCATCAATTTTGATAAACAGAAAGACCTTGACTGTGCTAAAGCATCTGTCCCCAAAAACTGACTGCAATAATCTGCAAATCAGAGGCTCGCTGAATTTAAAGAGCTACCAAAAATTCTATTTGTTTTTCACAATGGCTTAAATAATAAATAAAGCGACAAACTCATGCAGAGTTTCTGTGGCAAAACCACACAAGCATCAAAAATGTATCATTTAGTATTTCATCTATAGTGAGGTGTGCAATAGTGATTAAAGATTAGGGCTGGTAACTGGTTCAAACAATGCTAAACAACTAGTTACTAGTTCCCCAAAATGAAAATTCTTTCATCATTTAGTCACCGTGATATTCTGGTCTCTGTATGGTTCAGGTTGTTTTTGGGGTTTCTTCTATAGAAATCCATGTGATTTTAAGAGACTATTTTATTACCAGTTTTTTAAATTTTTGGAATATGTTTATCCCTTGTACTATGATAGGAGTAGTCCCCTAGGATGAACGCTTTCTATCTTTTAACCTCCCGTAAACAGAACTCTGGCTCTGAAACATGTATTTATACACACACTGCTGTCATGGGCCAAGAGTGTGCTGGCATGATGGTAAATTGGGCTGACAAGGAGGGCCAGCAGGACCCGCGGCGGTCACATGGTGGTGATCATGTGACAGCCTGAGCCAGAGAAGAGTCACTAATGATTACATTTTCTGCTGTGCCTGCACCTTCACACTGACCAGCTCCTGCTGAATCCTGCATGTATTTATAATGTTCAGGTATAATGTAACTTTATGGTAGATTCACATGATGCATTGCAAATGTGCCTAAAGAGCAGATGCTGAGATAAAATGGAATATTAATGCAATGGACAGTATATATCCTGCACAGTATATATAATGTATGCTATTTTTTTAAAAGTAATATTTATGGGCATTTTATGCGAGAGGACAGTGGAGAGCTGACAGGAAAGCATTTCAGTGAAGAGAGAGGGGAGCAGGATCGGCAAAGGACCCCGAGGTGGGAATTGAACTCGGGTCACCGTTAGCGCACGCGTCACGTCGACGCAGCAACCACAAGGCCTTCGGCGCCAACCTGTATGCTATTTTTTAAAAGAAATTGTGAATCAATACTGTATGAAGAAGATTTCAAACAGTAGTATGATCTAAGCTACATGTTGTCACATCACATGTTTATTTCTCATCCTGGGAATTTTTTTTAATCTTTACTAACTCTGTGTAAAAGCATCTGGTAACATAAGGTTCAAAAAGAATTTAGTTAAAGCTGCAGTCCGTAACTTTTGTTTGGTTAAAAATGATCCGAAATCAATATTTGAGCAAGTACCAGCCAGTGTTCAAAACTATCGCCTTACTTTAGCCCGATTCACAACGGTAAATTTGTAATAATGTTTTCTAATTTGAGTGGTACGGATAGGTTTTTCGCGAGAAATTCGAGCATGCTGCTGTCATTCGTCCCGTCTGTAAACAGAGATTGATGCCCGGCTACTAGGCTATCGCATGTGCGGATGCTGCAGGTGGCGGATCGTTAGCCTTTTCTCACATACATTTATAATTTTGATGGCGGATTGTAATCCAGAAAGGATTATGTGTTTATGAAACACATGTGACTGAAATTAAATTATTCCAGTTTTAAATGTGAATCTGATTACAGATAGCCTGAAATTACACAGGAAAGAGAACCAGTTCGAATTCGAAGAATAATTAGCTTTTTGGGTTAAAATAATTTCTTAATATGAAATGGTATGACAATTGGAGATTAGACTGTACAGAAATTGAAATCTACACGCTAATACACACTAGATACACGTAGTCACGCAATGCTGATGTTGTTAACATTAACAATTTGAGAACAAAGTATAACAATAATAATAATTTGCATGGTTTGATGTGATATGAGCTAATCAAACGTTAGATTTAATCACCATTGGTAGCGCGATTTATTGTAATGCTTTTTTTCCTCAGTTGGTCAGAACAAATGTGGCAGACTTGTTACTTACTTGTTCTGATGACAATATGCGGTGAAAATTCTTATTTGGGTCATATATTCCAAGACGTAGGCTAGAATCTGTGATTCCTGAGTACAGTATATACACCGATGTGGTGACTGACAGCCACACATTCACCTCAAAACATTAGATTCATCCACGCTGGAGCCATGCCCAGAGCACAACCCACGCAATGAAAATAATTCCGCATGTAACTGCAATTGCAGGTTTCAAACAGAGATGGCGACAAAGAGGCAAAACTTACGGACTGTAGCTTTAATATACACAAAAGTATACTAAAGTACTTTTAAAACTTAGTACCGCAGTATATCACAAGCTTGAGGTCAGCAAGATTTGTATTTATTTAATACAAATCTATCTATCTATCTATCTATCTATCTATCTATCTATCTATCTATCTATCTATCTATCTATCTATCTATCTATCTGTCTGTCTGTCTGTCTGTCTGGCTGTCTGTCTGTCTGTCTGTCTGTCTGTCTGTCTATCTGTCTATCTGTCTATCTGTCTGTCTGTATGTCTATCTGTCTATCTGTCTATACATCAAGTATCCATTAAAATTATTCAAAAGTGAAAGAAAATTCATTTAAAAGATAACATTTTATTTCAAATGAATAGGGTTTTTATTTATCAACGCTTTCACAAAAATATTAAGGAGCACGTCTGTTTTCAACTTTGATAATAATAACAATAATAATAATAATAATAATAATAATAATAATAAAGCACCAAATCAACATATTAAAATGATTTGACTGCTAAAAAGTTTGTTCTTTTAAATTGAAATAATATTTTTAAATATTACATTTATGTGCTGCATCTTTGAAAATTTGGGGATTTTTTTTTTTCAATTAAATGCGTACTTGGTGAGTATATTATTATATTTATATTATTGTACTTATTGTTTTTAGTTTAAAAAAAATCTTACCACCAAAAACTTTTGCACTGTAGTGCAATAGCATATTAATTATCATCTTAATGTTAATTTATAAATATACCACTGATCACTGGTAATTCATATTTGTTCATTATACATTTATTTTAATGTAAACATACTACTGTTAATTCTTATACTTGCCTACTTAAAAATGCATTAGTTTTTGTAGAAATTATCATTACCAATAAAAAGAAATATTGGCAGTCCAAATAAATATAGAGTCAGGAAAAAGATGGAACTTACTGATTCTGATGTTGTATACTGCAAATTTTTTTTAAGTGTATTATGCATTTTTCATACTATACCCATAACTACCTCAGAAGTGGCATGGCTTTAAAAAAAAAGTGGTACTGTCCTGCTTTTATCACAACATCTGGTCAATTTAATGTGGGCAGTCTTGTGTTAACATACTCAAAACAAGACAATTTGCCATTTAGTTTCAATAGACAGTCTTTTTAATTTTGAGATCATAGACTTACAGTAGTGTTTTTAGAACTAAACCAACTCTTTCATTTCAAAAGCTCAACAAAAATGTCATTTTCTTGATATAATCTCTTAATAATATGTCCAAAGAAAACAGTGCACTGATAGTTTGAGGTCCGAGGGGAAAAAAGGCATTACATCATGCTCAATGGTGAAAACATCAAGGCTTAAAAGGGACAACAAACCTCTCTGCCTGCTGCTAACACACAGCACCGTTCACAATCCTTCCAATGGAAAGCTGCCATCAAATTCAACTGATTCATCCCTTTTCTCCCTTTCTGTCCTGCATTTCTTACTTTGATGTGCCTTCCCCTTCCTTTGTAGCCCATTTACCCCTGACACAAGCCCCCTTGGCAGATGCACAGCATACGGCAGTAATAAGGAGCTTCCCTCATTAAAGAGGTTAGCCTGAGGCATTATGACATTAATGTCCTCCAAACATGCAGATATGCACATACTCACACTGATTTCCTATGTGTGACACCGGTCAAGCTGGCCACATGAATGTCTTTGAAGAGAATATGAGCATCTTAAAATTCACTGAAGCTCTAGAAACAAAGAATCTATTAGTAGTTTAACAACTTGAGAAATAATTCTGGGAACTCATTCTAAAATGTCTGGGAAATTCTGTGAATTCTTGCATTCTTACATGTCAGGAATGTTCATAATTATTGTTTGAACAGAACCACAGAAATATCAACTAAGAAAGGACTTCCAGGAACTCCATCATAAATATTTGCCCTTTTATATTTACTCTTTTAAAAACATTCTACAAATGTCAAAACTTTGAAGTAACATTTTTTTCTTTCTTTTTTTGGTTTGGACTTTTCAGACTGGCAGACAAATGGCAACAAGTACCAATTTGTTGTTTTTTGCTTAATCAGTGTATTAACATTTTTTGTAGTGGCAGTGTGAAAAAGTCATCATTAATAAGGAAATAATCATCATATATAAATCCAACATCTCCGGATCTTGCTGTGTTGAGTAAAAACTTTATGTTAAATAATCATAATCACAATATTACAACTGTAACATAAGCCTGAAGTCTGAGGAAGGCAATCTGACCTTTTATGATGTTTATTGGATTAAACATATACGTATATATTATGCTCCAGGGCATCTGCATTCATTTGAATCTTGATGACATCTGGTCACCAACTTCATGCTTTTAATAATGTCCACACGGATAATGAGAAAAATGAACCACATGAAGCCCTAATTTAAGGCTAAATAAAGAGATTCAGCTATTTTGCATAGGCCATATTTCATAATGCCATTATTTATAACAACAATTACTTAACGCAGATGTAGTAATGTGAAAGAATAATGTATTCCATGTTACATTATTAAATTACCTTAGTCTTTTGGGGAGGCCTCTGCTCTTTTCTCTAATTTAGAAAACGCTGCTGAAGCAGAAACTCTGATATTTACGCATTATTTTTCTGGAGCTGGAAGGTAAAACTGCACTTTCTTTTCTTCTCTTTTTGAGTCAGGCAAAATGAAGCACTCTCTCTCTCACACACTCCTGACAGCTGATGCAGAATAACACCATACTGAGGGAGAGAAAGAGTGAGAGAAATCGCGAGGAAGGGAGAAAGAGAGAGAAGTTCATTCAGTGCAACGTGAGCTGAGATTTGTGTGAATAAATCTTTGTCCTTTCAAGACACATCCTAGGCTGCCAAGCCAGAAACAGAGACAGTTTAGAAGAAGTCATGGAACTGTCGCAGCATCCAAATGCATCTGTTTCAAGAGTATTCACTTAACATTTCAAACCTTTCCATCTTACATCTTTGAAAAGAACTGTATAGCATTTAAAGGGATAGTTCACCCAAAAATGAAAATTCTGTCATCATTTATTCACCCTCATTTCATTCCAAAACTGTATTACTTTCTTTCTTCTGTGGAACACAAAAGAAGTGCCTCAGTGATTTTTGTCCATGCAATGAAAGTCATTGGTCACTAAAATAGTTTGGTTGCTGAGTCTGTTTATTTTCTCTATTGGGTAAACTATCCCTTTAAATGATTTGTGCAAGTGACATTGTCTAACCTTCAGTTTATCTTCAACATCCAGCAAGAATGAGATATCCCGACAAGACGGTTTAAGAAAATACTATTTCAGTCTTTCTACTTCAAAATTTTTCTTACTTCGGGTGAAGACTTAACATGGTATGTTTGAGTTAGTGTTAAACATGACATTTCCTGTAGCCAGCAGGTGGTGCTATGATTAAAACTAAATATTGGCCTTTAGATGCCTCCAGGCCATGAATCTTATCAAACAAACAATTTAGGGCAGATTGGACATAGCATGTTTTAGTTAGAGTAAAACATGACATTTCCTGTTGCCAACAGGTGGCACTATATCTACAACTGCATATTGTCATGAAGATGTCTTAAGGCCAGGACTCTTACCAAACACGTTAAGTTTGGGGCAGATCGGACATTGCATGTTTAAGTTAGTGTAAAACAAGTAATTTCCTGTTGCCAGCAAGTGGATATTGGCCTTTAGATGTGTTCAGGCCAGGACTCTTATTAAACGTGTGAAGTTGGGGCAGATCGGACACTATATGTAACTGAGTTACAGCAAATTCCTTTATCATGGCGAAACTTCGAAATTTGTCAGGCCACCACGGACACGCCCTTTAACGAAAACTCAAAATCTTCACAATTTAACACTGCAAAGACCTTTAGAGTAGACTGACCAAATATACTGTTGATGTCATTAAATCTTTGTTTGTTAGAGCATAAAACCTACCACCACTTCCTACCCCCCGGGGTGTTTTTTTTTTTTTTTTTTTTTTTTTTTTTGTATATGGGCAGATCTCGGGCTCTGCTGTAAAAAGTCATAAATCAAAAATGTTTAATAAATAAAGAATAAAAAAAAAAAACTACCACTTCCTGTTCCCAGCAGGTTGTGCTATAACTGAATATGGGCATGGGCATATGTTCAGGACAGGACTCTTATCAAACATGTGAAGTTTGGGGCAGATCGGACATTGTATGCCTGAATTATAACAACTTCCTATTTTATGGCGAAACATCGAAGTTTGTCAGGCCGCCACGGACACACCCTTTAACGAAAACTCAAGATCATAGCAATTTAACATCACAAAGGGCTTTAGATTACACTGACCCAATTTGTTGTTGATGTGTTTAAATCTCTAGGAGGAGTTTGTTTAAATACAACGCCTGAAAATGGCAAAAACGGCACAAAACTTGCAGAGAAAATTCAAAATAACAGACTTCTTGTTGGGTTTCAGACTTTGTACTGGGGGACTTTTTTGTAGGTGTTGGTGTGTTACATGTGTCTACCGAGTTTTGTACATGTATGTGAAACATAGCTCAAGGGGCACTTCATTGAAATTTTATAGGTGGTGCTATTGAGCCATTTTGCCACACCCACTTCTGAAACCTATATCAGATGTAAATTTTCACCACTTCTGGCGTGTGTGCAAAGTTTCATGAGTTTTCGAGCATGTTTAGGCCCTCAAAAATGCAATTCATTTTGGAGAAGAAGAAGAAACTGAACAATTCCAATAGGGTCCTCGCACCATCGGTGCTCAGGCCCTAATGTGTTCAACTATTCAACCATTTCTTCTCTTCCGCATCAGACAACAAAGTGCATTCATGAGAGTACCACGACTCATGACAGAGTTTTCATTTTTGGGTGAACTATCCCTTAGAGGTGGTTTCAGTGCCAGACATGGACTGACTCTATGTTGAATCAATGGCTATTATTGCTCTCTGGGTGATCGCATTCATATGAACATATGATAGGTGTGGGAAATATACGGCCTGAATTGTCACAGCCATAGTGTGTGTGACCTATATTACCAGGGAATCCTGTGGGTGCCTGTATGGGGCAGTAATGATGGATGTTTGCTTGAGCCAGGCAATGAAGCATAACACAATCTATTCTCCTCGATGACCAAGCACCTCAGGTAAGAGAAAGAACGGTGCCCCACGCTCGATCTCAAACACCTTTACACATACTCGCAGGGACGCACATGCACACACACATCAACCTCCTAGAAAGACTAGTTTTTCATCCTTGTCCCTTAGTGATATTTCACCTGCCAGAGGCCCGGCTTCTTTATTACCTCTGATAGCTTTCCTGTTCTGTAGCTGATAACCTTACTTCCTGGTTCTTAGTCAATGTCACCCTATTTGGCTTCATCTCATTTGTCAATGTAGCCTTTGTGGGCATCTGGAGAAATATCTCCAATCTGTCCTTTACTCTAAAAATGCCTGCATAAATGGCTCTTTAAGGATTTCCTGCACTGTCTTATGCTATATTGTGGGTTTACTTACAATGTCATTCATATCCGCCTCGAGTGGCATTATAAATTCTCCTTGATGAATTGATAGTCCTTCGGACCACCTAATTATGTAAATAAACCCCCAAAATATGACCTAAACAGCAGTCTATCTTAAACAATGCAATGTGAATGAAGTAAACACATTTATCTCATCCGCTTCTTATATGTGACACTTAATTAAGACATTACACTAGCCACAAAGAAGTTTTTAAATACAAGGTGAAGGCTGATGATTTGTAATGGGGTACTAATTAAAAAGATAATTACACATGCATCTGTTGAAATATGGATGCCAGCAGAAGTTCCCTCTAATTAACCTCCCAAGGACGCTCAGTTATTAATGCTGTTAAATAAAGTGGAAGTGAGACGGAGAAAGAGAGAGAGAGAGAGAGAGAGAGAGAGACTTGTCTTTCAGTGACTTAGCAACAGAAAAAAAGCAGGAGAGAAAAATGGAAGGAAAAACGTGTAGCTATTATTAAATGCCTTTGTATTCTTTCTGGAAGATTTATGAAGCGCAGCAGGATTTCCTGTTGTGTAAAGTCAGGACAGCAGAGAATAGAAGATGTGAAAGAGGTAGGAAGAGCGGTCCTAATGGACATGTTCTTTAAATATAGCGGCGAAAACACACACTCGTGTACATATGCGAGGCCTAAAGTCAGACTCATGGAGCACGCGTGCCCAAAGCCCATAGAAACACGAAGTACATTTGTGCACACTGCTCAACTAAACTGCAAAGGCGTTTCACTAAAAATAGTGACCCAGCTGACAGCCTGAGGGGACAGAGTGCACATCTACCAAAACTACTCCTCTTATTCTGCAGAAAGTGCTTTTTTATGACTAGGTAAATACAGTAGACCGAAATCAGATGGAAAATACACTGCAAAGATGTAAAGAAACAATTGCCACTCTAATATATTGAAATATAAATAATTCAGTATTAGAATTTATGTATATATATATTAGTGATCCACTGTGACACTATAGAGTAATGACTGCTGATGAAAATTCAGCTTTACCACCAGAGGAATAAATACATTTTTAATATATTAAAATAGAAAACAGTTAAATTATATTTCACAATATTACTCTTTTTACTGTATTTTTGATCAAATTAATGCAGCCTTGATAAGACTTCTTTCAAAAACTATAAAAACCTCAAACTTTTGAACGGTAGTATATAAAATGAAAAAAGAACCACATATTATTATAAGAATGTTAATACAGTTTACAATGTGACAGGCTACAAATACTTGGCATTTGAAACACGTTTTCAGATATCTGCAAATAAATTATTGTTAGAGGCCATTCCCACAGAGTGCAATTTTGTGTCCATCACATTATTATCTACGTAAACATGCACTACTAGATGAACAACTTTGACTGCAGTGACACTGCTTTTAGAGTCTTCCAGCATTAGTGCAGAGTTTTAAAGTCTCTGTCAAGTAAAAAGAAGTTTAACTTTTAAAAGTGTGCTTTGGGATCTCTGTGTTCTGCTCTATTCCTCTGCACTGTGCCAAGCTGCTTTTAAACGCAAGAATGTGTCCTGTGTGAACGGCTCCTCACACAAGAGAGCCTCAGTCAGATGTACTCTCTGCATTTTAATGTTTAAATAGCCTACATCATTTGGGAGAAAGGAGCTGGTATCAGTCCAGTGTTTAATGTTAGTGGTGCTCAAAGCATTTTTATCAGTTAAACACATGCAGCATGTTTTTGAATGAATGATGAGAGCAAGCTGAGCTGTAGCACATTTTTGCTCAATTTTGAGTAATCATATTTGTGTACAGGCAATGATCCAACACACCAGAAAAAAATGGCATTTTCCCCCCTTTACTCTGATTTTATACAACACCTCCTGCTTTCACTCACCTTCAAGTTGCTCCAAACATGTATGACTTTTGTTCCTTCCATGGAACACAAAAGGAGATGTTAGGCAGAATGTTCAGGCTGCTCTTTTACACACAGCGAATGCATATAGTGATCAGGGTTGTCAAGCTACAAAAAATAAATAAATACTAAAAGTAGTTAATATGTCTTGAAATCTACAGCTACAATAGCTTTGTTTGAGAAGCATACCTTTGTAACTGTTTTCTATTTTAATATTTTTAAAATGTAATTTATTTCTGTGATAGCAAAGCTGAATTATCAGTAGCCATTACTCCAGTGTGTCACGTGATCTGTCAGAAATTATTCTAATATGCTGATTTGGTGCTCAAGGAATATTTATTTTTATTATTAATGTTGAAAACATAATGTTGCTGCATAATATTTTTGTGGTTACCATGATATTTTTCTGTGACATTTTTTTTCAGGATTTATCAATGAATGGAAAGTTCAAAAGAACAGCATTTATCTGATGTATATACACTGCAGTCATATATAAATATAGACTTTTACTTCAGTTACTTCAAAAAAAAAAAAATATGTATATATATATATTTTTTTTTTTTAAATTTATTTATTTATTCATTTTTTTTAAGTAACTCAAGTAAAAGTCTTTACCTTGGCCTTTTTGATCAGTTTCGTGTATCCTTGATTACATATCATAATTATCAAAAATGTATGTATGTATCATAAAAGGATACATACATAAATGATATATATGTATAAAAAGATTTCACACAATGTTACTGACTTACTGACATTTAAATTCTTCAATTTTACATTTTTTTCACATCCACCTTATCTTTTACTTGCACATATTCAAACATTGTGAGTCACATTTAGTTGCAAGACATGCAATATCCAGTGTTGTTTGAGTCATTTATCTTTTACTTTCTCAGACAGAGTTGAGCTTTCACTGTTACATTTCCCATTGCCTTCGGAACCAAAAACACACATATAAATATTTTATCAGTGCTCTTTGCTCAAGTGAATAGTCAGCACTATTCTCAGTTCTCCAAGCCTTATATTCTCATGAAACAACCACATGGATTTACACTCAACCTAAATTTACAACACTGTATGCTTTCAGAACATGCTAATATTTTGTGAGTGGCATCAGTTATTACCGTTTACTGAGCATCTTTAAAACAGATGTCCAACGTCTCTCTTCATTACAGTTCAAATGTGCACATCTTGAGCTGAATCATAACATTTGTGGATTAGAGGTGTGTGAACAGCACAGACAGCACAGTCGTGCTGTTGTTATGTAATGTAACATGGTTGGCAGGCACGTTTGATGACAAACAGAAGCCCTCAGATGCACTTGAATAGCTGTGTAGTTGGGGGATATGAATATTATATGTTGTGATGTTTTGTGATGTGCTGCTCAAGCTGCCTTGTTGGAGACATGTGATGTGATAGCAGAGCCATACGAGTCCCCCATGTCCAAAAGTCGATGCTATTATCTTTTATTTAACAGCAAATGTTAATTATGTTTACAGGCCTGGCAGTCTACTTTTTCGTCAGTTAAAATATTTTAAAACTCACGATAGCACAGTATAGTTACAAATGGATAACACTGGCTCTATATCTTTAAGCGAGTGGCATTTTAAAGAATTTTAATTAATTGTTATAAAAAAGTTCAGGGCACAAGAGATAAATCTCAGCAACTTCTGGGTTTAAATTCAAAAGCTCAATTACACAAATGCTTTATTTTCTCAAGCATGCTTGTAATGTCGAGTTTAATCACCTAGTTTATGGTTGGAAAAGCTCTTGGGCAAATAAGTGAAATCAATTCACTACGCTGGGTAACAATAAGGGTGTGCTTACACTTAGTTCAGTTCTCCTTTTCAGGGGTCTTGGCAAGCTTGTTTGGTGTGCACCAATACCCAGATAGCGGAGTTCGCACTTATTCAAATGATAATAACAGAGCATTCACACTAGTTTGTTTTAAAGTAACCAACCCAACACATACTGATTCATTCAGTTGACATCAATTCACTCGGTTAGTTTAAATTAATTATTATCAGAAGTGTTGTTAATCACCTTTTCAAAAGAATAGAGCTCAAAGTAGCTTCTCTAGCAATAATGTCTTGTATTTTTTGCCGTTTCCTAATTGTTTTACCATATTACTCACACACAAAAAAAGCCATAAAACAGCCTATGATACAATTTTTTTGAACCTTACATTGGTATTCACAAAAATGATACAGTGTGATTGGTTTTCATTTGCAAAAGTTTTGCATTCCCCAAAATGCTTTGCAAAACTTTTGCACACACAAAACTAGTGATGGAAATAATATGAGATGGATGGAAAAGCAATAATTCAATGCTTTTGCAAGCGAATGCAAAAGTTTTGGAATTGAACGCAAAAGCACTGAATATAATTTTAAAGAAGTTTTTTTTCTTTTTAAATTTAAAAAGGTTTTAATAAGTTCAATAAACAAAAGAATCCCTTTTTTACATCTTACTTCATTCAGTGTGATAACATATTCCAGTGAATGTCTTAACTGAACTGAAACTTTTTTTCTTATACAGAATGTATACAGAAATTGACTTCCAAAAATAAACTGAGAAATTTTTTACTGCGTCAAAAACTAGCCCTGGTTTCCAATACAATTTAGAACTATAAAAGCTACAAAATTGCTCTCTGAGGACACATGCTCCAAAGGAACCATGTTGCACATTTCAAAGGCAGCCTGTCCCTTTCCGGTATGGAGGAATCTTTGATCCTTATGCTGCTCTATCACTATTGCTCACACCTGCATGTGGGCAGCAGGGCACGCTCATTAACCACGCACGTCCGCATGACGTCTAGCTGAAGCTGCTGGCGCTCGCACTTAATTGAGTGGAGAATTCCTCCTCACGAGGCGTTAATGAAAGGTTTTCACTTGAATGACCGTGACATCACAGCAGCTCAAGCACCAGCTACTAACGAGAGAGGCGAGAATATTTTCTGTTACAAATGCTGTAGATGATCATATGTTGTCCAGATCTCAATTATAAGGATTTTATCTGCTGGCCAAGTTGGATTATTTGTTCAGATTTGTACTTCACAAGCCAAATTTCTATATAAAATAACTTATGACTATTTCAAATATGTAAAGAAAATGCTGTGTGGATTTTACTGGCTTTAGTTGCACTACTAGACCAACAGATCAGACAGACAGTTTGCCTGAAGGCTGATGGCTCTCCCATAAGCGAAGCTATGAGAAGCTTTTCAAAAGGAGAGATGGGACTCTGACTAGCTTAAAACGGATTTAAAGATTTATCGCAAAGTGCCACAGGAGGATATTCCCCTCGAAAGCACACCTGATATCAACCTTCCTGCTTCCTCTTACAACACAAACCATACCTAAACACTAAACGGTACGGTGAAAAATTCAGTCAACTAATTAGACCAGCTTTAAAACCATCACTAGACTTTTACTCATCCAGTCCATACATGGCAGAAAACGAACACTTCACCTCTAAATGAACCGAATCATGAACCAGATGATTCACACTCACTTCAAGCAACACCTTCATATATGAATCATGATCATTTACGAAGCGTCTCTGTATTCTTTCATCTCAGAGCCATATGTTGAGTTCATCGGGCAGATCGCAGACCCAAGAGAAATACCATAGAGATAGAGAAAGGACATGTGAGAAGCTGTCAGAGCGTGAGATGACTCCAGGCAACAGATGCCCAATTACCATATTTACATAATTATGGTGATGCGGTTGGATCCGAATGAAGTTGTAAGAGCACAGCTGTTGTTGTCCAGCTCAGACAGAGGAGCAGGCTGAATATTTATGTGACATTTCATGATATTTCAATTGCATAGTGCTGCTTATCACAGTCAAATGCAGTGGAGACCAATTTCACAGGCTTGATTACCATCTGCACCAAGGTTTGATGACAATATAATATGTTTAACAAAACATCATGACAAAATCATGAAAGCGTGTCACAGGTTTTGGAGAATGTTTGCAGACAATTAGATAACACAATTTAGCTCCATCAATTCTATTTTGTAATAAATAAATTCATTAGATTGATCTATATCTAGAGACTTGGGGTGGCCTCTTATGACTTGGACCCATCTAGGAACACTCTAGGATCATTCTGGCAAGTTTTAAACAGGAAAACACCACTCACAATTTCAAATCTTTTTCGTTCTGAATTATGCATGGTGAAATCGGCCCGAGCACACAATGCTGAATGATTGTCTTTAACAAAAATAACCAATATCATCTGAGAAATACACATGGGGCAAACTTGAAGTACCACAAACTCTTAAATATGCATTTACTGAAAGTAATCAGAGGATAAAATGAATGAGACACAAGCCTCTCTGGAAATTTCCCCTCTGTAAAATACGTTGCTTTGTGTTTCCCCTTTGAAGACAGCTTCTGCTCTAATAACTTCGTCTACAGGCCTGCTGTTCACAGGCTTTGCTCAACCCTAGCTAGCTCTCGGCCTGAGCCTTTTCAACTTTCAGATAAATTATTCAGACAGATAGCCTATAAATACCGTTCCATTTTAATGAAATATCCTGGCAAGGCACCCACAGTATGATGTAGCAAACGCGGTCTTGCTGACTTCCATGTCCATCAATTTAAATGTCTCAGAACAAAAGACCTTACAGGAAACATTTGATTATCACATCTTTCATCTCATCAAGATCACAAATACTCGCTTACTCATATATTTCCCTTTAAAAGTTTGGGGTCAGTAAGCTTAATACATTTATTCAGCAAGGATGCATTAAATTTATAATGCTACGGAAGATTTATATTTCAAATAAATGCTGTCATTATTTAACTTTCTATTCATCAAAGAATGCTGACAAAATATGCATCACAAAAATATTAAACAACACAAAGTTTCAATGTTTTCAGTAAATGATGATAATAAGAAATGTTTCTTAAGCACCAAATCAGCATATTGGAATGATTTCTGAAGGATTGTGTGCCACTGAAAACTGAAGTAATAGCTGCTGAAAATTCAGCTTTGCCATCACAAGAATAAATTATATTTTAAAATACATTAAAATGTAAAAGAGTTATTTTGAATTGTAATACTGTTTAACAACATTATTGTTTTGCTGTATTTTTGAGCAAATAAATAAAGCCTTGGTGAGAATTAAAAAACAAAAAAAAATTAAAAAAAAAGAAAATTAAATTCTTACCAACTACAAATTTTTGAATGGTAATGCATGTGGAAATTATTAAAATAAACAGTTAAAGGAAAAGTTTTCCCTCCAAAAACATGTAAATTGCTCACCCTTATGTCAGTCAAAACCCTTTTTTCTTTTTCTTTTTTTTCATTTAACCCAGCAGGAAATAAAAACTATCTGTGTTTAGAATTAATGATGACAAATTTGTCAAATTCCACAACACAAAGACTTCAAATATAGCTCATGGGTCTAATAAACTACTTCTATGTTACCTTTATGGTGATTTCACAGGGTTGTAGAGTTTGAGGGACACTGGTCATTGTCTGCTTTTAAATGAAGAAAGAGCACCCTTTACAATCTGCAAAACAAAGAAAATAATGAGTTTGAAATAACAAGGGTGAGTAAATAATGACAAAACATTAATTTTTTCATAAATCACGCTACTAAAAAAAAAGATTGGCATACAAGCCACCCACCTAGACCACTCCAAGAACAATACAACATAGGTAATTAACAGGAACCACATACATGTAAAAGAAAAATAGTGGGTGTATCGTAACTACAATTGACATGGGAATAAACTTCACTTTGTATGCTAGGAAAAAAAAAAGTTTACAGACTCCTTCATGTCCTTAAAACAGTGCCGCCACCTACAGACTTACCACAATTAGAGCAAATTCAGAGCACTGCCAAAATCACTGATTGCCATCTATGTGCATATAACTGACATACACTCAAATGCATTGCTGTTATAATCACTAATATCACATGACAATGCAAAAAATCTAACTACAGATAAGTGACAGGTTTTGGCCTTCTTATGACCTAAAGCAGCATGAGGTGTTAATTAACATGTGGTAAGACAGCTGCCATGCTCCTAACAATCTCTTGAGTGCAACATCTTTCCAGCTAAGCCTCAAAGTCTTTTAAATCTCCTTAGCATGATGGAGTCTGTCTAGAAAATAAATATAAATGTAAATGTAAGCTCCAATGAGGATAGACACACTGGCTTTTATGGCTCATGAAACTGTCTGTGCTGAGGGTGGGCGAGGAGGAGTGAAAGAAAAGCTGTCTGTGGTATCTTTAATGCAGTCGCTAGACAGAGGACTGTCAGATATGATGATGAGGATAAAAATGAATGAAATTGAGCTATAAGTGTCACAAATTGGCATGCCATTGCCAAGTGTCACAAGCAATCACGTCACCTCACACTATGCTTCACCGAATGACACAATCAATGAGTTAATGTAGCAAGATTGTGGCAGCTGTCTCAATTTTTCACATATACATTTGTTCTTCGATCATGGTGGGGACTTCACAGTAACTTCTATTGTTTTTATACTGAGCTAATGAGTTGTTCTATCTATCTATGTATCTATCTATCTATCTATCTATCTATCTATCTATCTATCTATCTATCTAGCTGATTTGCCTGTGGGTACCGTTACCCACAAAAAAGGTCAATTCAGGTCTTACTATTTGTGACCCTGGACCACAAAACCAGTCTTAAGTCGCTGGGTTTATTTGTAGAAATAGCCAAAAATACATTGTATGGGTCAAAATTATCAATTTTTTTTTATGTCAAAAATCATTAGGATATTAAGTAAAGATCATGTTCCATGAAGATTTTTTTGTAAATTTCTTACCGAAAATGTATCAAAACTTAATTTTTGATTAGTAATATGCATTGCTAAGAACTTCATTTGGACAACTTTAAAGGCGATTTTCTCAATATTTAGATTTTTTTGCACCCTCAGATTTCAGATTTTCAAATAGTTGTATCTCGGACAAATATTGTCCGATCCTAACAAACCATACATTAATGGAAAGCTTATTTATTCAGCTTTCAGATGATGTATAAATCTCAATTTCGAAAAATTGACACTTAAGACTGGTTTTGTCGTCCAGGGTCACAGTTTTGTAGGGACATTTAGTCCCTCCCTACAATGTAGGCAAAACCTGATTCCAAAACCACAAGGAATAAGACAAAAACAGACATCAAACTTACGGATTGTGACCACTAGATGGCAGAGTAACACCATTGAAAAACCTGCCACATCGTCTGTAAAGGTCCTTTGAAATATTGTTTTCCCTCAGCCGCTTAATTGGGATAAAAGTTAAAAGAATCATATGAAAATAACAGACAATTTTGAAATGAAATATCAAATGATAAACAACAGTAGCGAAACACAAAGATCTAACACTAACACACACTTGTTTTTCTAGCCTTCACTAGATTTCCAAACATTTGGGGAGTACTGATAAAAATACAAGCAGTTTTATTCACAAATTGCAATAACGAGTTTTACCTTTTTCTTGTTCGTTGCTGCATAAAATAAAACTGGATGTGAACTAAAGGGAGTGTCCTAAACGGTTTAAAATCATTTTACTCCCGTCTATGACTGTTTACTGTAGCTCTTCCCAAACTCAGGTCACTGGTTTAATCGCTATGGAGTTTAGGGATTGGCCTTGGCCTGTCACATCACAACAAGTGTTAGCCTATGATACACTACCAGTCTAAAGTTTTTGAACAGTAAGATTTTTAATGCTTTTTTAAAGAATTCTCTTCTGCTCACCAAGCAAGCCTGCATTTATTTGATTCAAAATACAGCAAAAGCAGTAATATTGTGAAATATTTTTATTATTTAATATAACTGCTTAACTGCTTTCTAATTTGAATATATTTTTAAATGTAGGCCTATTCCTGTGATTTCAAAGCTGAATTTTTAGCATCATTACTCCAATCACATGATCCTTCAGAAATCCTTCTAATATTCTGATTTGCTGCTCAAAAAAACATTTTATTATTATTATTATTATTATTATTATTATTATTATTATTATTATTATTATTATTATTATTATTATTATGTTGAAAACAGCTAAGTAGAATTTTTTTTCAGGTTTCTTTGATGAACAGAAAGTTTAAGAACAGCATATATCTGAAACAGAAATCTTGTCTTTATCATCACTTTTGATCAATTTAATGCATTCTTGCTAAATAAAAGTATTATTTTCTGTGATATATTTTTTCATGCATATAATTTTTCAGTGAAAATCATAAATAAATAAAAAATGTTTCACTGCTTTTGGAAATTTCCCTGTACCACATTATTCTATAATGTGGTACCACAGTATCCCTGTAACCAGCATTCTGCATGTGCAATTCTTTAGTGGAAATACTGTAATTAACCACAAATAAATTGAAATAAATGGCAGGAGTGTACATACTCCTGCCATTTATTTCAATTTATTTGTAATAATTCAGCAAAGTAATTTAATTAATTCACTAATTCTCCTTGACAACAGCACACATGAGTGTAACAAACTGCAAAATGTAGGTCAGGACTTTCATCTATTTGTATATTGATTTATGTTAATTTTAACGTTCATTAAAAAAGAATCTGTGAAAATGTGTTTGTTTAATAGCTTGCCTTTTCTTGTGTCTCGTAAATACTTCCACTTGAAAATGTGCAAGTATAAATAAGTAATTAATACTGTAAGATATATACATGACAAACATTCTGATTAATATGCCACATGCCAGCTATCTAAAAGATAACACTGGCTTAATCGGGTTATAGCAATCTGGTAAGCATGTTGAAATATGACAAAATTTTGTTTATAATGGGAATATCTCACACTATTGCCTTTACTCTCTCACCTTTAAGGTTACCACAAACACACACACACAAACACACAGGTTAGGTTTCCATGTTTTATGGGGACATTCCATGGACATGTTTTCTATCCCCTTACCCTAACCCTAAACTTACCCCTACACAAAACTTTCTCCATTTTTAAATTTTCAACAATTCTTTATGACTTATAAGATGTTTTCCTGTTTTCCTTTTGTCCACACAAGGACAAAATTTACTGGTATTACTATAATTGTGGGGACATTTGATTCCCATAACATAGGGAATCCTATACCCCCCCCCCCCCCCCCCCCCCCCCACCCCACCCCCATACACACCACACACACACACACACACATTTCCAGAACATTACACCACCCTGCTCAGCACAGCAGTATCACCAACATACTCACAAAGTGTGCTCACGCATCTTCAGTTATTGTGCGTGGTTACCAAGCTGTGCTGCTTTCACATTCATGAAAGTCCCATCCATTAATTCCCTGGGATGGAGGCGAAGCTGGACCACTGATGAAATATATGCCAGAAGCCCTGCCAATTTCTATCTGAAAGCCAACAGACATCTCATTCACTTAATGCTGTTTTGGGGAGGGGAATGGGGATGATTTTTTTTTCTACACCGTGGACTTATGCATCATTATCAGCAGAGGGAGAGAGAGTGAGAAAGAAAAGACTCTGCCTGAGGTGGGTCATTTCTCTGTCTGCCTTCCATCAGCTCTTTTATGGAATAATGGCATTCTCCTGGATATTGAAATAGATGGTGAGAGAAAAAAACAATAAGTGAAGTGAAAAATTGGAAAATTCAAGCAACTCCAGAGTGCAACTCCAGAGTTCTAACCCTTACCCTAACCCGAAGTATCACCAGTCAAAGTAATACTAATTGACTTTCACGATCTAAGGCAGGAATTTTTTTTCTAAAAAAGACAATTTTCTTTTTTATGTCCGGTATTAATTAAGGAAGAGTGATGTTGTACTGATTTGCACAACTTTGATCAGCATAGGCCTGTAAATGAAAAGCTCGCTCTCACATCAAATGAAATGAAATATTGTTCCAAAACATTAGTATTCATATTTGATCCTTTTTCAGCCATCTGGTGTGAACCTATGATAGTGAACCTTTTACTCTGTAGAGTTACTTCTACAGTAGGCATGCCAGCTGGCAGCTTGGCATAACGCATTGCTCTCGTAGGTTCCGATATTTCAGACAGCCATCTTCCATGCCAACAGTTCCTGCAAATCCTCACGCAAACTATTGAGAGGCCCAGCAGACCTCAGCAGAGCTCGAAATGAGCATGCCATTCTGTATATCATTTCAAACCGACCCTGTAAAGGCCCCTCTCAGCTCAGAGTGCAATAGCGCTGTGGCTCAAAACTGCTCAGAGCATAACATGAACGATAATTAATGTAATATTCACTCATGGCATGTGATCTCTTGCAATGCAAAGAATTCTATTGTAAACATTTTATAATCTGAGGGATGAGCTGAAATGATCATCTGTGGTAATCAACATTCAGTCAAGTACAAGACAAATATAGCCAACATCTTCAAATAAGTGTTTAATATGTTATTTAAAGAGGATAAAATGGGTTCCAAACTATCAAGAGTGACTCTCCAACCCATGAGAATAAAGAACCAAATATAAAACTGTGATATAAAAAAAAAATTGACTCAGAGAGCTGAAATACAAAGTAGAGCAATAACTCTCCACCAATATTGTAAGCATAACTGTCTCCTAAAGCTTCCCTCCCATGGACAGCAGATGATTGGTATGCCTGTGAAATCCTAAAGGCTCCCAAGAGAGGTGGCGCCCGTAGATGATAAGATCCATTCCCATCAAAGGTCAGAGCTGGTTGAAGAATAATGTGGTCAGCATAGGGCGAAATCACATCACATTCCTTATTAACATATTCAGAGCTTGCAGATATTGTCAGTGAGAAAAAGTTAAACCGCGTTGTCAAAGAAAATCGATAATTACAAAAGAGACAAAGGGGAAATAGGTGAACGCCACCTGAAAATTTGCAACGGGTGCTTAAAAATTACAATGGTAGTTTTGTGGATTTTAGGCAGTGTCGGTTAGCTCTAATGCCATCAGTATGCTAGTGTACTAAGCTTAATTCTTTTTATATCTTACATACTGTAAACCTTATAAGTAATGCAATGAAATTTACAAGCAGGTCTACCAAATGTAAGAAAATGATGAGGAACATAAAAATATACTGTACCTCTCTTCCAAAAAGAGGTTTTCACAGTGATGCTATAGAAGAACCATTTTTCGGTTTCCCAAAGAACTTTTCTGCAAACGATTCTTAAAAGAACCATTTTTTCTTAATGTGAACAACATTTTAATAATCTAAAGAACCATTTTCCTCTATAAAGAACATTTTGTGCAATGGAAAGTTTTAAACTTAACTTTTAACAGTTACAGTCAGTACAAGCATAGCTAAGTTAGCTGATAGTCATCTGTGATGCTGCATGTAAACCTGTATTATGAATCAGCTTTTCTTATCTTCTTCTTCATCATAACAAGGCTTAAAAAAGATAACATTTTCTTCTTGGCTTGTTGAAAATGTTTGAAGATGACAGAATCATTCCTCAAAGCCCAGGTCATCCTCACAGGAGCAAACCGCTGCACAAACAACCCCCATCTCCCTGAGGAAGGAGTGAATGAGTTTATGTTGCCTTACCTCGTCCTTTCTCTCTTTGTCTCCACCTCCTTTACTAACTCATGAGACTTTCTTGGCTGATGTTCGGAGAAGTTTGGATATGACTCACATGGAAACTCATACAGAGTGGGCTGCCAGGCTGCTCTGCCTCTTCCTATAGTCTGTGATATAGTGAGAATAATGGTCGTTTAATGCCGGTTCAGCCCTGATTCAGCCACTGCACTGCCTTATCCAGCAGAGCACAATATTAATGATGCAGAGAAAAACTGTTCATAGTTGAGGAGTAAATCCTGCTTCACAAGAACAAAAAGGTTTTTGGCTCATTAGGAAATGGTGCCATGTGTGTCCCTGTGACTAATTTTTTATTGAAATTAACAATAAATAAATAAATAAAACAGAACACAGAAACTGAACATAGTGGCATAGATTTAAATTTTATATTTAAAAGTTTAATATGTAATGCAAAAGAAATAATACATTGCATAACGCATAATATAATGCATTGATTGATGATTGACACAAGTCTATCAAGTTTCTTTCACATTATTAATGGATTTTAAAAAGAAAAAAAGAAAACTATAAGAAAACTTGGTTACAGTAACAAATATGAAAACTGCATATATTCCTCCGGGGCATTTATTCATATGACAATATGAATCTAAAATTGTCTAATTCAGCTTCATCCACTGGTAAATTGTTATAAATTTTCATTGGCTCTGTATTCTCTGATTGCTGAATTCATATTTGCACAATTAATGAAGAGAGAAACTGTAATATGTAGTGTGTGTGTGTGTGTGTGTGTGTGTGTGTGTGTGTGTGTGTGTGGTTGCTTTGGACTTATACACACACTCGCTGCCCAGCCATGACATTAGAGCCAGGCGCTTAAAATCTAAGTTATTAGTGTTCAGATAAATGGAGGTTGCATTTGGTGCAATTTATTCTCATTAATTATTTAGCGGCCAGGCCCTCACATTATGCAGTTCAGATACTTAATAGGAGCAGATCACCGAGTGGGTCAGGAATGATTACACATTGCACTGGCTGGCAACGAGAAAGCATTTGCTGAGTGGTAATTACTTGAAATGATAAAGCGCTTGCATTAAACATGATAAAGAGAGGGTTCCAATGCAAAGTCACTCATTGCAAAATTAAGATAATTAGCAACAATTCTGCCTGCCAGTCATGCAAGGAGTTTACACTGCTGAGATCAAATCAGACCACAATACACTACGAATACATTCATACGCTAATTGACCGGAGTGGATGTTTCTGGGGTTGTTTTAGAACAACATTTTTTCCTTTGATTCTCTTTTTTTTTATCTCATACTGATATAAACCTCTCATTAATCTTTCAAATTCTGCACACACTGGCAAATTAGGCACAGGGAGAGTTTGGAATATTAAAATAGTGGTGTAATGAAGGAAACCGAGGTAAAAATGCATAGGACACATCTCTAAATTTTCATTTACACATCTCGTGACAGGCAGGAATCCTTTAATATGCACAATGCATCACTTCCTATGTAGATATCATCAGTCGAAATGCTTTAAATGTAGCTGTTCAGTTTGCAAGCCTCCAGAGGTTCTTCTCTAGAGTTGTAATAGCCAGGCAGAACGTCTTCTTTTGAAACAGACACAAAGACGAGCCCACAGGAGCTGTAGCAAAGTGAGACAAATGAAGATATGACCAGCAGTCGAGTTATTACTCAAGACCGGCAGATATGTCTGTCTCTCACGACACAAAGGCACCCGGGTTATCAATTATTAATAATGGGGTTTTAGTTCAGTATTCAACTCCTAACTATGGCTTTTAATTCATGCTATGTTTCCTCTTTCTATCAGAGAATTCCCTTGTTTGTCACTATCTTGTTCAAACATAATGACTTTGGTCATGCAAATTTTGTCTCTCCACGGGCCCTTTTTTCACTCGCGCACATTTTCTAGTCATCATTTTCCATCACTGCTCATTGAAGCACCCAGTTAAAGGCAAACAAAGATTGAGCAATGAAGTTCATACAGAGCACACTTGACTGCTCAGCATGATAACAGTGGCTCAGATTATCTAAGTGCACAGTGTTGACTTCTCTGCTGTACTTGTAAAGTAAACACATCCCAAGTTTTAGGGGAAGAAGATTTGATGTTAAATTTGTTGTTTTTGGTTGTGGCCTGGTGTTATCTGTTGCTGCATCTCAAAGGCCCCAAGAGCATTTTCAGAATCATATGCTCTACTCATGTCGAAACCTAGTAGGTGGACCTAGACAGCATTTTTGGGCACCACAGGTTTGTGAACCTAGAGAGGCACCTACCTAGACAGCATTTTCGTCTATTATAGGCACAATCAAAAAGTCAAAATCTAGTATGCTATATATACCAACACAGCATTTCTAACCATCACTGAAACATTTTAACCTCAAAACCAAAACCATCATAGGCACCTTTGAACCTAGTAAAAAATGAGCTGTCTATCTAGACAGTGGCATCAGACACATTCTACCTAGTGAATTCTAGTGAGATCCCAATACCAATGTATAATTTTGGGAATCACATTCAAACCTTGTCAATACTACTGAGTCACCTACCTACATTGCATTTTTTGGAAATGCTAGACATGTTCAAACTAGTCTAAACCTAGTAGACTCTTAAAAATAAAGGTTCCAAAAGAGGGTTTTCACAGTGAAACCATAGATGGGCTCCCCATAGAACTGTTCTTAAAAGAACCAATTTTCTTTAGTGTGAAGAACATTTTAATAATCTAAAAAACATTTATTTCCATCACGAGGAAACTTTTGTGCAATGGAAAGTTTCCAAGTATGTTACAGTTTCTTGATGAAACCATTGATAACAAAAGAACCTTTATTTTGAAAAGTGTCAGTAGATCTAGAGACAGTGTTTTTGCGCAGCATATAGGTATGCAAACCCATTAAAAACCTAGTCACCTACCAAGACAGCATTTTTGGCTATAGACACAATCAAAACTAGTTGGTTATCTACTTATACACTAGACAGCATTTTTGACCACCTAACTTATAGGCAGCATTTTTGGGCATTAAAAACATTCATTCAAAGGCATTCAAACCTAGTTAAAATCTAGAGACACTCCTATCTAGACAACATTTTGGGCAAACATATGCACATCAAACCTAGTCAATAGTGAGTCACCTGTGTAGACGGCATTAGGCATGTACAATCTAGTTAAAACCTACCTGTCTATCTGGTAGGCTACATTCATTCCTAACTGGGCATCACAAGTACACTAAATCCTAGTTACTTTAAAATGTAAGAAACACCCAGGCGTACTGTAATATCTGTGTCAGATTGATAACAAACTTAAAGGGATGTTAGTAGAGGATGGGCGATGGATAACAAGAGACAGAGAAAAAGCTTCTTAACGACAAAAACTGATGTAAACACTTAACCAAACAAACCATCGCAGCTGTCTATATCTCCACTGCTTCTTCAAACCTTCGAAAACACTATTGTCTTACATTCATCAAACCATGGAAGTCACGCCGGACTGAACAAAGAGAGGCTCAAATTCTAAGCAGGCAACAATTCCTTCCCGCAAAAATGGAGATCAATGTTATATTGACTCGCACTCATCAGAGTAAATGATTTTTCTTATTGATTCTGCTGGAAGACTGACATGTGGAAGCTAGAGGAGTTGTGCTGTTTTATGGTAAGATCTGCGAGTGTATTTCTGTGGATGTAAACAATCGAATATTCTTGGTCATAGGTTACCTATCCAAATACATATCATAGATGTCACAGGTTACAGAAAGACACAACAGTCACGCTCTGTAACAGCATGAATCTACTTGTATGGTGATTTTGTAATAAGAGCCAGTTAGAGTAATCTAATAAACACTGAGTAATATGAGACGCATGCATTCTGATTTCTTGCTTCATCATTAGAAATTTTAGGTCGATATTACTATATTCAAGCTGGGTTGCTGTGTGTGAATCTCATTTGTTGGGATGACTGCAAATTAAAAGTGCAAAAAAAGGTCACAGATTAACCTAATTATTAGGATGGACATTGCTAAAACCATCCTGAGACAAAATTATGATATTCTATTAGCATTTTTCCCCAGAAATCAAATAGCGTGCACACGACATACAAACTAAAGGTGAAATATCAAGCTCTTTTAAACACAAAAATTATACAAAAAATAATTATACACTATACATATTTGTTTTACTAAATTAAGTAATATGAATAAATGGGTGTAATATATTGATATTTCAATTTATATTCATATCCAATTTATCCTTTTATATTAATTAAAATAATTCCTTTAAAAATAATTAATAAATAATTTAAATAAAATAATTTAAAATATTTTTAATGAAACAATAAAAATGACAATAATACAATATTGTTATGTTAATACAATATTGAAATATTGTTCATATTTAGACCAACATGCATAGTTGCTGCCAGTTTCATTCACACATGCCCAAACACTCTTTTTATTAACTCAGTATCTTTTACCCATCCACAGGTTAAAAAAAATAATTTTATTTTCCTGTTAAGCACATTTTCCATTTCTCTCCACTGAGTCTCTGTTAAACACATACTCTAACCTTTTGGAACAGTGGGCTTGTTGGTTTCCTTCATATAAAATGCTCTTCCCTTATCTGCAGATGTTCTCCCCTTCTCAAACATATGGAATTCTTCACTCTGTAGTCTGGAGGGAGGGAATGCTGCGGAAGAGACACTCTGGAGTGGGAACAAGGTGGGTAATGGTAGAGACGAGGCCCCCCTCTCCGTCTGGCTCTCTGGAGAAGCCTTGGGCTTTTCTGGAAACGCATCAATCGGAACAGACACAGCGGGCCGATCCAGAGCCTGTCACCGGATAGCCCAGGGAGAGGAGTTAAAACTACAATTGGTTCTGCCGTTTAATGAAAGAAGCTACAGGACACTGGAGACTGGACGAGTGCTGCAACAGACAGGCTTAGTGAATGCAGCTGAAGGATTATGGCAGATTTTGGGTGATGATGGAGACAAGTGGTTTTGAGACCGTGAATAATCACACGCAAAGTCAAACTTGACCACTTTTACATGCTTATTCAGGCTTATTATCGCGTGGGAAGAGCCAAAGACCAGCATTAAACCCCTTTCACGTGTCAGGGCTTCAACGCAGCCCTCAACACAAGTGTCACACACCATTTTGACATCCGTCTGCAAATAGCATTACATAAAATTATGTTATGAGGTCGCTAGGTAAACAGAAAGTAGGTTGACAAAGTAAACGGTAAAAACAAACAAAAAGTAATGTATTTTTAGTCTACTGTATGCAATTTGTCCAACGTCACTTGAGTTGTGCTCTGTGCTGGATGACGACGACGATTATGAAAAGAGGGAGACTGAACTCCTTTTGCTTTAGCTGTGCATAAATGGACAATAAATGTTCGTAACATTATTTTGTGACTTTCTCCTATATACTCAAGCACATTTCAGCTCATTTGAACTTTCGGACCTCCACTCTCTTAAAGCAGCAGTACTGTATTTATAATAGCTCCATCGGTTAACTCACAAAAAGTAGATGAAGAACAAGAAAAATGACAAACATAAAATACATTAAAAAAAAAAAAATGAAAATGAGAACTGAAACTATAAACAGAGCCAATTCAAAATATGAATAAATACTATAATGCTATATAATTACTAAAATAACAGTACCAACAAACAGCAAATAATAATCGATCAATGGCTGATGGGGGCGATTCGGAAAGCTTCTTCTTTTTTTATTTTTTTTACAGTTCTGTTCTGTGGCACTAGTAACAGAAATCACTTCAATGTGTCTGTATACAGGTCTCTGTTCCATCCAGTTTTGTTTTATTTATGCGAAACCATAAACCAGCCATCAAAATACATCATTCAAATTGTCTGGTAATCACTGGCTCTTTTACAAGTCAGCAAATAGGGCCAATGTTGAAATGACTGAAGTGTTGACCAGCACTCAATGCAGCGTCAATGGAAGCGCCATAGCTTTGTGAAGCCTCCATAGTTCAATGCATCAGGGAACACTGACATGAGTCATTTAGCTAGAGGAAGAAAACAGAGTTTATCATCTCAGTAGGGCTAAAACACTTGGTCTCCTCTGAGTCTAGTGTCAGTGCTTTAGACGAGGGGTGAGAGCTGTACTCTGACATCTCCGTCCCAGATGAGACAGCTCCCAGCAGGCCTCACTATTAGAGCAGCACACATCACTCAGTGTGCTGAGGAAAAGCTTTTTATTCTGCATGCCAAATTATTTCCATCAAGAGGTCATCAGAGGAGGAAAATGCAGTAGTATGGAGATCTACAGTGGCCCCAAAAGTATCCGCACACTTAAGCAGCACTTAACATGTATAAATCTCAATGCATTAGATAAAATATCAAACCAAATGGCATTTATTTTAAAGATAAGTATGCAGTCAAAACATTTCACAGAACTTAAGTTTGTTAATAAAGACTAGCATGTCAAATAGGTAGATATACTGTTTAAGATAGACAATGGACAGTTTCGGGTCCAAAGACCTTGAGATCAGTTGTTTAAACGTTATTTCAAGTGTCTAAATGCATTTTAGAGTAACTGTATTCATCAGTTATTTTAGCTTTGGGTGTGCTTAAGTTGAATTGTAAGAAAAAGACCAAAAATCTGCACACTGATTAATTGAACATTTTATTTGTGGAAAAAAACACAAGCAAAATGCACCAATAGACATTTCTATTGGAAGCAAGGGAAATTATGAAGAAGCATCTAAAAGCAAAGTCGTGCACATGCCAGAAGTCTGTTGAATTTTAGCATTGTATTAGCTATAGACAAGGAGCAGTGATCAATTAAAAAATTAAGAAAGGCAAGTAAAATGTACATTTACAAGTGAAATGAATGAGCTCCACACAAAATTTACCAATAACAGCAATTAGCAAGAAAACAAAACAAGGGGGAAAGAAAAGATTCCTTCTAACAAAAAACTTATGCAAAAGGAAACTGTAAAAGCATTTTTTTTTTTACAAGACATTGACAAAATTAAGGGAGCCAGGACTATACAGGTACACTGTAATTTCACAAAGTTAACGCTATAGCATATGTAAACAAGCATTCTATATTTGGGTTTCTGACAAAGCTAAAAAAAAAAAATGTAACCATCTTTACACAGTAAATTAAGGTTACTGGTCGTACACAAGAACAGAACTGCTTGCGCGTAAAAAGAAGGAAAGACTCCATTGCCATTCATAGCCTATTACGTTGGCTTTTGCACCATTTTGAGTTATACATAAGCACAGTATAAATTCAGCAATTGTTTTTCTCAAATTTAAATAAATTAAAGATACAATTCATTATTTGTTCTTTTTTTCTTTACAATTTTACAAAATTCAGGTAACTGTTTCTGACAGTGGATAAGGCAAGTGAAAAAAATGGCTATATTCATACATTTTACGAAATGTTGTGTTAAGCTATATATTGCAAATTCGAAGACTTTTGGGGTTAAAATGTAGTAAAATCTCAATCTGAATAATGCAGAATAATTAACACCCCACTGATTTGTGATTTGCAAACAACCCCTATTTTGGTTATTACTTTGCATATTTATGAAAAAAAGAAGATTAAGAATAGTGTCTATCTTGAATTGCACTGGGTCAGAAAACAAAATCAATATCAATACAACTTAAATGCTTTGTATCCAACAATCAATACCGGTTTGGTTGGTTAACATCACAAATATATAAACAAGACACATGGTTACCCTCGCAAAACAACCCAGTAAAGTCTTCATTTATACATGATGCTTTAATCTGTCTACTCCTGCTAATGAAGTGGAATTCAAAGGTTGTTAACAAAAGCAGTAACCTATTCAAAGCATCAAAGTTGCCAGTGGATCAAAATGTCCATTTATCTCTTCATTTCAAAACAAAAAGTATTTGCAGAGGGAAAAAACAGCTTGATGGGAGTTCACTGTAATAATTCTATGCCATCCCAGAATGAATACGCAATACAGTGACAAAAGTCAGTGTTGTCTTTACAGATTGAATGTCTATGAATTTACAAGTATACAAATATTCTGCATATATCAAGAGGACAAGAATTACACATTGAAATGGATTATATTAGACTTTATTAAAATGTTATATCACACATAAGGTAATTACATTTTGAATTATTAATTTGCCTAGCATGTCATCAATATCAAATTCCTTTGGTCCTTCAATAAATAAAACTCATATCATATACACATACTTTGTACAGGTTTAATACAGTTCAAAGAGAAGATATGCTGACTTTGAGAATTGTGGGACCGCAAGCTAGACATCTTGAGTTAGTGGGGAGCGGGAATATTGTAAGAAATCATGCTCGCGTCAATTTTTTGAGACACTGAAGTAAACAAATTGAAAAATGTTGGTGCCGAATGCTTGCGAGAGTTCCCATGCATTCAGCGACAGTTCATGTTCAGCACAACGTCTCTTATTTCTAGCACTGGGACCGTTTTAGTAAATACTACACTGCTCACCATCATCTAGATTTCTGGAAATAATGGGAAAATGTCACAAGTCTGTCTTCAGATTAAAACAAGGCTGAGTAAAGCCCTAAGATTAAAATCTGTTTCTTTCGATCAAAAATAACTAGAAAACGCAAAAGTAGTTCTTTAACTTTAAAGGCCTACGGACCTTTGAGACGTCAAACCCTTTTAGTGTTTTTACAATACATCACATGTAGACCATGAAGGACAACAAAAGTTGTTAAACAAAATGTTCTGAATCCAACTGCAAAACCAGACGTTAAGCCAAGTGAGCGTTAAGAAAGCTCAGTTCATCTCCAAATGATCAAATCCAAAGCTCACACATCATGCTCGCAATGTCTCCTTGCAGTTTGTGAATCCCAGCTGTCTTCTCCATAACGCAACGGGTGTAAAACATCATCCGTTTAGTATGTTGATGAAACCAGATCTCAGGACCCCCAGTGCACAAAAGTTCAGATAAATCTCGCAAAATAGAAAAAAAATCCCAAAACAAAGCAACAGAAGAATGCAGCCTGACACCAGGACACAAATATTTCCATTGTTTTCAGGAGTAGAGGGATCTGTTTCTATGGTGTGAATGTCAGTCTGAGGACTGAAACCATTTCACAGTGTATCTAGCACCATTGTGAGAAGTTTCTCAGGAATCTCCGGAAAAATCGTTTCAACACTAAAGAGGAGCCGTCGACTTGAACTACTTTAGCTGAAAAAACTTTGACCAAAAAAAAAAACATTTTTACACAAAAAATTCTCTAAAAGTAGAAAGAAGCAACATAATAAATAAGAGCAGTAATGGTCCGGAATAGTTAAAATGCCGGTGGTTACTGTGCACAGCGGATATTTACATGTATATATATTTTTTTAACAAAACAAAAACGTTGATTCAGCTGCACATCCACGTACAAATATAAAACAATACATACAAGAGTGGGATGTCTCCAGGAAGGGAAAGGAGGGACAGTTTGCCCAACAGCCCAAATCCATGGTCCACCATGGTTGCACCATTCACACAAATGTGTATGTGTAGGTATGTTGAGTGTGTGTGGGTGGGTAAGAGGACCGTATGTTCCTCTCTCAGTGGTAGAAATGAATATGAGTTGGCTCAGGGCAAGGTGAGGGGAAATGGAGGCAAAGTACATCCCTGCTGTCTCGACAGTGTCCGTGGTGCTCAGAATGACTCATCGTGCCCGACCGAGAGGTCTCCCTTTGGTGTCGAAGCACGGGATGAGCCCTTGTCCATGCTCTCGGAGCCGGAGCTCTGGTGCTGCTGTTCAGAGCCGGCGCTGGAGGTCACTGTGGAGGACGAGGTGGAGGAGGTGCGGGTCTTCTCCTTAAAGTCTGTTATGATCACTGTGACGTTCCCCACCGTGATGGCCAGCTGCTGGGCTGTGCTCCTGTCAATGTTCTTCAGCTTGGGCCTGCAGATTGGAGACGGAGAGAAATATTCAGGAGTGTGTGACGGCATGCAATTTAGATCACTATTTGGAAGTAAAAATAGTTTAGTAACACGGCTGTATATATAAGATAGAATAAGATAGAATTCATGTTTATTCTTTGCAATTTCATATAATAAAATTTTTTTACTAAAGCAGGTAAGGCAGGTGAATGATGAAAAATTTATTCCTTTATACATTTAAAACATTATGTGGGCTATACACCACCAATTCAAAGTTTGGGTTCAGTAAGATTTTTTTTTTAATTTTTTTTTTAAAGAAATTAACATTTATTCAGCATGGATGCATTAAATTAATCAAAAGTGACAGTAAATAATTTATAATGATATTGAAGATTATGAAGAATATTTATAATGAAGATTTTTATTTCAAATAAATGCTATTCTTTTGACTGTTCGTGAAAGTATCCATGCATGGCAAGATCCCATTCATCGCAAAAATATTAAGCAGCACAACTGTTTACAATAAGAAAAAATATATTTCTTGAGCACCAAATCAGCATGTAACGCCTGCTGAAATTTCAGTATTGCCATCACAATAATAAACTACATTTTAAAATATTATAAATTCTTATCTGTTCATAGCATAAATATTTTACTGTATTTTTGATCAAATAAATGCAGTCTTTGTAAATAGTATTGTACATTTTAAATGAAAAAAAGAAGATTAAATATGAAATTAGTATTAAAATATCAAATACATTATTTAATAAATTACATAAACCAGTGAAGAAAATGGTGGGAAAAAAAAACAAAAACCCCACTACAGATTCTCTCTGGGCCCATCCATTACAAACAATGAGGTTTCAATGGTTAGACAGACAATGGGGGGCAAGTCCTGCAATTCACCTTTCACAGTATTTGCATGATTTTGATTTAAATGCAGAAAAGGACAGGGATATGGTCGTTGCATGCAAACCATGTTTAGGGGACAAACACTTGTCCACAGTAAAAACAGTCCACCCACACAGCCTTTAATGCAAAAGACAAAAGTAACTAACATAAGCAACAACATAAAATCAAGTTACTTTATTAGTACTAACACTTAGGAGTAACATTCTCTAAACACTGCTTAGTATTCAGAAATTTGAGATGAAAAGATGATTTTGAGAAAATAAGACCAGGTTCACATATCCCAAACATCAGAAACCAAGCAAGCATGCAAAGACTAACAGAGATCAGCCAGATTAACACTCAAAAGCATAAATTTCAAAAGTTAAACATCACCAAAACTGACATTTACACAAAAAGCCCACTACTAAATCTTTCAAAAAATGGAGACATGTTTCCAGGGTTGTGTGGATGGCAAAAGCACAAAGCTAAATCTCACTGATTGGCATTAGCCTCAGTTGTTAGTATGCCTCCAAGACAATGTGACACAATGAGCTCTGCTGGCAGAAGCAGACAGAAACAGAATGGTGGGACGGCAGCCAACAGGGCGTGTGTGGGAGTAAAACTGTGCTGCTCATTTGAGATCAGCCCACGACTCGCTCATTCAGAGAGAAAGAGAAAGAGACAGACACAGACAGACAGAGAGACAGACAGAGAGACAGACAGAGAGAGAGAGAGAGAGAGAGACAGAGAGAGAGAGAGAGAGAGAGAGAGAGAGAGAGAGAGAGAGAGAGAGAGAGGCATTTGTGAATCAGAACACTTTCTACAGTGACGTTCGTCACTGCTGTCTGCCAGCTTTGTTCACTGTCAGAGTGACTTACAACACATTTTCAAGCCAGACCTTCAACTGCAGTTATTATTATTACACTACCATTATTTTAGCTTTTAAATGACAGCATTAAGCATCTTTATGAGACTGTATGAAAGTGACTAGTGCTAAATGAAGTGTCTTCACTTTTCCAGAGTATGAGAGCAGTGCTGAGGAGCAGCGCTTTGGGTACCAGCATCTGATCAGCACCCTCAACATGACAAATTAAACCACAGAAACCAATTCTCTCACGGATTTTCTCTAACAAAATTCTTACTGGCAAACTTGTGCAAAATGCAATCATTCAGTTGCCGTCTGGAGCCCCGTGGAGCATAAATGATCAATGAAAAGTCCAAAACTCTACAAGGATTACTAGTTAACAGGTCAATATTAACACACCACCATTCAAAAGTTTGGCATTGGTAAATTTCACCATATGATCCTCCAGAAATCATTCTAATATGTTGATTTGGTGCTCAAGCAGCATTTATTATTATTATCAATAATGAAAACAGTTACGCTGCTTAATATTTTGTCAGCATTCTTTGATAAATAGAAAATTCAAAAGATTTGAAAAATAAATTCTTTGTAAAATTATGCATGCCTTTACTGTCACTTATGATCAAATTAATGTGTTCTTGCTTTGTTGCTATATGATCCTGTCATCACTTCAAAAAAAGATGAAATACAAAGATAAAGGTGAGATACCTGGAGATATGGGAGTTCTTGGTCTTGGTTGTGGATTTGCCAGACTGAATGCTGTTTCGTTCACTGGGTGGGCTTTGATGGCTGTCTGACTTGGGTCTGTGAAGAGAAACTTTTTTGGTTACTCATTCCATAAAGCAGAAAATCAGAAGTTTCTCACTTTCTTATTGGTGACTAACGTACTTGTTCTTTTTGCTGTTGGGTTTCTTGGTGATGGCTGGGGTGATTTCCTTCTCTCTGTCCTTCTTCTCTTTGTCAGGCTGCTCCTTCTCACTCTTGTCCTTGTCCGTGTGTTCGGTGTCATGTGGATTTCTGTCGGGACGCTCCCCCTCGGCTCGATCTTTCTCAGGCCTCTCAGGCTTTTCCTTCTTCTCTTTCTTTGGGGGAGGAGGAATGGCATACTGCTGGGCCACCTGCTGTGCCACCAGCTGGGAGTTTATCCGGGGCTTCCTGTGGGGCCAATCAGAGTTGATAGTGAGTATCAGAGCGGCACTAACTCCGCTGAAAACTCTTCTCTTAACTGCTGAGCCTGGAGGTTGTAGACAAGTACAAGTTCAAAATATCTAAAGCCTGAAGTAATGTAATATATCCTTTTCAATGAACGTTTTAGGTTTAACAAACCATTGCATTTACAGTAAAATGCAGCTTCAGCAGAAATCTATGGTGAAATGCACTCAACCAGGATATACAAGTTAAAACACTTTTCTGAAAGTATAGCTCCGTCACTTCACATTATGCACGTCAACAGAAGACTAGAGTGAACAAAAGTAATTTTTATTTTTAAAAACATTAAACAGACTCAAAGAAACAGCGACAGTTTTATTTGGAGCAAATTTAAATTAGGTTAGCAACATTTAACCAGAAACTCATTCATCTAGAAGAGATGAATAATCACTAAACAACTGGAAAAAGTTAGATGCAGTTATCTACAGCTCAAAAACTACCGTCCAGTTCACTTAAGGTACCATTCATGTAGCAAAAACTGTCAGACCAACTTACTTGGTTAAGGAATCATTCAAAAATCTAATTTCAAGTATGCATCATATAATGTAATAATAATAATAATAATAATGTACAGTACCAAAACACCATCGCACGTCCACATGTAATCCACCTCAGCCAGTGTTTACACAAAACCATTTTAAAGCACAGATTCTGTGGATTGTGGTGAACCCATTAAGACATACCTAGCCAGATAAAGCCCTCCACAGGCATTTCAGTGACTAAAACCCTTTCACTGGTTTCCTGAATGTGATGAAGGCCCATCGCCAGCTGTGTGGGTCTGCTGAATGTGTAATCTCATTACTCCACTCCTTTAATAAATGACTGTGAGGATCATAAGGTGGGACATTTGCAGCATGTCATTGTCATAGGGACTAATCAGATTAGCTAGAAGGTTTGGCCTCATTTGCTACAAACCGGATAGAAATAGAAAGCGGTTTTCAATCTGGTAGCCCTCTGAAACAAACAGGCCCCATCAAAACTCGCAAAGAGAGGGAAAAGTTCACTCAAAAAGGTCAAAAACATTATTATTTTATTTATATAAATAAGCTCTTTACAGTCAAGGCCTGTCCAAAAAAAGCCATAAAAAGTCAATAAGACTTGATTACAAGTGTTATGAAGCACTATGATAGTTTTGTGCGAGGAAGAGACAATTACATCATATATTTATATCAGGTATTTATTTACTCTCTGATTTCGTTTTATGCATTTAAAAGTTTGAAACGAGCCGTTTTCACAATACACATTGTATTTTTTAAGTTGCAAATAAAAATGTTTATAGCAGTGTTTTAGAAGAAAATACTATTTCGGGTTTTCTATTTTAAAATATCATGTTTAATTGAACAGGTTACTTGCCCTTTCTCTGTAATTATTTTACTAGCAATTTCTGAGTTTAAACTGTTCATTTTTTTTTTTCAGTGTGAGAACCGTGATCACAAAAAAATGCAAACCTGAAACCAAGGCTGAGAAGAAACTGCACAATATTCACCTATTCTCACATACATTATAAAAACACCAGGATTAAATGTTACCAGGTACGAAGTGATTTATAAAAATGAAAATTAATTTCTTTACTAAGGGTTGAATGGATCATAGTTGATCTGTACAGACCAGGACCCACGCTTCAGCACGCATGTGATTTGCGGATTAATTGCAAAATATAACATCATAGAGTTATAGCTTATTATTTGAATGTGTTTTGTCTTGCCAATTTACACATTACACATTTTTTCCTGTCCGCACAACCATACATAGAGGCACATTTCAGACAGGCATGTTTATGTATTTACACACATAAAATTATGCCAAAATACCCGTCTCAGCAATCATTCTCAAACGCAGTATTAAGTGAACGATAACAGCTCAGAAAGAAGTCGGATGTGTATCATTATATTAGATTTGTAAATCAGGTCTTAAAGGGACAGCAGCATATAAATACCTGCTGCTGTCTGTGTCTGAGACCTTATTTTATTTGTAACTTTGTGTTTATCTATGCTTGTAATTTGTGTATGTTTTTTTTTTCACTGATTGTTCACTTGCCTTTAATCTTGTTTGAACTTTCTTAGTTAGGCTACTAGTTGTCGTGCACTGAAGTACTTAAAGTGTGCTTTAAGTAATAAATGGAAAGCAGTTACACTAGAAAGTTACACTGATATAATTTTTTTTACTTGCTGATCCGAAAAATGATTAAGACCCACATTATGATCTGAAAAGTGAGTTTTGTGATCCACTGTAACCACTATTCTTTACTTATGCATAGTTTCTATGTAGCTGAGGAAACCATTCTTGCACTTCTATGCTCACACACGCACATTTTGTAACGGTGGAAAGACAGGCAGCGGCTGCACGTTCTCGCTCCTCTGTGCAGTGTTGAGTTAATTAAAAGCCGAGGGGCTGTGTCTGAGATCTGAGGCAGAGCGCCATGCAGCCTGAGCCAGCTCACGTTCCTCAAGCATAATGGCCAACATCTGGCAGCAGCTGGGGGTAACAGAGGATTTCGACTGATCATGGGGGAAGAGCCGAAGCCCACAAGTGTTTTTTGCTTTGTCTAAACATTTAGACTTGGGAGTCCTCTTCACCTCAATATTTTAGATCAGTCACAGTTGCGAATGTTTAGCTGTTTACATTGTGGTTAGATTTCCAAAACTTATGAATGAAAAATTAAGGCCAGATACATACTCTACGTAAGTGCACAAACATGCTCAGCCAATGCATTGCACTGTGCCGTGCCGTTGTATGGACTTAAAATACAGGTGCATCTCAATAAATTAGAATGTCGTGGAAAAGTTCATTTATTTCAGTAATTCAACTCAAATTGTGAAACTCGTGTATTAAATAAATTCAATGCACACAGACTGAAGTAGTTTAAGCCTTTGGTTCTTTTAATTGATGATTTTGGCTCACATTTAACAAAAACCCACCAATTCACTATCTCAACAAATTAGAATACTTCATAAGGAAAAAAAAACATTTTTAGTGAATTGTTGGCCTTCTGGAAAGTATGTTCATTTACTGTATATGTACTCAATACTTGTAAGGGGCTCCTTTTGCTTTAATTACTGCCTCAATTCGGCGTGGCATGGAGGTGATCAGTTTGTGGCACTGCTGAGGTGGTATGGAATGTCAGTCTTCAGTCTGTGTATAGTAAACAAAACTGCACAATATAGAGAGCAGACTGCTCCGTACGCTTTTGAATCGCTCTCGCGGATGTCAAACACTGATCGATCTGCACGGCGCTGCTTCTAGTCGAACACACCTAGTGCTGCAGGCTTATTGGCTCACTGACGTTGATGAGATTAACCCCTTAGGTATCGAACGACAAGACGTTTTCCGATAATCGATGGTATTGAGGCAATTCGGTCAGTGCCTAAAAAGTATCGAACTCGATACCCAGCCCTATTTAGGAGTGTAAGTGATCATAGAATAATAAATAAATAAGAATACAATATTGAAGTACTGACAGAAGCAGTTCTAGTGATCTTAAGGCCCGTTGGTCCTGTTGATGCCCTCCAACTCAAACCCAATAGATAAAACAAACAGCTGTCTATCGGAGATTTTAAGAAAACCTGTGACCCTTAGATAGCGATGGTTCTTTCACTCCCTATGACTGATAGGATACAGCCGCCTTTCTCGCAGAGACCAGCCAATGAGAAGCCAATCAATCCCTCATAATGGGGAATCATGTTCAAGAGGCCAGCACAACTCCAATCAATACAACCTCTGCGAGGAATCTAGATGAGATTCAGGGCCCGCTGGCAAAGGATACTGGAGAGCATCTTTTAGAACATGTGGGAATAGTGTGCATTGGGTCTGCGCTGGTCAAGGCAAGAAAAACAAAGATCAGGAACTAACACACTGCAGAATAACGGAAGAAAAGTAAATAATTGAAAAAGTGAAAATATACAAAGTTATATTAATGTTATACAGGCAAAATTTCCAGTCCAGAGGATGAAAAAAACATCATGCCATGATAGGCAATAGAGGATTAAGCCACGAAAGGTCATGCATTAAAGTGATTTTTCCATGGTTTAGTGTCTAAAATACTCTTTACCATGATAAAAATTACTGTAATGCATAGCTTCTTGTGACTTATTGCCTTCATTAATGGTAAAAAGAGTGATAGTGTTGTCAAAAGTGCCGGCCGCGATACCATTCGGTACTGAAATTTTAAAAACGTTCATTACCCTCTAACATTTCAGCGCTGTTGAGCAGATTTTTTAAAATGGACATTTTAAAAATTTCAGTACCGAACAAGTTTTATTATATTTATAATAGTTGTTGTTATTGTCTGATAGATGTCACAGACATCTGCCAGTATCTATGAATTATAATGACAAAGTATTTTGGCAACATTGTTGCATGTTTTAAGTATTTATTAGCTAGTCAACAACAACTTTATAGATCCCAATCAGGTTAGATAGCATAATTAAATTTAATGCGGATGAAAATGAGTTTGTGACCTACAATCTTTACAATGGCATGTACTGTATAAAAGGTCCTAAATAGAGTAACTTTCACAACTCCCAACTTTTAAAACTGTTTTATGGAGTTTTTGTCTCTTGAAAGTTTTTTAGAAATACGTTTCGTCAGCATGTTGTTAAACAACAGTACAATCCACTGAATGCACTGTACTTCTATCCTTCACGGTCTCATTTTCATTCCTGTCAAAAATAAATATGACATTACCCTGACTAAGGTTTATGAGAACAATCAGTTCATCACACACCAGTACTGAAAGCCAAGGACAGTTGCATCGTTCAGTCCATCACCTGTAGTACTTTGAGCACTGGGGAATTTGCTCTAATCCTGACCAGGGATTTGTCAAAAGTGCACGATCCTCCACTTAACAGGTACTTGGCTTAGTTCACCTCCTGAGGGGATCCAGAAATCCCTTCCAACTTGAGGTTAGCCCAGGAGTCTAGCGCCGGACAGGTCCGTGATTGATTTGATTAGCCTCCCCTCAGTGGATCTCCTGCCACGCGGGGAGATTTGTATCAGGGGCAGTTCAGCAAGACAGAAACAGGCCGAGCGGTTGAGCAATGAATCAGTGCCAGCTGTAACTCAGCCACGCGAGCTCACTGGCATGTCAGGACTGCTGTCAAAACTCACCGAGCATGACAAAAACCACACAATGCATTATTTACTGATCGACACATGACCGCCTCATCACAACCTTGCCCTGTTGACTGGGACTCGTGTATGAACACAGGTGGCATCTCTCCAGTGGGAAAAGTGGAACAGCACACAGTTTGAGATGGACACTGACCAAACTCACATTAGCGAAGAGACGTTGCCAAGTCAAGGGAAACCTGAATGAAGCTGGATAAGAGAGGTCATTGTGGTTGTTTTGGAAAACCAGACTACTCTTACTATGGATTAGTCAGGACATATGCCACATTTAATTTGGCTTGAATGAAAATGAGGCCGTAAGGGACAATGCACTCTTGTGTGCTTCGGTGTCCATCATTTAGAAAACACAGAAAACATGTGCTGGAAAAATTACACAAAAATAAGACAAATATTACAAACTACTGAATGGACTATATCTCTCTTCCTCGCAGGCTTATTTTCATTTACATCAAATTAAATGATGCTTCTGCAGTATATAGTATGTTTACTGTGCATAGTACATTTCCTTTACGCATAGAACATCTGGTTGACCTACATTAGACAAAATCTGCATTACAATATAGAACATTGTATCCCATAATGCAATGAAATGCACTTGACTTGTACTTCCATTTACAGTTTGACCAATGAACTGGAAGAAACATAAATCATGATTTACTCTATAACATCTAATTTAATAAGGCTCTAAACCTAAGAATTTATGCAAAAATGGATTAAAAATGTGAAATATCCATATTTACTTCCAGAGGCTAAATGAATGCAACTTGATGAATTAAATATGCAATGTGTTCCAGCATACTAACTTTTACTGTGCTGTAAACAGCAAGCATGACGCTAGTATTCCATTCCAAACATAGTAGTGCTCAACAAGCCCTTGTTGGACAGAAACCAACATGAGCAAAAGGAAAATCTCAGATTAAACCAATTGAAAATGCATGGATCATTAAAAATCAGAAACCCTTCACAAACTTCAAGATCCAACAGTCACATTGCAAAGATCTGGGCCCAGCTGCAACAAACCCCTTAAGCTAAGAGAATTTATTTTATTTAAAACTAAAGGTTATTACAGGTTATCAAGGGTTTTCTTAGCTTAAAGGGCTGTTGCAACAGGCTATTGCACTTTTTATGCTGTATATTAAAGAAAAAGTTACTTGGATGTAATCCTATTATTTTTCATTACGTTATACAAAAAAAAAAAAAAAAAAAAAAATCAAATTTACAACTGGTCATTTTCTAAGATTGTGTGAAAACAAGCCTTGGTGTGAAAAGACCCCCACAGTGGCATGTGTCACTTTAAACTGATGCGCTGTAATTAATAACAGCGCACATGGAGGCTCTTTAATTCCTGGAGCGGTTGGCATTTCCGCAAGACTCTGGTCTAGGCTTCAGTTACACAAATGTTAGCGGTGCAGTAAATTACGGCAGCGTTAAATGAAACAGATTGCTTGTAGAGGCAAGACAGAATGAGAGAACGCTCCAGTGAAGAGAGGCTACAAAAAAAAGCGCTCAATTAACACAGCTCTCCATTTCAAGTGCAGCATAACCAGGCAATCATGGTCATTGACTCTTGCGTGCTATGGGGGCACAAAGTGCCCTGGAGAGAGGACAATCAGGTCAATGGGATACATATCTGCTACTTATGCATGGTACTGGACTAAGGCTGTACCTTTATAGGCAGACTGCAATCTAAAAAGCAATCTGTTGTCATTTAAAGGACAAGGCTAGTTAAACTGAATCCAGACTCTCTACTGAGCCTACGGATTTAATTAAGCTCAGATGAAGGACTCTGAACGAAAAAAAAAAAAGCAATGCAAAGCACTCATATTTGTCCTAAAAATACGCTACATTTTTTAGACATTTCCTGACAGCGTTCGTGAGATTCTCCACTAGATTTAACATCACTCGCCTCTTACATCATGGCAAATGCGACAGTTATGTGCAGTGACAGTTCTCGGAGCGCCTTGATCCTCTGGTGTAGCAGCATTAAGCGTTTGGCTGGTGGGGGATGATGAAGCTGCCATGTGTGCGCGTGTTGAACAAGCTCTGGGACCGGGCTCCCATAAGCCATTCTACTAAGCGATTAGTGGCTTTGTGCCTGCTGTACAGAACGGAGATAGCGAAGAGAGCACCTAGAGAACCGGCCCTGAGTTCTTGTGCTGTCGCTCTTGACTGGGTGGAGGACATTAAACATTCATCTCCACCTTCTGGAGGGACTCTGCCCTCTCTCTTCCCTGAGGAAATTGCTCTCTGGGGAGAAGATCTCAGCTGTGGTGAAAAATCTAACCATGATATCTAACTGCTCTCTCTAGACATGGATGTGAAATGCAATGTGAAAGCGCAGCCAATAGGAGATAGCTGATAGCGTAGAAAAATAAATAAAATAAAAACACCAACTAGTGGCCTAAATGCAATCTGCTGACTTTTTTTCATTCTTTCCTTTCTTTTTTTTTCTGCATTTTGCACTTTTTTTAAGAAGCAGAAAACAGAAAATGATTGAGTATCACCCTCAGGAGGTCAAACTAAAGAATACATGAATTTAGTTTTCTATTTATTTTATACATTAACATTTCTTAATGTTTAAAAACACAAATGTCACAGACTGTTTAATAGACATTAAATGAAAATCAAAAATTTAATTGGACAAAAAGATTCAAATTCATTTAAAAAATACAAGAAAAAATATGTTTGCAAGTAACAACACAAACAACGGGTTTGTTCCTCGAGTGTCATTAAAAAAAAAAAGAAATATGACTGGTATTTTGGATTTGGAAATCAGGCACAGACTCCATGTGGGCCTGTCTATAACTAGCAAAAAGGAAGCGATAAAAAGAATGTTTCTTTTTCTCTAAACATCTCTTTCTCTTTTTGATCCATCCAAGAGAAGGCTTCCTGTGTTGTCTGACCTTTCACCAAAGGAAGCCGCTCTATTCCCCTCATCACTCAGACAGCAAACCAGGTGTAGTGTTTGTGTTTAGCACACATAAGGATCCATCTATCACCAGAGGCTTGCCATGTTTCTTTTCATATGACGACCTCAAAGAGTGATCCCTTTTCTATCTGATTCACTCAACCTTGAGTGCTGCCTTTGCCTCTGACCTGTATAATTATAGGTCACTTTTTGAATCGTATGAACAAGTTAAAGTCTGTGCAATATCCACCCTATTCAACACAACAATTTATTGAATATTTATGTCTAGACTGGGGTGCTCTGCTAAACTAATAAAGGAGAAATGCAACAATGAAGCACTTTTTGTTAAGCGCTCAAATAGAAAACCACATCTTGTCGCTGAACTGCTCCTTTGTCCTTTAAAAAAAAGTTTCAATACCGATGTACTCACACACTCAACTATCTGGAGACTGTGGGCCTACAAAGTATTTGAACACTGAAGTCACACTTAAAAAAAAATGACTGCATTAAAGAGAACAGAAATGGTGTAATATAAAGACATTTCTGAATGAATTTTAAAAAAGTATTAAAACAACAGACAAACTGTATTTGGAGGCTGGTTGTCAAAAAAAAAAATCAAAGTGTGTACAATTCATTTTAAAAAATAGTTCTAGCAGCATTTGTTGATGTTGCTTTATTTGGTATATTGCATGCATTTTCCAATAGGCTTGCTGTTGTAAAATAAAACCTTCACGAGTTCACTGAAAAGATGTTTCCCTCACCATCACCTTCATAACGTTATCTGCGAATCCATGCCTTTACTGCTCTGAAGAATTTCAACATGTCATAGAAAAACACATCAGCAAGCAATAAAGCAAGCTGACTAATCCTCTTAGCGCTAACATCTATATACAAGCAGAGCTGCAGATTGTAATGGCTTTATATTTCCTCCGGCAAAAACAGATTCCAGCTCATATTGAGACTAGCTGTCAGTCACGTCGGCTTCCATTGTCTGCCTTACCATCTTCATCAGCGCTCGGCACCGCAGACTACTGCGAGGCAGAGTCCCTCAATCGAAACGGCTTCGGTTCCTACTCAGTTACCTGATTAAGTGTGGTCACCGACACCGAACGTCACTGACTGTGGTTACGTGATATATGCATGAGTCAGGCGAACAGCAGCCTCCTCTGCTCCACTGACTGAATGACATGCGGCGGGTGAGGAGGAGGAGGACAGCGAGAGTTGAAGGAGGGTGAGCCCAGTGCTTCCCTGCACTGGGTAATGATGTGCTCCATTCTGCCTTCCCTCTGAGAGGCTCTTGGCTGAGTGAGCACATCCCAACAGAGCAGTCCATCAAACTCAGCATGCAGTGGCCCACAACCCCCTCCTCAGAGCGCACACACGTACAACACGCACACTTGCATTCATTCACTCTCTCTATTCTTTTGGTGCCTTTTTTATCTCCTCCCTGGTGCCTTGTCATCTGCCTCCCTTCAGAATCACACGGCCAGCAATTTCTCTGTTGCTAAATCACTTTCAGGCCAATTTCAGCCCACCCAAAAACACACACACACACACACACACACACTTGGTTCAAACTAGGTAACTGTAACTGTGATGCAGCCATAATGTGCATTTCTATTGATTGTATCACTGCCCTGTAATTCTTTCCTTCATTCTCTCTTTTTCTTTCTTTCTCTTTCTTGTTATTGTTAGCCTATTTCTTTCTTGCTTCCTTGCTCTTTTCATTTTTTCTTTATTTTTTATTAATTATTTATTGTTATTATTTTTCTTTTTCTCTCTTTTCTTCTTATTGTTTTATTTATTGTTATTTTCTTTCTTTCATTTATCATTTATATTTATTATTATTATTATTATTTCTTTTTCTCTCTTCTTGTTATTTTTTGTTCTTTTTTATTATTTATTGTTCTTCCTTTGTTGTTGTAATTCTTATTTATTTTTGTAAAGTATTAATTATGAGAAAACATTTGAATAAAATATTAAAAGATTAATTGCAGAAGTTACTGTTATTATTTATTGATAGTTTAATTAAAGAATTCATCAACTGATAAGAAAATAATAAATAGATTAATTGAAAAATAATCGATAGATTAGTCGACAATAAAAATATTCATTAGCTGCAGCCCTAGAAATTTAGTATCCAAGTTAATTGCTGACTACATTTTAAAACAACATGTTCAGTACCTGTTGGTAGATTCAGCCAATCCCACATGACAAAATTGCCAGATATTGTGTGATAAATCAGACAGGCTGATATATTAACCTATCACTACTCAACACCTCTATTTGAACTCTACAAGACTAAAATCCCATCTGTGTATTCCGATCTTTCTCATTTTCAGTGAAAGACGACTATTGTGCTCATTCGCTTAAATTTCTACAATCTCATTAGAAGTTTTAAACCCTCAGTTAACACACTGGTATAGATTAAAAGCTTATGCCTGTGGTTTAAAGCAGGTCTAAATGCTGATAACCGTGGATAAGCAAAAGTGTGTCACAGTGTGTTTGTAGAGACAAGGGAGAATTTGACACAGTGTTAGCACCGCCTGATTATGTAATTTCATTATCCTCAACAATCTGCACTCAAGCAATGGCGAAGAAACTTACTGGATTGTAAATCTCTGCTTCATTAATTACACACACCGAATCTAAGCCATCCTTGTTGATTTCACGAATCAATAGTGTCAAGACAATATTATGTTATTCCAAGCGGAACAAGGCATTTAAAACCTCAATTTCCCATTGAATGAGGAAAGAACCACGTCGGCTGAACAGATCTATGAATTTGTGCATCGCGACATACTTAATATTCTATCTGCTTGCTCTATGTGCCTGCCTACCTTCACATGACACATGAGAGAGATTGTCAACACTGAAACTCGTTGAACATGGAATGTTGAAAACAACTCAATTTTGATTCAGTGACTCTAAAATGTTTCAACAAGGTATCTCTCGGCAAATTCTGTAAAAACCATAATAAAAGATCTGGTCTGGCCAATCAACAGAAATACATTAAGTGGCAACTCTGCAGCTCTCATTCAGTGTAAATGAAATAACACATCAGAACGACCCTAAACTATGCCAATCAGTAGGTCTTGTTTTCTGTAAATATGCACGAGACTGATCAACTATTGAGCATCTACTGAGCATGTGATGCACATAAAAGTAAACACAAATTCCCTTTAAATATAAAAGTTTATATGCTGCTGTAGAAGCATTGGGAGAGCCAATTCTGCAAGGTTGCACACTGCATACCATCTATATCTGTAACGTTTTGTCCTGTGTATGCTTTATCAATAAACAATTTTTAATAATTTAATAATCTAACATGGATCGCTTCAGAACCGCAAAGGAATTACAATGCATCTGTGAATCGATTTTCCCCACCTCTAAGTGTGTTAAAATGTAGAAAGTTGAAGAAAACTGGACAAACACTGAGAAGAAACAAAGGGAAATTTAAAAGGGTAAAACTTTACAATAAGGCTCAGTTAATTAAGTTAATGTATTAGGTATCATGAAATAATAATGAACAAAACTTTTACAGCATTTATTAATCTCACTTAATGTTAATTTCTACATATGCTAATACACTAACATATCAAGTTGTTTAAATTAACATTAATGTGTTATAAACTAACATTAATTAATGATGATCAAAAGTATAAATTACAATTACCCTACATGAATAAATGTAAAAAAAAAAACAATTATTCAAATTTCCTAATGTTTACAGACTAAATATTATTGCCATGCGTGAGCTTTAAAGGACTCAAATTGACATTCAAAATCAGATTTGCTTCATAGAATTTGGTAAAATGTTTCACGTGGTTTTGCATTTGATTAGCCTATCGATTTAGAAAAAAAGAAGGAAAAAAAATTACTTGGACACTTGTGTAAAGGAGGAAAAACTTTTGCTGGGACCTGGCAGGGAGCTTCAGGGGAAGTAAAAGTACACCCGTGGCCATACTGAAGATCAAGGTAACGCAAAGGCCAAATGGCACTTCTCCCTGATCCGGCACATCAATCAACTTAAGAATGCCCTAATGGATTCTTCCCTCTAACCTGTGGGTGACTGATATGCATCTTGGAACACAGAAACCACGGAATCTGAAACTGAAAGTGTCACATTCTTCACTCCTGTTCTTAGGATTCCAATGCAATATTAAAACACGATCTGCAAGGAATGCTGTGTGAGGACATTTGATTTTGATGGGCTCAAAGGAAAGGAGATGGTTTTAAGCTTTCCTTATGGATTGAGATTAGCTTGAATCCAAAAAGTGCAACCTCACAATTAACATACAGACCAAACAACTTACATATCATGCAACAAGCCCACAGTGATTCAGTACAAATTTCTGCCGGGTTGACAGTAGCATGACCCTAGATAACCTCTACTGCCATGGAAACACTAAGTGAATGAGTCTATGAAGTGTGCAGCTGCTGTGAGGGAAAAACAGTGAGAGACATCAGGGCTCGCAAAATCGCTAGCCCGACGTCACGGGGCTATTGTGTTTTCCAGTCGGGCTACTAAAATGTATCACCGCCCTGCCCGACGGGCTACCTTAAATACAGGGCTCCCCCTTAAAAAGCTCTTCAATTTAGTTGTATCAAACTTAAGGCCATAAAAAGTTTTAAATACGTTAAATGGTATAAGAAATGTCTTAACTATAATTTCAAAAGGTCTTACAGTTGGGGACGAAAAGACAAGAATGGCGATAGAGCTGGATTAAACTTCAAAAGTCAATGATGCAATTGAATAAATATGAGCGCTGCACCTTTCAAGTCAAAACACGGCACAGATGTCTTTATGTGAACGTATCTGAAGGGAACAGACTGTCCTCAGAAATGTGTCTTTGGCATTTTTATTTCATCTTACCTATAATGCCTGATAAAGCAGCGTTTATGAGCGCGGAGGGTGCTGCTTTGTGTACAGCCGCTAACAGGGAGTTTCCAAGCGAAACCGCTATATTAAGCCGCTCCTAAAGCGCCACCTCGTGGCAGAGAATGAATTTGCATTTCCATTAAGCCTTTCTTGCTGTTTATGATCAGATCAATGCAAATATCGACCCATGTTTTTACACAGCAAACACAGAGTTGTAAATGAGAAAGAAGTTAATGTGCCTTCTAAAAATTAAAAAAATTAAGACCGTAATATGTACTTATTTTAAATTAATATAATAATTTATATGCTTGAGTTATCCCTTTTCATAAAAATGATCTAAAGGCTGAAATGCTGTTGTATAAGATTTTTGTTTTTGTGAAAACCTGTATCTGAACTGTAAATCATGTCATTTCATGGCTTAATACTGTATGTTATCATAGACGGTGTCCACAGTGTTGCCAACTAATTCTCAGAGAAAGTTGCTAGAGGAAGGTCAATTTGTTGCTAAAAGTTGCTAAATGACATTGTGATGTCATTGCGTGATGTCATTGCGTAATCATGGCGCAAAATTGTGTCACATCAAATCTCAGCAAAAATATATATTTTAAATGTTAATTTAGATTTGTTTGTAAAATAATATGCAAAATATAATATTACAATATAAATAACTGTATTTTTAAATACAATGAATTATTGAACACACATTTTTGAATGATTACAATTTAGTTTTTTTTAATAGCTAATAAACTAGTAATACTACACATTCTCAACCATTTAAGCAGTGTATTAGTAGATAGTTAGTATGCTACACTCCAAGAAAAGTCTGTAAAAATAGGGCACAATCTACTACAGTATGTTAATATGAAAATTTTCCATAATGTTTTTTTTTTTACCTGCATTTTAAATTACGCATTGTGTTTTCGGGTTACAGGGTTACAATGGATAATAATGTCCTGGAAAATGACTAGACTCTTTTGTATTGTAGTAACTGATCAACAATCACAAGTACAAGCTACTAATAAAGTGTATCATAAATGAACAATTATTCAATTATTATTATTATTAGATTGAACAATTGTAAATAGTAGTAACTCAATTCACGTGATGTGTGTACTGCTAGGCATCTTTGGTTTCCTCTTTTTGTGTAATTTGGATGTAAAATGTGTACCTTTTTATTGTCTTTTGAGTCACTTATCAAAAGTTGCCAAATAAATTTTAAAAATTGCTAAATTTGTTGCTAGGTGCTTTGGGAAGAAAAAGTTGCTAGGGTAGTCTGAAAAGTTGCTAAATTTAGCACTAAAATTGCTAAGTTGGCAACACTGGTTGTCCAACCCCGCTCATACTGTGTTCATTTAACTTGTGCAGCTCTTAAAAAGGTTCATAAATTGCCTTAAATTTATTTTAAAAAAAAATTCTGCAGATACCCTGTAAATAGTGAAATAAAATTCCTTCCTTCATATTTGTTGATATTTGTGTATTGAAAATATTTTTGATTGACATTTAGACTCCTATCTGATTTTCTATATTTTAAAAAAAAAAAAGGTCGTTTTTAATTTTTTTTTTTTTTTGGGCTAGTTAAATTAATTTTCGGGCTACCAAAATCTGAAGAGTACCTGCCCGAAGGGCTACCAGGGATTTTGAAATTTTGCGAGCCCTGGACATGCCCTCCAGCAAAGATGTCATCCAGCTCATACAATCCTGCAAGTTGCGGATACACAAGCATGAAAGTCAAACATATAATTCATTCAACACTTCATTAGCACACTGTTGAGCGTCAAATTGCCCAGTCCACAACAAGTGAACATCCAAACCTTTACGAGGCCCGTTTGTGAGTCAGTTGGGCAAAAGAGACTCTGTTATGCTCAATTAACATTTTTCCCTAAAAGTTGCCTTTAATTATCATCTTAAAAGTCCACGGCAGCTGAGTTCACGCCGCATGAAAATAATCGATCAGCTCGAACCCAAAGTGCTCAGGAATCAGACTAATCTCCACAACCATCCTGGCGCTTTAAACAGACCTTCTTTACATGACAAAATACCATGCACTGCTAATCTACAAGCATCCTTGCACAGGGGGTCTCTGCATTCTTTGAACTCCAAAGACCAACAAAGATAAAATAATTGGTGAGTGGAATGCGTTATCACACCACAAAGACCCATTCATTGAGGGGAATCAGAGATAAAAGGTGCTGAGATGGGAGCATAAACTGCTGCACACTTGTAAGAGAGCGCATCGTTTCTCTGCGAGCGCCCCGCACTCCCTCCCGTGCACCACTGGAATACATCAAACGTGGACAAGATGGCTAATTAGTCCTCATTACAAAGGGAGCCAGGCTTCTTACATCAGCAAACAATCGCATCCATCAAAGCTTGACAGCGCAGATCAAACAGAGACACAGCGGCTCTCATCAGCAATACCATGCGATTTCTATTTAGCAGACTGATAGGAGCTGGACTTCTGCCAGCGAGAGTGAGACGAGGGGTTTCCGACACGCATGGCATCATTTCCTGTCATTACCACGAATGTAAACGCGCCTGCTTTCTGCAAACAGATCCATGAGCTGTGCTCGGTTTCGAAGGGAATTAACGGACTAATCGTTATTGACAAATACGTCGTTTTGGAGTGTCTGACTTCTCCCAACACCTCTTCTTTCCCCCAAATGTCAGGAAAGCACTGGGTGTAAAAGAGCAGATGAAAAGGTTAGAGCACGGGGATTACTGCGTGCGGCCGCATATTACTCATAGCTGTAGACACCACATCAGTCAGCTGATGAGAAGTGTTGGCGGGTTCACACATCATAAACACAGCGCAGCACAGACAGACGTAGAACATGCGTAACTGAGGATACACAGCCACATTCGCTTACAGGAATATGACCACGATGGCATTTCAGGCAAACCGAACACATTCATTTGTTGATTTAATCAACGGTTCTCAATCCTGGTTTTGGAGTACCCCAGCACTGCACATTTTGGATGTTTCCCCTATTTACCATACTTAAAATATTATGTAAATACTTCCCCTGCGATACAGCATGCAAAATGCCGTACACTGATAAAAAAAGGGGGTTTTCATATCAATGCCATTAAAGAATCGATTTAGGGTTCCCAAAAAACAGTGATGTGAAGAACATTGTAACAATCAAAAGAACTTGCAATGGAAAGCTTCTATGGATGTTAAAGTTTCGTCATGAAATACAGAAGTGTCCAGCCAGGAGGCACTTTGATGAAGAGCAAAAAAATAAATAAAAAATAAGAGTGGCACAGAACTGTTAGCCAGATAGCGTTAAAGTGCTGTAGATATCAATAAAGTTGTTCCACATGGTTAAATTGTTTAACAGTAGCAATTTTTTTTTGTGGGATATCATAGGTAGCGAAGGATGCATCTATGCTGCTTTCAAAAACCAACCAGACATCCTGAACTAGGGGTCAAATAAGGGTGACCTCCAAAACGTACAGACTTCCAGGACAAACAATGAGAACCACTTGATTAAATGACCTTCGTGAGCACACCTAGACCTGTTAGTGACAGCTTCCAGCCGAACATTAGAGCAATGCATCATCCAATTAGACAAACCAGAAAGACAACATTAACGTCTGATTCTTTGCTCTTAGCTAAACTGATATTACAAATGGGCAGCAGCATGTTACTCTAATTCTTAAATCAAGCAGAAACTGTTTCACTTACAGACCTGTTACAACATAAGCATCACATCCTGAAGACAGATCAAGAATTTCTGACACCTGATTGACCTTTAAACCGTTTCAAACACATTAAAAAGACAAGAAAAACCCAAGAAAATTTGTTTCCTGTTCTGGATCTGAACAGCAAACGTCTCTATAATAGCTTGACAGCACATAAACACACCCAGACATTAAACACCTTTGATCAAACCAAACAAATGCCAGCCGCAGCGTTCAATGGCAAATCTGACTGGAGCCACATGCAAACCCTGCAGCACTGCAATAGCAAGCATGCATGATCACGGAGCTGCAGTCAAAACATTTGCACGCAAATCCACAGCAATAAATTGTGTTCAAGCTAATGCAAGACAAAGAAACTTTGCCTGCCACTGCAATGACTGCACAGGCTGGCTGCCATACTCAATCTAGCGCCAGTCATCAGACTGAATAAATGACATTTAACTTGCATGAGAGGACTGGCGTTTCGATGAATCTTAAAGAGCAAATCAACAAGTAAAGCATCGAAATCAGCTGCATTAGTGATGAAATCAGGATCGAAATGCTGCAGAAGTCCAGTGTAAATGCCCATACCTGGTAGACGTGCCCTTTCGTACATCACAGATGCTGCATTTGAAGGCTTCGGCACTGTTTCTGAAAGTGCACACGCTACAGTCCCAAAATCCGTCGTCCGCTGTCGGTTTGGCTTGTCTTTTTGGCCTTAAATAACAAAAAGAAGGCCAAATTATTAAGGTCAACTTCCACGTTTGCTCCCTAACATCCTACACCTTGACTTATACTGTCTCGAATGCGTTTAACGTAACCGAAGTGGCACAGAAAAGTGACAGAAAATCCGAGCCATGACGTGCGAGGACGGTTTATTAGAACCGGAAAATACTGGAAATAACTTACACGCTAACCAGCTAACTAGCCACGGTTATTCTCCACAGCTCCTAGTCACCGGGCTTAACAGATATAATACACTTAAAGGGTCTAGATTGGTGTCCGCTGGCACTGCAGCTAGCGTTAGCCAGAGAGCTAAAGATATCGCGTCGGTGAACGGCGTGAAATTGAATGTCAAAAACCGTCAATTTAACGGCGAACTTCGATTAAAAACCCCGTCCGAAGAGGCCAGGCGTATCCCGTAGGAAGAAAATCTCTTTGTCTGAGAGGCACCGAGTCGTGTTTAGAGTCCTCTGTGAAGAAGAGAAAGCCGCCATAGCTGCGCTTGTTTCTGAGAGAAAGGAGAAACACTCCTCGAGAAAAGCGTCGGAATATCCACCGAGCGAAAAAAACACAGCCGCGCGGACACCAAAATCGCCTCGGAAACTACCGACCGTTGACGCTTTCTTACCTGGTCGGGCTCTTTTTGTCGCCCATGGTGGAAAGACAGACTCTCAAAAGAGCGAAAAGGGTTCAGTAATTAACAATAATTGTGTGTGAAGGTCCGTGTGAGCGTGTATGTGTGCGTCTGGTGGATCCACACAGAGAGTAGCGCTTGCAGGCAGACTCGCCTTCCCCAGACTGACTGACTGACTCTAGGCAGGGCGAAGAGACTGCGGACCCCGTGACTGCGCCGCCCAATCACCGCTGTCGTCGGTTTAAAAGTCTCGCCAGAAATAATCGGCACGGATAGAGTAATAGTACTACACTAACGTTACTCTCCGATTGCCAAACGTAATTAGACCGTGTGCCTGTCAAGGTGAGAGAAAGCAGCAGTGAAAGACTGACTCGATGACTGAATGACTGCTATATATCAACAGCAGCGCTGGAGAGTGTGCGTTGGATTGGGCTGTGTGGGGAGAGAAAAGTCAAGTTCAACTTGGGTCACCTCAATATTGAAATGACTGAAGGCGTTTACCATCTCTTATGGTTTACCATCTCAAACCATATTATCATTTAACCATATCAAAAGCCAAAAAATGGAAATGCAGGGATCGGATGATCACCTAGCTACAGTTTTAAGTCTGTCTTCTTGAAGCATTTCAGTGCAACAAGTTTGGTAGCACAGATTTTAGTTTTATTTTTGAGTTTTTAAGTGTCTGACAACTTGTACTTTTTTGTACTATTTTATTTCTGCTTTTTCTTTATAAAATAATTAAATTATTAGAATGAAATTTATATTTTATATATTATTATGAAAAGTTGTTTTTGGTATCTAAATGATCACAAAGTAATATTTTTTATATTTGGCTCATTGGTAAAGTCACAAGTTAATGGAAATGACAACAGTTTTTCCCCCTGTAATCGTGATATATAGTGAAACTAATTATCGAAAAAAAGGTCATATGTCACCAATTTATGACATTTTGATTGAAAATTATGACCTCAAAAAAATTCAAAATGAAACATATGTATGGATCAGTCATTCATAAGATGGATTTAGAAAAATGATTTTTCATTTAGTGTGACTTTGAGCTTAAAATGCTGCACTTGTGAATGGATGAGAGCCAATGGAGTTTTGTTGTCACTGACATCAGCATATTGACATTTTGTAAGTTATGGCTTTTTATCTGCTTTGACAAGCATGACCAGAAACTAAATTGTGCCAAAATAAACTATGGTCTTATGGAGGATACAAGAAGTCCTGAGTATAAACATAATTTACCTCACCTGTTTCTCTTGGTGTGAAACACACACCACCATCGCCACACAGCCAAAGAGATCATGAAGGGAACACACACAAATAATGAGCAACAGACGATGATATGAGTGTTTTTAGTGTTTTTCTTATGGACTTCATGATTTCAATTTCTCAAGTGTCCAGTCCTCATCTGCGGCTTCCATTTATTTTGGATTGCACAGTGAAAATAAACCCTCGAAGAGGCCCCTCATGGCAGACACAAGGGCCCCTGTGTGGGGGGATATGAAATGTGAATCATTAGCTGCTCTCCGGGGTTCCAGCCCCTCTGTGCCCCCTTTTCTCTCCATGTTCTGCTGGGTCTCTGTTGCAACTTCATGACAGACTCGTAAGTTTATTACCGGCTGATGTTGATTGGATGTTTGATCTGGAACTCTTTGCAGATGGTTCCTTACAGAATCCAGGGCAGCTAAGAATACAAACATCTAAGGTTCGGAAAAGCCAAGAACTTCAAAGGCCAATGAAGCATGAACATGAAAATGATACAAGAATCACACAATTGTAAATACAAAATACAACACAGATGCTGTCAAAGTGTTTTTAGTCACATCAGACGAATATGAAATATTACACAGCATTGATTACCTGAGCTTACAAACCAAGTTCACGCTCTGCCTTCAAACATTGATTCATAACTGAATGCAAAGAACTTGGAGAAAAGTTGTAAGAACCTGTCAGATTCTTAATTTAGATGAGCAAGCCTGTGATGTCTTAGAATTAGAACAGTACATTTGGCTGTCACCTTTGTGGTACCAGATTGATGTCACAGATTTTTAGCTCTTACGTGCTGTCTTACTGTGGGAGTAAGTGAATTAGAAAGATGACTCAGATGAACACAGCAATCAGACCTGAGAATCTAGCAAACAGATGAAATCGACAGAAACTGAGAACATGGTTACTTTCTGTTCTCAGTGTGGCTGGTCAACCTTTATTTGATGATGCATTTTAAAAGCCCACAGTGTTTGGATACATGGGTTTTAACAAAGAGGAAGTTTTAACAAAGAAAAAAAAAAAAAAGAAAACTAAAGATTATTAACCTTTCTAATCTTATTTGCTTCACATAAATGACTTTAGAAATAGCATTTGCATATAATAAATAAATAAATGCTTATTAGTGAATTTTTGAAAGTATTCATGATTCTTGCAAGAAAAAAAAATTATTGAAGCCATAATCTCAAAAAAAATTATATATATATATAAATATATATATTTTATTTTAATCAATTTAAAATGGGTTTCCAGGTTAAATAAAACACATTATGAATCAATTTAATCAGAGGGGGCCAATGTATCCCAAAAATAAAAGAGCACTATATGCTTGGCTCAAGGACAAAATCGGGGTGACCTCTAGATTTCTATCGTTTTGTTTGTGTTTGGTTCACGTTTCCTGATTAGTTTCAAACCAGTAATTCAACAATTACCTCTGATGCACAACTCTGACCTTTGCTGCCATTTTCAAGCCTGTCTCACTTAACACTCTGCAGTACTTTTCCTTTCTATTTTGTATAAGCTAAGGAGACATGATAAAGAAGAAAAGAGGGGCCTGTTAATTCAGTATTTAATGTTGTTGAAGCCAGAAGAAAGAATCGCATGCATATCTGCAGCCCTGTGGATAGTTTTCTTGCTACTGGGAATGAGTTTATGCAATTTGTTCTACTTGACCTTTAACCTTACAGAAAAAACACATCTGGCAGCTGCCCTTAGGGCTGCTTCTTGTTGGCAAAACTCATTGTGTGTGTATACGCTTGTGTTAGACTTCAAACACGTTTTCACTGATCAGTAAACACAGTGTTTGGTGACACATTTGAGCTACTTACAATCCCTGTTCTCTCTTGAGACAGATGTGGTTGACCATTTATGCATATCTGGCACTGACACTAGGAATTTTATGTTTTTTTTTTTGTTTTTTTTTCCAGAGCACTGACTGATTCAAAACAAAATCTGGCCTGAGCTCTCAGCTGGCGCACTTCCAAATGAAGGGCTCCATCAATAGGCGTACTTGAAATGCACATTCTTTTAGGATCCCACACTATCACCCATGACTTAGATTTGTGGCAAGAGATTAGAGAAGCAAAACTTAGTCAGAAATTCCTAGTAAATTTCACTAATAATTACAAAGTAACAAGTAAAGTAACACTTTGAATTAAACGTAAAATAGTATGCTCTTGTATGACATACTACAATAATTTTTGTTTTGTTTACAACTTTGAAAAAAAAATATTTTTACAGCATACTTACCAAATTGTCGTCCATTACTGATTCCAAATTACATGCCAAAAACTGTAAAATGTAATCCATTGCATTGCATCTTTTAGATATTATAATCAGACTACTTTTTGATTACTTTTAGATTACTTTTGACCTAACTTGTTTATCATATAGTGCTGTAATACATACTGTAAGGGGAAAAAAATCCATAGAAAAACAGAGAGTTTATGGACATTTTCTTTAATCCTAAAACACAATGCAATGCATAAGTCAAAATGCAGATAAAACATATTTTTATGTACTGTTCTTACAGTGCACATATGTTTTTATATACACACTCAAAGTAATTCTCAGTGATGTCAACTTAAATAGCGAGGCATTTTTCGTATGTGTGTGTATGTGCTCTGGGAGAATGAGGGGGGAATGGAGGACATGATTTCTTTTTCCACACAAGGAATGTCTCCATAAGAGTTCCTGTTTGGAAAGTGGTTCTCTCACTCTGGTAGAGAGCCAAGAGCTCTCTGATGAGCCCATAGTGATAAGGAGAAGCGCAGCCAAATCTTGAGGAAGGTAGATTATCCCACCAAATGCTGGCAAACGCTCAGAGCGTGAGTGTTTTATTTGTTAGAGAAAGAAGGAAAGAGGCAGACTGCTAAAGTCAGGTAAAGAGACTGAAAAAATGACGACAAAGAGAGCCAGACTGAGCGTTGGGGGCGAAGGGGGAGAGAACGAGAGTGAGAGAGAGACTCCTTTAGTCTCACTCTACAGCGTAGAGCTTTGCTGAATCCAGGGCAGGCTTCACAAAAGGTTGCAGAACAAAGGCCTGTGAGCTAAGTGTGTGTGCAGGGGAGTATGCATATGCACGCAGGCAGCATTGTGGGAAGGCTCAATCCCATGGTTTGTTAACTCAGAGGCGCACTGTAACTTTAAACAAGAAAACGAGACGCTTTGCGTCAGCTGCCAGCTCTGCCGCTCTCACTTTCAGATGTCGTTTCTCTCTTTGAAAAGGAGAGCGCTTGCTTATCTTTCAAATTGTCACTCTTCACAGTTAAAGGCCTTCCTAAAAGGTTTATCAAAACCAAAGTCACTTGAAAACAATCAGGCATGACAGACCAAGAATTGTGGCACATTTTCCATCAGGAAAAACTCAAATCAAGCTCTTTGAGCATAGGTCACCTTCAGATGAAGGAATGAGAGGTTTAGAGACTTTGTAATGCTTTTATGTGGTACTTCTGACAAGAGCGGTTTATCCAGAAGACTATAAATCACGCGATGTGGTCAAGGAGACCTGAGTCTCGCAGAGCTAGACATTAAACTGTCTGACTGACATTTAGGCCAACCACAGTTTGGTTTACATACCATTTAAGGGTGGGTACATTTGAAATTGATGATACCACAATAATACACTACTGTGCAAAGAATTTCAGTCCATACACAATAAGAGAATTTTATTCCACAGGTAAACTTGGAAAGCAAACATCAAATATTAAGTTATGAATGTAAATAGGTAGTTAACCTCATACTAAAAAGTGCCTTAAACAAAATACCTTAGATGCTGTCAACCCTGCAAATTATTCTTCTCAGACACAGATAAAAATCCCATCATAACTCCTGGAAGTTGTCAGACTGGAACAAAATTTAGAATTTGGTCTCTTTCATTTCAGGATGTGGAATTTGAATTGAATTGAATTCGCCATAGAAAGAAAAGGAATTGGAATTTAAGGAAATTCAAAACAGGTATTACATTCTGGGAAACGGGGTGTTTTAAATAATCGTATATACTTATATTATCTTTTTTTTCTAGTTTTATGAACTCCATTTTAATTCTATATTCTTACCTTCAAACTTAATTTGCTGTCTCAATTTGGTTTCAGGAACTGTACTGGAACAAAATGTTGTAGTCGTTATGTCAAAACCTGGAAGACTAATTCGCCATAGGTTCCCTCAAGATTGTCCTATGGGTTTTTATAATGGAGTTTTTCAATTTATGAGTGTAAAACAAGGTCTGTGGTTGGCTGTTGTGCTCTACAGCGTAAATTACACACACTCATTCTGAAAATGCAAACTCTATATTTATTTTTAAAAATGTATGTAATAAGTAACTGAATCAAGTGATTATGGTGTGAGGGTGTGCAGTTTATACAACAACAAAATATCCAAGTATTGTCAAGTTATGTTTACCACAGACCTTATTTTACTCATGAATTGAAACTCCCATTATAAAAACCCCTATGAAAGTCTCAAGGGAACCCATGGAGAATTAGTCTTCAGGGTTTTGACAGCTGCATCACTCTATTTAAAAGACATTCTCAATTCAATTCTAAATGGTTCACAAAACCATGCTTTTGTGTGCAGTTTGCATTAGATGGTCAGTGAACAGACTGCAGGTGCTCCGTTTGCTTGCCGTCTATGGCTAAGAAGGCTTCGGCTTAGTATGGATAATATTTAGACTGAACCAAGCGGTAAATCTCACCAGGTCAGGGTTCCAGTTCAATTTGACTGATTAACGCATTGACGAGCACGATGCAATCAACTGGCCAATCAATCCCCCGTGTGCTTGATTCATTTAACTGAGGACCTTTAGAGGACTCTTTGTCTATTTGCTCCCCTTTTCTTTCTGGTGACTCAGCTGGTTGCGAATCACACAACCCTACGTGAACTGCACAAAAATGGACAATGCTGAAGTTTTCTACATGCCTATTACCTGTTCTCTTCCCAGATGATTGAAGTTATCAGAAAATATCCATCTGGCACTCACGGGATAGAGGAACAAGATGCTTTATGTGTTTATCACTTTCCTCCACAGCCCCTAAGCTCCATTATGATGTGTCTGCAACAGTTTGAGAGGGCAAGAAACCTTCACATTAGACTCATATTATTACATGTGATAAGTGTGAGACTCAGAAAAGCAGAGGAGGGAGAGAGAGGGAAGCAGAGAGGTGTGGGTGGGAAAATGCATTAAAGCTAGAGACAGAGGCTGAGAAAGGCAGAGAATGGGGGACAATAGGTTAAGTGGGATTGGATAATCGAGAGTGTTTCATCAGAACATGAGGCGAGAGAGAGAATCAGGAAAGATGGCGGGGGGTTGTTGCTGAGGTGAGAGAAGACCAAGGCTTTTTTTTTTTTTGGCTTCAATAGCAAGCAGGGTGACATTTTATCACAAGCAGAAACCTTTCATGATGGTATTAAAGCTATTGTGTTTGAAAGACTGATCAAGCAGGCAACCTCAGGCAAGTCGCTAATGTCACATGGAACATAGGCTTTCCAAGAAAAGTATACTTTCAAATAAACCTAATGCCCTGAAGTGGTCTTGTTTTAATGAACCTAATATATGCATGAATATTAGGTTCTAAATATTTATAATACTAAATATTTTTGGATGAGCACATAAAATGTACACAGAAGATACACTGTCTATACTGTTATCTGATTATAGCAGAAATAAGTTCTCCATACCTTATGACGAAATCATTGCTTAAGTGTCAGGAAGAATGTCGTGATGCAATCAAAGGAATCCTTCAAAGAAGAATTCTTAAAAGAGTCATATCATGAGGAATCAAAACCTTCTTTCTTTTTGAGATTAAAGAGCTTTAGGTTATAAAAAAAAAAACAAAAAAAAAAACAACATACTGCAATTTTCAGAACTGGAAAGAGTTTACTGAAACAGCAGAGGACAGTATAAAGACTAGAAGAACAACATAAGGGTTATGCAACAATATATCAATGTTAGAATACAACTGTTTCTGGCTGTGTGTAGCACCTGCAACTCTGCACATACATCCTACCTGATCATTTTAGTCTCATGTCTGAGCAACCCGATCTCATGAAAGTGCGTATAAATAGTACGCCAAATAAAAATGAAAACTTGTGGTATTGATACGCAAAAATGGACTTTGGTGTGTATATGCTACGTGATGTGTAGGATTAGGGTTGTGGGGTAGATGCATATCATATGTACGCGAAAACTGCGTATCATATGCACGCCAACAAATTTCGTATCATATGCACGCGAAAACTGCGTATTATATGCACGCCAACAAATTTCGTATCATATGTACGTGAAAACTGCGTATCATATGCACACCAACAAATTTCGTATCATATGCATGCGAAAACTGCATATTATATGCACGCCAAACACGTTCGTATCATATATACACCAAAGTCCATTTTTGCATATCAATACCACGTGTTTTCATTTTTATTTCGCGTACTATTTATACGCATTTTCATTCTGACTTTCTCACAATTTAGTTTTATCTTGCAATTAATTTTTTTTTTGTTTTCGCCATAAATTTGTGAAATTTTTAACCACACAATTATATTCTTTTTCTTGCAACTGAGTTTGTCAAAATTTTGACTTTTCTTCTAAGAATTGAGTTTATATCTTGCAATTCTGAAAAAGTCAAAATTGTGAGATAAAAAAAGTTGCAATTACCATTTATTTATTTATTTAGTCCTCTGCCAGAAACAAGCTTCCATAGTCACCAGTTAAGTTTATAGCTTTAAAAGAGCAAACAAAACAAGAATGATAATTTGATTAATGATTATTATTTGTTCTCAAGCTGGTTTTTAAATTTACTTTTAATATACATCAATTGAGAAAATAATTTGTTCCCTGTAACTTTTATAGGAATTGCAACTAGAATTGCATTCTGAGAATGAAAGTGTGAACGTTTCCCAAGTTTTCTCAAGCCCTTTGCACTATAGTTACTTTCCAAATTCTGTGATTAATGATTATAATCACTCCCACAAATTACTCTAATTTGGATCCATCGTGGTGTGGTCTTACATGAACAAGGGCATAACATGAATTCCTTGCATAAACATACATCATAAGACACATGTGAGAGTTATTCCCATTGAGGAAGGAAAGAGATCAATTTGTCTATATAAATTGACAGAAAGAACCAGAGCTCAATTACACAGCCCAGAGCAGTATGATCCCAGTGTAGGGTGGTATTATTTGTATTGCAAATTAGTGCAGTACTTCTATTAGAGTACACATTTGCGAGTGACTACTTTGCCAAGCACTCACCCCTCAGGAGAGTTCATTTGGCTGTAATTGAAACACCACCTGCAGCTTTGAGTGAAATCATTAACAAAGGTCACATGTGTCTGCAGTAAGATTACCCACACATGATGTTAGCATTGACTTGCTAATCCACCTGGCCATGCTTCGCCGGGGGTTGGAGTTTGCCCTTTCCCGTCAATAAGGGGATTCTTGGCGCAGCGTGTGTGCATACTTCATGCATTAAACAGTTCTGCTCTGGGTCTGCTATTGGACTCCAGCTTTAAACCTGCTATAGCTGTTCAGCATTTCCATCAAATGAATGATGTGCTCACTCATGCTGCAAGGGAATGCAACAGCTTGTTAGAGAGTGCAACAACAACAACATCCACCTCTGGAATAACAGCCAACACTGTCATTAAGACTGCTGTTTGGCTACTCTGATTTATTGCATGCTATTATGCCATGAGAGAAATCAGATCAGAATGAACTGGAAAAATAAGTAAATGGCAAGTTAATGCAACAGTTAGGGCTGTTGCATTTAAGTGAATTTAGAGATACAAGTAAAAACAAATGTTATTACAATGTAATATATCTGCTTTCTATTTTAATAGATTTGAAAATTTAATTTATTCCTGTGATGGCAAAGTTGATTTTCAATCACATGATCCTTCAGATTATCAGTCTAATAAACTGATTTGGTGCTCAAGAAACATTTCTGATTATTATTCAAGTTGAGAACAGTTGTGCTGCTTAATATTTTTTTTTTTTTTTTTGTGGAAGATGTGATACAGTACCATTCAAAGAAAGAAAGAAATACCTTTATTCAGCTAGAATGCATTGCATTTATCAAAAGTGACAGTAAAAACATGTTAGACATGTTTCACATAAATACTGTTCAAATCAGACTTGAGAAATTAAAATTCAAACTTGCCATCACACGAATAAATGACATTTTAAAATGTGTTAAAATAGAAAATAGTTTTAAATTGTAATAATAGTTCACAATATTACTGTTTTCACTGTATTTATTAAATAAATGTAACCTGGGTAATCATAAAAGGCTTCTTTCAAAAACAAAAAAAAAAATCTTAATTATTCCAAACTTTTGACCAGTAGTGTATATATACATATATTGTAAAAATTGCCTTCAAATTCATTTTTATGCTCCAATTCAGATCTGGGTGAACAGTGATTACACAGTTTGGAGGAAAATTGTTAAAATGACAGTGCCTGCAGCTTCCCCTGCTGGCTTTGAGATTGAGATGGAGATGGAGACGAAAGAGAGCGAGCTACGTTGTGGCAGAATCGCTGGAGCGAGTCACTTCAACTATAAAACATGCGCCCAGGGCAGGTCATGCGTTATGCATTGATCCATGTAACTGTGGCAGGAAAACACCACATGGCAATTCCCTGCTGCTGCTAAATCCTTTCTTTTCAGAGTGGAACAGTGGCCAGCACGGCATGGTCCAGCAGCGGTAAAATCTTACGTTAATACGGTATATTCTTTAAAATGGCAAAGATATTTGTTGACAAAATTTACATGTTCAGTGGATTTAGAGAAATTTAGCATTACATCACTTGCTTACCAGTAGGTCCTCTGCAGTGAATGGGTGCCGTCAGAATGAGAATCCAGACAGCTGATAAAAACATCACATGACTCAAATCCATCAATTAATTAATGTAAACCATTCAAACCAGTCCTCTATCCATAATTTTGCTTTTTGCAGTGTAAAGTCATCTCACCTGAATCAGGAGACCTAAATGATCAAATTAAGTAAAAAGTTGAAAACCGTTCTAATCAAATATACTGATGGATATTTATGTGAGAGGATTTACTTTTTTACTAAAATTTACTTTTTCACTTTAGGAAGCAGTATTATTAATATATAAATAAAGTTACAATACCTTAATAACAAATTTATTTCTTACAAACATAGCTTTTCACTTCACAGAACGTTAACTGATGGACTGGAGTCATGTGGATTAGGGATTATTGTGATGTTTTTATCAGCTGTTTGGACTCTCATTCTGACGGCACCCATTCACTGCAGTGTATCCATTGGTGGATGTAAAGCTAAATTAATTCCAAATCTGTTCTGATGAAGAAACAAACTCTACATCTTGGATGGCCTGAGGTTAATAACATTTTCAGAAGAATGAACTATTCCTTTAACATGAGCAAACACTCTCTAACCTGTAAACAATCTTTATCATGCATTATCATTAATTCATGTCAATGCCATCACTCCGCAGCTTGTCAGAGGCACTGACTGGCAGCAATAGACAGAAGTAGCTATAAAGTGAATTTGGACAGCTCTAGCTTTTTAACAGACTGTTTATGTGTGTATATATATATATGGGTTAGGGTTAGGGTTATATATATACAGTGGGTACGGAAAGTATTCAGACCCCCTTAAATTTTTCACTCTTTGTTATATTGCAGCCATTTGCTAAAATCATTTAAGTTCATTTTTTTTTCCTCATTAATGTACACACAGCACCCCATATTAACAGAAAAACACAGAATTGTTGACATTTTTGCAGATTTATTAAAAAAGAAAAACTGAAATATCACATGGTCCTAAGTATTCAGACCCTTTGCTCAGTATTTAGTAGAAGCACCCTTTTGATCTAATACAGCCATGAGTCTTTTTGGGAAAGATGCAACAAGTTTTTCATACCTGGATTTGGGGATCCTCTGCCATTCTTCCTTGCAGATCCTCTCCAGTTCTGTCAGGTTGGATGGTAAACGTTGGTGGACAGCCATTTTTAGGTCTCTCCAGAGATGCTCAATTGGGTTTAAGTCAGGGCTCTGGCTGGGCCATTCAAGAACAGTCAAGGAGTTGTTGTGAAGCCACTCCTTCATTATTTTAGCTGTGTGCTTAGGGTCATTGTCTTGTTGGAAGGTAAACCTTCGGCCCAGTCTGAGGTCCTGAGCACTCTGGAGAAGGTTTTCATCCAGGATATCCCTGTACTTGGCCGCATTCATCTTTCCCTCGATTGCAACCAGTCGTCCTGTCCCTGCAGTTGAAAAACACCCCCACAGCATGATGCTGCCACCACCATGCTTCACTGTTGGGACTGTATTGGACAGGTGATGAGCAGTGCCTGGTTTTCTCCACACATACCGCTTAGAATTAAGGCCAAATAGTTCTATCTTGGTCTCATCAGACCAGAGAATCTTATTTCTCACCATCTTGGAGTCCTTCATGCGGGCTTTCATGTGTCTTGCACTGAGGAGAGGCTTCCGTCGGGCCACTCTGCCATAAAGCCCCGACTGGTGGAGGGCTGCAGTGATTGTTGACTTTCTACAACTTTCTCCCATCTCCCGACTGCATCTCTGGAGCTCAGCCACAGTGGTCTTTGGGTTCTTCTTTACCTCTCTCACCAAGGCTCTTCTCCCCCGATAGCTCAGTTTGGCCGGACGGCCAGCTCTAGGAAGGGTTCTGGTCGTCCCAAACGTCTTCCATTTAAGGATTATGGAGGCCACTGTGCTCTTAGGAACCTTAAGTGCAGCAGAAATTTTTTTGTAACCTTGGCCAGATCTGTGCCTTGCCACAATTCTGTCTCTGAGCTCTTCAGGCAGTTCCTTTGACCTCATGATTCTCATTTGCTCTGACATGCACTGTGAGCTGTAAGGTCTTATATAGACAGGTGTGTGGCTTTCCTAATCAAGTCCAATCAGTATAATCAAACACAGTTGGACTCAAATGAAGGTGTAGAACCATCTCAAGGATGATCAGAAGACATGGACAGCACCTGAGTTAAATATATGAGTGTCACAGCAAAGGGTCTGAATACTTAGGACCATGTGATATTTCAGTTTTTCTTTTTTAATAAATCTGCAAAAATGTCAACAATTCTGTGTTTTTCTGTCAATATGGGGTGCTGTGTGTACATTAATGAGGAAAAAAAAATGAACTTAAATGATTTTAGCAAATGGCTGCAATATAACAAAGAGTGAAAAATTTAAGGGGGTCTGAATACTTTCCGTACCCACTGTATAACAAATACAAACAAACAAAAAAAAAACCTAAGAGTGACCAGTGATGAAATCGAATAGAAGACATTCAGAAAACCAGACTGGCAGATGTGAGTAATACTTAGACTAATGATCTAATGAATTCAATATAACAGCACAATCTTGATTAAAAAAAAAGAAGAGAAAAAACAGCATCTGGTCTGCAGAAACATAATTCACATCTGACTTGAATATAGTTTAAGACCGAAGATAAATATGTGGTCAACAGAAAATTAGGCTGGAGTACTTGAACTTTTTTTTATTATATTTTAGTCAAAGATTAAGACATCTCTACAGTTTCATGGATTTAAATGCTTGCTGCTAGCTGAGGAAGAATCCATCTAGGATCAATGCCATGTGAAGCACACTAAATTGTTGATCCAATATGATAGAATCCCAAATGTGATTTTTCATATTTATAGGTATACTCAGCTTTAACGGCGTTTCTTGCCCAGCTGGGGTAAGTGGAGGACGCCTATGCATTCGCAGGATTCACAAAGCGCTTGTAAATCTCTCAGCGTTGCTAATGCCATACAGATGTGCGGTGGGTGAGGTTTGCACTGAAGCTAAGAACAAGCCCATGGCCGACCACAGCAGAGAAATTGCACTTGGGTGGGCGGTTTATTGATCTGGTGTCAGAAGCAGATTAGACTATGTTAAGGTTACACACACTCATGGATGGGATAGATTAGAAAGAAATAGACACCCTTTTGCCTCAGCAGTAGGTCCTGTCAAGCCAGAGTACAATAAAGCGTTATGTTGCCATACAACATTGTTTATATCAAGTAACAATGTATGAAAGGTAACAAAACAAACATACAAAAAAATCTGTCATCGAGTTGTTCTTTCTTCATCTTTCTTCTTTTGAAAACAAAAGAAGATATTTTGAAGAATGTGAGTAGCCACTGATTCCACAGTATTTTTTCCATATTACGGATGTCAATGGCTACCGTCAACCGTTTGGTAACCCACATTCTTCAAAATATCTTATTTTTTTGTGCACAATAGAAATAAGAAATAAACTCATATAGTTTTGGAACAACTTGAGGGCGAGTAAATGATGACTGAATCTTTATATTTAGGTGAACTTTCCCTTTAACCTTAGTGTTAAATAATTCTTCAGCACATTTCCCATAATCTGGGGAGAGTGCAGCTAATTTATTTTTACATTCATTTTACATAACACAGTTTCATTCCTCCTGTACAGTTCTGAGAAGAACAACCACTGAATAATGAACAAACAGGGTTCCAGCCCTATATGAAGGTCAGTAGGGTGAAGCAATCGCCAAAGGTTCAAAAGTCAGCAATCACCTTGAGAGTGTAATGGACTCTGTAATAGTCTATTCAGAGATTACATAAGAAGGACCAGGGCAGCCAATAGCAACAAATTCCACTGAAGTATATTAGCATCTTATCTCACTTGACACACTTTCCAGGGCTTGACTTCTAAATACTGAGTTACTCATTCCACAAGAATGTTACACTGCCAACATATTTTACAACTCAATGGCTGACAGTAAAAACTTTGAAATATAATTTTAAATAACTTTTTTCTTTTTAATACATATTAAAATGCAATTTATTCCTGTGATGGCAAAGCTGAATTTTCAGCAATCATTACTGCAGTCTTTAGTGTCACATGAGCCTTCTGAAATCATTGTAATTAGCCAATTTAGTGTTCAAGAAACATTTCTTATTATTATCAGTGTTGAAAACCATTGTGCTGCTTAATATTTTTGTGGAAACCTTGACACTTTATTTTTCAGGATTCTTTGATGAATAGAAATTTCAAAAGAACAGCATTTATATAAAATAGAAACCTTTTGTGAAATTAGTGTCACTTTTGACCAGTTTAATGTATCCTTGTTGAATAAAGGTATTGATTTAAAAAAAAAAAATAAAAAAAAAATCTTACTGACCCCATAGTTTTGAACGGTAGTGTACCTCAATGCCATTAAGTCATAGTCTGGTTTTTATGGAGTCTGGTATGGACCAGGTCTGGGTCTTGACTCCAACTCTGGTTTCTATTAAGTCTACAGTGTCTAGTTTCAAACAACAGAATTCTGGTGGCACTGACAAGGAAGTCCTTGACAATCTCAAGAATCCTTGAGAGAAGAAGGAGAGAGAATGAGAGACCCAGACAGCAGCAGGGTGACACATTCTAACGACATCTTGATGAGACCTCCCTTCACACATCCCCCTCACTGTGTGCGTGAGAGTGTCACATTGACAGAATATGTTTGAACCTAGAAATTTACAATCTGTTTGTTAGCACGTTAGCTGCACATGAAAGTGTGATATGACTGATGGATTTGACTTTTACAATGTATATTGGACTGAATGAGTGTCATCTACATTTGCAGGGCACTGTGCAGGCTCCAAAACCTAGCGAGCTGCCTATCTAAACAGCATTTCAAGGTCTAGTAAGCAAGCTTCTGATGTGAAGTCTGTCTCAAAAGATAGGTAGCAACGTTTTGCTTCCTTCTAAGATGCATAAATTCATGCAGCAATGCATATATCCTTCACTAAAAAAGCAATCCCAGAATGCAATACAAGAAGTTCAGTGGGGAACAAAAAAAATCATGTTTCTATATTTTAATAAATATTATTCAGACTATAAAGACAGTCAATCTGATTAAAGATGTACTGGATTAAAATGTATACTACCATTAAAAATTTGGCATTGGCAAGATTTATTAATGTTTTTGTAAGAAGTCTCTTATACTCACCAAGGCTGCATTTATTTGATAAAAAATACAGTAAAAAAACAATATTGTGAAATATTATTACAATTTGAAATAACTGTTTTCTACTCTAATATATTTTGAAATATACTTTAAAATGTATTTATTTTAGCAAAGCTGAATATTTTGCAGTCATTACTCCAGTTTTCAGTGTCACATGATCATTCATCATTCAGAATATGATAATTTGGTGCTCAATAAAATTTTCATTATTATTAATATTGAAAACAGTTCTGTTGTGAATAGAATGTTTATTTGAAAGTATATAACCTGAATTTAACTGAAATAGAAATCTGTTGTAACATTGTCTTTACAGTCACACATGATCAATTTATTGCATCCTTGCTAAATAAATGTATTTAAATAATAATAATAATAATAATAATAATAATAATAAATCTTACTGACCCCAAACCTTTAAATGGTAATGTAGATTAGCAATATATGCTAAAAACTAATTCTACACTCTGTTTATTTATTTAAATAGGGACAGTATAAAACAACATATATAGTAGAATAACAAAAGTACAGCATACCATATTAGTCACATATTAAAACATTATTAGTTGCATTAAAGTTAGGATGCTATATAGCCAACAAGGCAGTTCACTAAGTTTTATAACAGTGCTAGCATGTTTTGTGTGTGTTGGCTGGGCCACCACTTCCTGTCTCTATCTATGCATACTACTACCATCATTCTGGTGTGTGTGGGTGCAGTGTGCAGTTGTAACGCACACCACTCAGGCAGTGAGAGCTGTGCTACAGGAGTGACAGAGGGCAGTCTAGGGGGTGACAAGCTAACACATTCAGCCATGCACATGTAAGGAGATCTGTCTCTCTACACCATATCCCTAGGGGCACTGGGCCACTCTGTGTGTGTGTGTGTGTGTGTGTGTGTGGAATGAGAGAAAAGACACTAGGCCAAGCATGTGACAGACCCACAACCTTGCAAACTATGAACACAAAGACAGTGGTTGGAGTGAAAGGACGCGAGGCTCTATCAATGCTAAGCGCTGTACAAGGTAACAAGAGCTTATAAAATGAACTGCTAGAGTGCCAATAAACAAAACAAGGTGGAAAGCTAGTCAAACAACATTCACTGAAAAGCTAAGAGCTCAGTGAATGAAGTGCGAAGGTGGTTGATGTAGCCTTTAGCTACAGTTTTTCCACAGTATGTTTTGTTTAGGAGAGCCAGTGTTGCTTTTACTTTTTTTGTACTTTTTTCCTGATAGGTTAAAGTGTCTCACTGTAAGGCATTGTTAGTGCAAAACTCTGCTGTGTGGAAAAGTTTAGACAAATGTTCAGAAGTATGCAACTGTGAAGTGGTCAGACTAAAGTTCATGCGCAGACCACACTGAACAAGAGTTTTCAGTTTCACAAGTTAATTTACTGTGATTAGTTATATTAAAAAAAAAAAAAATAACATGATCAAACAGACTTTTAAATACATTTTATAAGTGACCTTCCTACCATCTGAGTATTTTAAGCTACAGAATAAATAGTGTACATTGTCAGTTTTGATCACTTTAATGCACTGACTGGGGTCAGTAAGATTATTCTTTTTTTTTTTTTTTTTTGAGAGAGAAATTAATTCTTTAATCAGCAAAGATCCAATTAAATTGCTCAAAACTTACAGTTCTACATTGCTATAAAAATGCTATTATAAGTTTCTATTGTGTTTTTTTTCCCCTGAAAAAAAGTTTTTTTTTTGGGTTTCCACAAGAATATTACATAATGCAACTGTGATAATAATAATAAATGTTTCTTGAGCACTAAATGGGCATATTAGAATGATTTCTGAAGGAACTTTTGACTCTAAAGACTGGAGTAATAACTGGTAAAATGAATTTTTTTTTTCATATTTTAAAATATATTAAATTGTAATGAAATGTCATAATTTTACTGTATTTTTGACCAAATAAATGCAGCCTTAAACATTTAAAAAAAAAATTTTTTTTACTGACCCTAAACTTTTGAACTGCAGTGTATATACAAATGTAATTTGATCAAAAGTCAAAGTCAAAGTCTGCTTTATTGTCAATTCTGCCACATGTACAGCACATACATACAGAGAATTGAAATTGCGTGACTCTCAGACCCATGGTGCATACAGTTAACAAAACACTAACAGTAGACGTAGAATGCAATAAATACAGTTTAAAATATAAAAAACCAACTATACAAATATACAAATAAGGACATTGTAGAGAAGAGTTTGATATTTTTTTTTAAATAACTGACAGCCATACTTTGGGTATATCACCATACAAACGTATCCTCGTGCACCTGGACGAAAGACAAATGTGCTTCAGAAGTAAACATCTATAAAACTAAATGAAAGGATGCAGTCCACAGCTGTTCCCTCAACTTATGGAAAGAGGGAAGGAGGAATGGAGAGAAGTACTTCGACAGGTTGGCTCGCTGCCTTTGTGGCTTCCAATTCCCCCAGTCTCTTCCAGCAGATCTTCTCCCTTCCAACAGCAACTTGCGCTAAAATATTAATAATCTCTGACTTTTATTTCAAATGGAAAACAAATAAGGGACTGTGGCTTTTCTCAAAGCAGCAGTTCTTCAAAGTCAAGATTTATAGTGTGGTTTAGAAAGCTCTGTGGTGAGAACTTTCAGATTGAATTTAGAAAACTACGCATTGCTACGCTGACTTGTGAAGCTTTTACACAAACATGGTTCTCTTGAAAAGTTGAATGAATCTAAGAAAGAAGCCTCTGGCACTAAAAGACAAAAAAAGCCATCTTCTTTTAGCCTAGAAATACCTTCAATGGAGCAAACAAAGGGAGTATATTCACATTACAGTCAAGCTACTTGAACTTGACACCTCGACTAATTGTTACCGTAGCCTTGGGAGTAAAGCTATCCAGCGCGAGATTCAGTGCAGCGTAAAGTGCCTTTGCAATCCGAGAGCTAACAATGGGACAATGGCTTATAGACACTCACTCTCTCTCTAACATTGCACTAGTGTACCAAACATCGACCTTGTTAGATAGGCAGGGGTAATAGTTTCCATTAGGTAGGCTGATAGCAAACGTCTGCTGCAAGCGAGGATGCTGCTTATGCCAATTAGAATGCATCCGGAAGCTCGGCATGTGGGAACTGTTGATGCAAGCACTCTCTGTGGGCTTCTGTAGCTCTCTATAGCTCAGCTGCTTTACGCTTTTCGCTCTAGTTGTCATGTGAATGAGAGCAAAAGCATCCATAACGTGAGACATCACAAGGACTTTTACTAACTAAGTCCAGAGAAGAGGATTTGCTCTTTCTCTACTGAAGTAACAAATGAAGGTTCATTGCATCCCTGACAATCAGAGAAAGACAGAAAAGGAGACATGGCACAAAAGAAACCTTACTTGCACCGTCAATGGAGAAGCCAGGCCCCAGAGAGGAAGAGATTCATTTCTCCTTTAGGGTTATTCATGTGCTCAAGTACCGGAATCGCACCACTTAAAAGGAAGAGAGATTGAGTTTTCTATTAGTATGGCACACAGGGGGATCCTGTGCGTGGGGGTGAACACATTGTCCTTGTTCTGTCAGTAGTAAACCTAGAGCAGGTCAGGACAGTTTGAGGCAATGTGTCTCACAGATTTCACCAGCTTAATGTAATGACATCTGACGGCAGAGCACAGAATCTCACCTTTAATGGCGAACTATGAAGGATTACAATATGTTCTCCTATCCAGGTTTAACATACAATCAAATAAATAAGTTATGTAACCAAAAAGTAGGGTTGAGACCCAAGGTTTTTATTCACAATCATTTCAATTTATTTAAAAATTCTGGAGGCACATGGCATTGGGTTCTGTCAACGGTTCTCACGTGCACATTCTGGAACATCGCACCAAAATACTTTGTGCGGTCACATTTGCCATTGTTTGGTGAAGTTTCACACAAATTTCAATAGGAATCCAAAAAAGGTTTCCTCATGCAGATTTCGCAACTAGTTCAAGTTGGTCTCGTGATTTTGCCATGTTGACCAACAGAAAGTTGCTTGGAATGAAAGTGACTTCTTTGTTGGCTGTGCTTCATACATCGCTAGCGCTGCAAAGAGGTGGAAAATTTCCGGTAAATTTCAGAAACATTCCAGGAATTTTGGAAGCTTGTCAGAATTTTTTGGAAGTGTTTGGAAATGTTCAGAATTTTTACCAGAAATTTTCCACCCCTTTGTAACACTATCCATTGCTACACTACTGACAATACACAATGGACCTTGTTGCCTGCAAAATCTAGCAGAAATTAAACAATCCAGAAAGGTTTGGAAGTGTTTGGAAAATTTCACTTTTTTTATTTACCAGATATTTTCCACACCTTGCAACCCTATAGATCACTATACTACTGACAATACACAATGGAACTTGTTTCCTGCAAAATTTAGTTGAAAAGTTAGATTCCCAGTTTGATTCCCGAGCCTGATTTCCAAATGAATGACTTATTTTTTTTTTAGTGAATGAAACATACAGCTTAAAACTAACTGTAGCACTATACTGTAAACAAGCCTCTAGTTGTGGACTCTTTTGACTTTGAAACACCTAGCAACCTCCCAAAAGGCTAGCTTTGTGGTAGCAACATTGCACAGAGAGAAACCACTCGCATTTATGTGATTTTCCTCCCAAGCCAGTTCAGGGTAAAACCCGCCCCACAGCCAATTTCATTGGTTAGCTCAATCATGCAGTCACCTGTCAAGAAAAGTTCACACTTCATGTATTAATGACCAGTGAAACCTTAAGAATTAGCTGAATGGTAGGCTTGCACTGGTTTGGGAAACCACGCCACATATTTTCAGATCTAGTCATTTTTGCGATTGCAGTTGGTGTCAAAATGACACCATTGAGAAAGTGACAACTGGAAATATTAGTACCTTGTTCATACATTTACAAGCTGTTAAAGTTTGATTTGAGCAGCAAGATCCCAGCAAAGCTAATTTGGTCACTCACTGTTATGAGCTTCCCACTGACAATACGTGCAAACAACAGTTAAAAGATGAGATGTAGCTGGACTTTAATGAGTAGCTCACAGCAGAGACTCAGAGCTGCTTGTAATTACTGCACACTGCAGAGGACGGAGAGAAAAAAAGCCTCCTGAAACACGACCGCATTCATCCAGTTTTGTCAGCTGAATACATTTAAAAGACACAAATGTCCCTTTAGCTGCAGGTGAAACCTATTAAAAACTTGGCTGGAAAACACTCAAACCAGCATACGGTGTGAAGCACCAGTCCTGCTCCCAGGGGTGGGCATCATAATGGGAAATATAGGCACCTCTTTACCATGAAAAACGGCGATTCAACAGAGTGTCACTTAATCAATGTTGGACCCCACAGGCGAGAGGTGGCTACAGCCTGTGGGCTCCCACAAGCTACTGAGCAATGAAGTGAGAATAAAAGATGGAGGGATGAAGGAGGAGGGTTTGATAGAGGTCGGCAAATGATTAGGCTCCCAAGGTGCTGCTGGAGAGCCCGGTCTGTCCCACTCAGAGGGAGCTACTTAAACGATATCATCCATCCTCAACACTCTGCGACAGGGAAAGAGAGAAAACACAAAAAGGAGAACTGCAAAGAGCAAGAGAGACTGAGCGATGGGGAGGCGGACAGAAATAAAGAGCTCTAGTTACAGACAGAGACAGCGTCTGTCTCCAAGGTATCAGACAGACTCAGGCAGAGAGTGAACAGGGGAGACAGCCAACAGGAACACATGGCCTAAAACAGCATTTCGTCCAAGCGGCTCCTCACTTTAACAGCTACCAGACTGTCAATGACAAAGTTAACATGAAATGGCATTCACAGTCTATTCTACTTCTGTACTTAGAAAATTCATAGACAGGGATGAAAACGTAGAATGGGGCTTAATTTTATCCACTGAATTAATTATATGGAGAAAAATGAGTTACATGCAGAATAAAGCCAGATGTTAATGCGATTGTGTGGATTTGCATCTTTCCTGTAACACCAGCGGCCCTACTTTGACAAGAGCGGGACAAAAAGGTCAAGAAGGTCAATTTCAAACTCGCTGTTTCCCGGTGTCAAATATAGCATTATTTTCTAATATTGACACTACTTGAAATTAACAATTTGTACAATTTTAGAAAGGCTCTTTTCTTAATAACTTTGCATATTTAATGTGAAATCTTTACCTCCTTCAAAGTTGTTGCAACCCAATCTCAAATGTGCTGACAATTATTCATGGTTTGAGTTGCATGAAAGCATGTCAAGTATGACATTCCACCCCTAAACATAGATTGCGTTGGTTGTTGCTTTATTTTAAAGCTCTTTAGTAGATAAACGTCTGTTAAAGTGAGGCATTTGCTGACTGCAGTCAGTTAAACGCTGTCTGTTTTCTGAAAGGATGGAGGTGGAGTCTTACCACCTTATCTCTTCAATTTCCACTTGCACATTACACAGTTCCCCATCTATCTGCCTGACAAGTGCTTCCCTGTTTGTTATCTCGCCTCTCCGGAATATTGAACTGTTTTCACCAGACTCGTCTATTCAACACCGATCAATCAACTGCACTCAAAACTGGTGCAAGTGAGGCTGTTCTGCCATGAAAATTTGGACTTTATGAGTCATTTATCTTGTAAAGTCTGAAATGTGCCAAACCAGTTTTTGAAAAAATGATAAAACATTATAAAATGACTTAAGAACTTAATATTGCAAACATGCTAAAATAGTAAAATTTTAGAAGCACAAAACAATTTAGTAGAACAAAAATTGAAAAAGAAAAAACAAAACGGGCGCCTAACAATACATGTCTTTAGTTATCATGCTAGCAGGATGGTAACAGAACATTTTTCGGAAGAGAGGGCTGTTACTAACATTTCCTGTTGATAAACCCCCACCCCCATTTTTTCTGCTATCGTCAAACGACCACCTCTTACTCCTTGACTTCCAAGAAAATGACAACGTGCAACCCAAACATGCTAATCTCACAGTCATCAGAGTGGAGGACTGACACGCGAGGGATCGCGCTTCAACGCAGACAGGATGTGTGTAAATAACAGCAGCATCACACACTGCAGAAACTCACTGCAAAGATCAGTTCATACAGATAAAGAAACCCAAAAATCTCTGTGAAGTGCCACAGGAATGGAGACATTTGCCTTGAATGGGTATTATTTTGAAGACAACACTGTATATTTAAACAAAACATGCTGCTGTGCTGTTTTGCAGTGGATGCCTTTAACTAGAATAAAAAGGGATGCACTATTTGTTGCACCTAAAAAAAAAAAAAAAGTAAAATTAAAATAAATTATCATCAATTTTTGAGCTAAAAATAAAAGTATAGGCCTTTAAAATAATTATGTATATAATAAAAATTGTATCTTTTATTACTGATATTAATTGCAACTCCATTAAACACAAATAAAATGTTAGTGAAAAATGTGATATGCAAAAAAAAAAAAAAAGTTTAATATAAAACTACCCAGTATGACATAAATGTACAATGGAAAAAGTCTTATTTATTTAACACTGCGAAACAAGCAGTTACGACAGTGCCACAAATAAAATAGTCATTTTTCACTACATAAATCCATGAAAAAGCACAAGTTCTTTGACTGATTTAAGGATACATCCGTTAGTCTTAGAGTGAAGGAATCGTAATGTCCAAGCAATAATGTGCCCACTAAGGTCCTTCTTTTCCCACCGTAGGAAGTAGGTCTCCATCATTGTCACTGTCCAGTTCATCATTGCTTATGATACGCAGTGGATTCCTCTGAAGGCACGGATCAAGTACCTCTCTACTGGTTGCTGCTTTTGTGGCGTCTCTTTCCGTCTCAGCTGTACACTGCTGGAAATAATCTCCCTCGCTCTTTCTCTCTCCCTCTTCCTCTGTGTTACTGCTGCTAATAGAGCGTCTTTCCCGAGGCACGTCCTCCTGAATCGTCAGCCCCGCCTCCAGCCTCTCTCCCAGCTCCTCAATCAACCGTTTGGGCTGTCGCAGCTCTCCACAGCCAGGCTGGAGCTCAACACGGAGGAGGGAAGCTTCAGTCACAGCATCTACCTTCAGAGCCTCACAGCTAACATGTGGTTCAAAAGGTCTGAGTCCCATTTGGTTATTTTCAGGTTGTGTTTCTTCAGGCTGTTCTTCCTCACTCTCTTCCTCATCCTCAGAGTCACTACCACTGCTTGAGTCTTCCTCCTCTTCTTCTGCTTCCTCCTTCACCACAAGTTCAGCAGCTTGTTCGAGTATCTCCAGCTCCAGGTCTAGATGGTTCTTCTGCAGTTTGGCATTATGTAGGGATTCAGCCAGCGCAAGCACATGCTTGGATCTGGTGAAAAAAAAAGAAACAACATTCAAATAAGTTTATTAAATAAAAAGATACTTATGACTAGACTTCTGCATTTAAGTGGCTCATTGCCCATACATTAAAGACCGAAAGGTTCATAATACACACTCATGCTTGTATGATTTTCTTTTCTTCACAAACCGAGATAACTAGCAGTTTAACCCACATTTTCAGAAAAAAATGTGCAAAAATTGTACCTTAAGGAGTACAACTTGTCCCTGGGGCAGTACCCTCAAAAGGACAACTGTGTATCTTATTTACCCATAAAAGTTTCAAAGTAGTACTTAAGGGTACATATTACTACTCTAAGGTATTAATGTACTGAGGTACTAAAGTAATTTTCTGCTGAAAATCTTGCCCTTCACCTTAATTCTCAAATCTTATTTGTACCTAATTCTATACAAATGACTCTGAAACTTTGAAAGTTGCTCAGGCCACATTTATGATGCTTTTTGTCATTTTAAGAGCTCAATAGCTCACCACTTACTTTGCATATTAAAGGAGCAGCATGAACATTCTGTTAAAGATCTACAGGTGCATTAATAAATTAGAATGTCGTAGAAAAGTTCATTTATTTCAGTAATTCAACTCAAAGTGTGAAACTCGTGTATTAAATAAATTCAATGCACACAGACTTAAACTAAAAGTTTAAGTTTTTGGTTCTTTTAATTGTGATGATTTTGGCTCACATTTAACAAAAACCCACCAATTCATTATCTCAACAAATTAGAATACTTCATAAGACCGATAAAAAAAAAAAAAAAAAAAAAAAAACATTTTTAGTGAATTGTTGGCCTTCTGGAAAGTATGTTCATTTACTGTATATGTACTCAATACTTGGTAGGGGCTCCTTTTGCTTTAATTACTGCCTCAATTCGGCGTGGCATGGAGGTGATCAGTTTGTGGCACTGCTGAGGTGGTATGGAAGCCCAGGTTTCTTTGACAGTGGCCTTCAGCTCATCTGCATTTTTTGGTCTCTTGTTTCTCAGTTTCCTCTTGACAATACCCCATAGATTCTCTATGGGGTTCAGGTCTGGTGAGTTTTGCTGGCCAGTCAAGCACACCAACACCATGGTCATTTAACCAACTTTTGGTGCTTTTGTTCTGTGTGGGCAGGTGCCAAATCCTGCTGGAAAATGAAATCAGCATCTTTAAAAAGCTGGTCAGCAGAAGGAAGCATGAAGTGCTCCAAAATTTCTCGGTAAACGGGTGCAGAGACTTTGGTTTTCAAAAAACACAATGGAACAACACCAGCAGATGACATTGCACCCCAAATCATCACAGACTGTGGAAACTTAACACTGGACTTCAAGCAACTTGGGCTATGAGCTTCTCCACCCTTCCTCCAGACTCTAGGACCTTGGTTTCCAAATGAAATACAAAACTTGCTCTCATCTGAAAAGAGGACTTTGGACCACTGGGCAACAGTCCAGTTCTTCTTCTCCTTAGCCCAGGTAAGACGCCTCTGACGTTGTCTGTGGTTCAGGCGTGGCTTAACAAGAGGAATACGACAACTGTAGCCAAATTCCTTGACATGTCTGTGTGTGGTGGCTCTTGATGCCTTGACCCCAGCTTCAGTCCATTCCTTGTGAAGTTCACCCAAATTCTTCAATCGATTTTGCTTGACAATCCTCATAAGGCTGCGGTTCTCTCGGTTGGTTGTGTATATTTTTTTTTCCACTTTTTCCTTCCACTCAACTTTCTGTTAACATTCTTGGATACAGCACTCTGTGAATAGCCAGCTTCTTTGGCAATGAATGTTTGTGGCTTACCCTCCTTGTGAAGGGTGTCAATGATTGTCTTCTGGACAACTGTCAGATCAGCAGTCTTCCTCATGATTGTGTAGCCTAGTGAACCAAACTGAGAGACCATTTTGAAGGCTCAGGAAACCTTTGCAGGTGTTTTGAGTTGATTAGCTGATTGGCATGTCACCATATTCTAATTTGTTGAGTTAGTGAATTGGTGGGTTTTTGTTAAATGTGAACCAAAATCATCACAATTAAAAGAACCAAAGACTTAAACTACTTCAGTCTGTGTGCATTGAATTTATTTAATACACGAGTTTCACAATTTGAGTTGAATTACTGAAATAAATGAACATTTCCACGACATTCTAATTTATTGAGATGAACCTGTATACATTTGAAGGTGTCATATGATGCGATTTCAAGTTTTCCTTTCTCTTTGGAGTGTTACAAGCTGTTTCTGCATAGATAAGATCCCTGAAATTGCAAAAACTAAAGTCTCAAAACCAAAGAGATATTCTTTATAAAAGTTAAGACTCGACCACGCCCCCCTAAAATGGCTCATTCAAACACACCCCCACGTCTACGTCACGATGTGGGGAGATTTGCAAAACACCGCCCAAATGTATATGCAATGAAAGAGGGTGGGACTTTTATTCTCGCTGTAGTATTGTTGCTGCCGCCGGCGCCATGTCGTGGAGACGCTGTGTTTCGTTGTGAAAGCGAAATGACTTTGTTTGGGCTTCCAAAAGAGGACACAACTAGAAATCAGTGGTTAAGTTGTATTTACAACACTGTTCCAGAACAGTTCAACCCAAATATTTGAGTGTGTATATTCGCTTCTGACTCAGCCTGTAAGTATGTTTTCTTATTTAAAGGTGCAATAGGTGATTGTCTTCAGAAACATTTTTTGTTATGCTGATTGAAAGTCTCTTCACATCGCGATAGCAATCATTAAGTTAAGTGGTCTAAATGTATTTATATATTCTGTGGAAGGCGTAGGACCAAGAAATGTTCATCCAATCAAAACGCTCAGTCCGAGCATTTTTATTGTCTTTCCTGCCTGCCTGTCAACGTATGTATTAGCATACCTCTGCGCACCCAGTTCAGGATACGTCATCAGCACGTTCATGCACGCTGTGCAGACAGAGCGAGAATGGCAGACAAACATCAACAACCCAATCTTCCTTCCTGGTATTGTAGTACTTTTACTAACTGTACTATAAAAGTTTTCTCACCGCTGAATGACACATGATGTAGCCCAGCGGTTCCTAATTCCAGTCCTCGCGCCCCCACGCTCTGCATATTTTGCATGTCTCTCTTAGTTAACACACCCGATTCAGATAACCAGCTCGTTGAAAGTGAGCTACGTGCACGAACTGTGTTCCGATTGACATGCTCCTTACACTCGCTTCTTTGCGCGGACTGGAATTGGGAACCACTGATGTAGCCTATTGTAGCAATGCTGTCTCTGTTATTCTGGTCTGTGAGCGTATATGCGTGCAGGGGGCGTGGCTTTAGACGCGACTGCAGGGATGTTTGTCGTTTCTCCGATCGCAAATGCAGACATGGTAATGTTCACGCAGCGCGATGCAACGCGACAATCAGAGTACGCCTCGCTTCTCAGAATGATGAGATTTGTAAAAATTGGCGCGTTTCAGAAAGGCGGGGCATAGAGGAGCAACAATAATGTAGAGTATGTGGAAAATAATGTGTTTTTTGAACCTTAAATCGCATAAACACATTGCATTACACCAAATACACAAAATAATGTTCTTTTTAGCAACGTCATATGACCCCTTTAATAATAAAAATAAAAAAACAGTACTGACCCCACACTTTTGATTGGTAGTGTACCTTGGCATTCTATTGAAGAAAGAAAAGCATACAGGTTTAAAACGACATGAAGGTGAGTAAATGATGACAGAATCTTTACTACTGGCTGAACAAATCCTTAAATAATTCATGTACAGCCAGCCAACATGTTTTTGTGATCCAAAAAATTGGGTTTGGCAGTTGAGCGAAATGTGGCAGAGTATATTTTAGTATTCAGTTCACAATACAGATGTCTCCATGGCTACTGTAGGAAGAACTCTAGGACTTCAGCGCATGCTTATCAGCTAGTGGAGAACTCATTTTACAACAGACACTTCACAAGCACGTATTTAGAGTGATATAAACATTAACCAGAGAGACTAAACACATATGTACTTACTAGCCAATAAGTCAACTGAAAAGTATCAACATACAAAGTTTTAACAAGTATAGAAATGATCTGAATAGTAGGTCATTTATATTAATTTGATTATTAATTAGGTGATGTAACATTCAGACAGTAGTCATTATTTTAAATTAGGTAAACATACATATATAGTAATTTTTTTATTATGATTACTGCTCAGTTGGACTGATCTTGTGTGAATAATGCACAAAGAGTTTCAGTAGCATGGATTTTTTTATATTTTAATTTTAATATTTTTAATATTCTTCTCTCTTAAACAGCCCTGTGGTATGTATAAATAAATAAATATAAATATATATATATATATATATATATATAAATATATATATATATATATATATACACACACATACACACACACACACATATATTTTATTATGACTACTGCCCACACAACCTTTTTCTTTTTTTACTAAGATGGACTGATCTTATGCGAATCATGCACAAAATATGTAATACATGCAATATTAAACGTCTGGACACTACAATAAATACATCAATGAGTTTCATTAATATCGCATGCTGCCACAAAATTCCCCTGGGGATAAGCAATATGCAAAGCAACCTGACAAAGCATTCACTAGGAAAAAAAATATATTGCTACAATACACTTAATGCAAAGATCCCAGTACTACAAGGGGCCTCGAGGCATACATTATTTATGTAGCAAATGCGACCGGGTGCTGCCAAAACTCAAGTGGCCACTATTCAGAGTTGCCTTTATCACCATGGTGATTAGCGAGCGAACGGGGGGGTCATGCTCCCTGACGGTTTTGAGGTCGTGGTCATTCACAAAAAGGATAAAGCATGCAAGTCTGAGCCGCCCCGTCTCTATTGACGTGCGTCGCCATACTCTGTGCTTCAATTAACCCACCGCTGAGAACCAAGATGCCTCGTTATCACGGCGCAGGCCTAATGATGTCCCGCACCGCCGGAGGACAGGGATTCCTAGCAGGAGAGCAGCGCTGCGGTCTCAGGAGGATATTGTGTACACAACACTTTAGTCACAAGTATGCTTGGCGCCTTCAGAAAGTGCTTATCTGAGATAAAGAGGCGGTCTGTGATATGTCAAGGAAAAGTCATGGTTAGATGAAGCAGCAAAACCGGTTGGGCACATTTCAGAGACTTTACAAGATAAATGTCCTCATAAAGGCCTTGAAAGTGATATAAATATTTTTTTGAGAATACCACACATGAAATGTCCTTACAATACCACAGATGTCACTGATAAAGATGTTTTGAAATGTATATAGGAAATAGGACGTAAGTTTTGTTAACAGGGGAGTAATTTATTTCCTACACTTTTTTTTTTTTTTAAAGAAATTAACACTATTTTTAAGCAATTATGCATTAAATTAATCAAAAGTGACAGTAAAGAATAACTTTTTTTATTCAAAGAATCCCATACAATCCTGTGTCAGTTTCCACAAAATATTAAGCAGCACAACTGTTTTCAATATTGATAAGAACAGCAAATCAGCATATTTCTTGAACAGCAAATCAGCATATTAGAATGATTTCTGGAATATGTCTTAAGTAAAAAAATAACAAAAATTAAGTCTTCAACCAGCAAAAGGGTCAATATGATTATGTTTACTAACAAAATCAATTTACAGTTTGTTCTATTTTCAGCTTTAAAGAATTTACCATCAAAGACCTTAAATCATATGACTAGCTTCAAAAGGTATAATAAAAATTAAAAGAGGAGAGGTCCAATGTCTGAAACTAACATTATTTGTCACTTAGAATTTTAGTAGCTTTTAATTATATTTTTATGAGGACATTTTCCCCCAAACCTTTTGAGAGAAATAAGTTCTTAATCACAGCACTTAAGACTGTTCTTTACATAAATGAAATCAACATCAAATATTTAAACGAGTATTTATAAACTGGCTAGACCACAACACAATAAATGCTCTGCTAGAATACATTTAAATAACTTGTGTATTTAATTCATGTATTCATATTAGCAACACATGCAACACCACCTACAAATACAGATCTGACAGCTACAGGTCACTGCAGTGCAGTGTCTACAGAAGTTCATAACTATAATATTATCAAATATCAGATAATAAACCAGAAGCAAACATTGAGTGTTATTTTGGCCTGACCCCTGGTTAATTTCTGACTCTGGACAAATAAAGTTCTCTGAAAAGCACCATGTGCTCTCAGAAGAAGAAAGAAGGTCCATAAAACTATTAGGCACTTCCTGGAGTAATGCGATTGGTGGAAGTCCCGTAGCAGTGGCGGCGGCGCTTCAAACATGTGCCATATTCGTTTTCTCCCTGTGGGAAGTCATTATTGAGTTAGCATTGTAGAGGCTCGCTTGTTTTCTGCATCTCTATCTCTCGCTCTCCTCCTTCACTTCTGTGGTGAGAGAATCCGCGTTTGCGGTGGAACAAAGGCCCCTTTTGGGGCAAAGGATAATGTTGTACACAATTCAGTCATTACGATGGCACTGTTGTGGTTTGCCTTAATTAACCGAGAAGGGGAGGCTTTCAAGGTTGGGAGAAGGGGGAAATAAAAACAAGCTTGCCGCAACAAAGACACACTAGAGGCAGCTTGAGAAAATAGTAGAGACCTTTATGTCTAGAGAGACGGGGTGAACCTGTGGTGAATTACTCGTCTACTTCAAACAAAGCTCTAGGGCTGTGTCTACATTAAGCACTTAAGATATACAAATCAAGGACACACAAGGATGAAATATACCTCCGACTTTTCAATGAGATAATTAGTCTTTAAGAACATTTAAAATGGTATTTTCACCGATTCACAGTGTCACTGAAACTAAGTAAATGATTCATTTTAAGGCTGAACTGTGAGTTGGACACATTTCAGTCAAGCCCTTACTACATTTACATTCATTGATTTTTCATTCAAAATGACTTGCATTTTACAAAATTGTGCCATTGCTTCAATCAGCCCTTTTCATATTACAAGAAGAGAGGATTCTGGGACACTGGAAAAAGAGACAGCACAGTCACTGCTCACACTGACTGTACAAGCTGAAGTGTTCAAATGCCGCTAAACCACACACTGAGAGGGAATATGATCCACTTATCTGTGTGAGCTCTAAGACCAGGATCACTTTCCTCACACCAGCGGGACACTTCAATCCTCCCTCCCTCTCTCTCTCTGTCTCTCACGCACTCAAAAAGACTATGAGACTATGTCCTACAGAGAAAGGATAGTATAAATGTTCAGGACTTTTCTGTCATAGAACTCACATAATAAACAATGCAAGACTCTTGTTTAAGTGTTTCAGTAAAATCAATAAACCATAACAAATTAAATCTGTATTTCTGCTCACAAAGATTTAACTAAAGAAATGAACTTTTTTTTTTTATATCAGTTGTCTAAAAAATAAATAATGTTGTGATCACACGACCACTAAAACACTACTTAGTTGGTAATCATGATATTGATATATTAATACCTTTCTACATAATTCTTGGATCATTCACTAAATGCAATCTTGTGGGCTTCTAAACAGAATATCACCAACTATTGTGCATTCACCAGGAAAGAATGGTATCACATGGTATGGTTCAAAGCAGGTAATTTAATATTTTTTTATGTGTTGTTATTATTCACAATTTTAAATAACAGCCATGTATGCTTACCATGCAACAGAAATGTTTGACATAATATTTTAAGCTTAAATAAGTAAAAAAAAAAATAAATAAATAAAAATAATAATAATAATAATAATAATAATAATATATATATATATATATATATATATATATATATATATATATAATTGAAAATGAATCATATATATATATATATATATATATATATATATATATATATATATATATATATATATATATATATATATATATAATTGAAAATGAATCATTCATATATATATATATATATATATATATATATATATATATATATATATATATATATATATATATATATATATATATATATATATATTAATTATTAAATGCATTATTTCATAACGCAAATTGTGGTTTTTGATGAAGATTAATAATTACCTAATTGTCATCATAATAAAACTATAAAATATAATTATATAAAAAGTTTTTGCATATGGTTATGGAATACTTAAACATGAATTTAATTCATTATTAGACCATCATTCTTACCATTATGTAACTATACTGAAATTCCGTTATAATAAATTTCAGCAATAAATCAGTCCTGGGTGGAAAATTCACCTGCAGGTATTTCTACATTGGCATGGGTAGCTAAAAACTTGTGTGTGATGCCAAGCCCTAAAATCAGTAAAGTCCAACAATATTAATTCCTTTTCATAATCAGCATGCAGTCTTTACACATTTTCCCAAACAACACCAAAGCTGATCAGAATGATCAGAAGCAATCCTCTCGAATCAGATGGCGAACTAGTGAAATGTCAGCGAACAAAACCAAAAAAGTCATGATCAAATTCAAAGCCATCCAAACTGAAGTGACAGCAATCCTTAATAACATAAACAGCGCTATTAACATGCACACACACCAAACTCAGATTTCCCTCAATGCTAGAGGGGAATTTCACAATTCACTTAGCTACTGAAGCAAGAAGTGAAAACAGTTTCCCACAGCTCTTTACTCTTTCGTGATTTAACACTAATTGACAACAGTTACATCCACTCTGGGGCAACTGACCACAAAGCTTTACAAAACCCCTGACCCATGTGGCCCCTGGAGGCCTCCTTGCCCTCAAGCCAGGGGCTCGAGTCCCTGGAGAAAAACACTTGGCTGAGCGTCAATACTCTGACAATGTGTCGTTTCTCAATGTCAGAGAAAGCAACTTTCTCATTCTGTCAAAAGATAAACCCTTAAGCTCACCTTTAACAGGTTGCCATGGTTGCCGTTCAGAATCTGACTGACCCAATTAAGGAGTCTGAACACAAAGGGAAAATGGAAAGCAAGGCTCTGTCAGATAACAGTGCCATTGCACTTAGTGAAACACAGTAAGTTACACCTCATCTTTTCTGTTTTCTGAACTGGGCGAAGAGTCGACTCACTGGAGTGATTCTGAATGCTGGATGGGAGGGGAAGAAATGATAAGAAAATGCCAGTGGTCTCAGTAGTCTGGCACCGAATCTCAGAGCTCGGCATCAACAGCACACATTGAAGCCACACTGAAATGTGTAACTGAAGTTCATCTGCACTGACCGTAATTGACTGCAGAGTTGCTATAAGGTGACTTGTAACAGCTGACAAAAGTACACATTGTATGGAAGTTTTGCAACTTAGCTAATGTCTGTAAGCAAAATTTTGTATGATTTTAGTTTCTCTAGAGCTATGAGATCATTCCATACCAGATATTTGTTAACACAAATCTGCTTTTCTTTGTCTCCCGCAAGTCTGTTGTTTTAAGCCTGGTACACACCAAGCCGACGGTCAGCCTTTCGGTCAACGTGGGGCCGTCGGTGAGCGACGGTCGGGCTAGTTTGCTTGGTGTTTTCCACTCGTCGGCGTTAGTTTGCCTGATTCAACATGCTGAATCGGCATCGGGCCGTCGCAGACCGTCAGTGAGAGAGAGAACACTGATTGGATGTTCAGTTTAGCGAACGAGTCCGTGCAGTGTAAGTAAATGAAAGCGGCACAGACAAAAGGCTGTTTTTTGATGTGACATGATCTTGCCCAAGCATTCCAATATGCGAATGTTTCCATAACAACATGAGCTGCTTAAAATAATTAAAGTTATCACGTTACTGATATTCAAAATGGTAAGCAAGTGCTGCTTCGTTTACGTTTCGTATATCTGTGTTTATCTCGTATATCTTTGTTTCGGTTTCTCCGTTAGAATAATGAATATTTACTATTGATAGCTGCTGATATAGACAGCTAACTCCTCTCACGCAGGCGCAGAACGCACGTGTTCAGTTTGCAGTCGACTGAAGTCTGTGCGTTGCCGACGCGAGGCGACAACACCGTCGGCTTTCGTCGCCGCTAGTTCTTTGAAGTCGGCTTGGTGTATACCGGGCTTTAAACAAATTTAAACCTCCAGATACGAACAAAAGGATGCTATTTTATTGATCTGTTTTCATTTCCAAATGTTAAATATTCCTGTTAACGATCAGAAGTTCACTAGAAGTTTACTAGAAGTTTGAAAATAAACCAAAATGCTAAACTAAATAAAATAAAAATGCATTTTATTTAATTAATACCAAAAAGATAGAACTTTAGAGTCTATCATTATTTATTCATCCTCATGGAAGTTCACAGCACAAATTCAAATTCATTTTATATCGACAAGGACTGTCAAACTCCAACAAGAAAGTCCATATGACTTCCTATATATCTTCTGAAGATATATCATAGCTTTGTGTAGAGTATATTTGACTTTTTATGGTGTTTTTTTCTCCATTTTGAAGCTTGACGGTCTGTGATGACTATATAATTAATACTGAATGGAAAAATGCATGTGAAGATTCTTTAAAAATTCAATTTTTTACAGCATGTAGGTTTGGAACACCACGAGGATGAGTAAATCATTACAGAATACTATTTCAATAAATAATTTAGGTGTTAGGGGCTCAGCTAAAAGAAAGTTTGGATCCTCTGCAATAGCAGATGGATATGGAACAAGTTCCCTGACACTATTCGAACCATTCGTAAAAGTGATGGTGGCTACTTGTCAGGCATGTTGCCATCAGCATGACAGACCATGAATTTATGGATCCATGTCAGTCAAACAGCCAGAAAGAGGAGTGTCCAACTCAATCCACTTTGTTTCACTGTTGATCGGGGGGCCCGCACAGAGACTTAAATCACACTTGAAGTCTTTAAGACATCATAAATTTGAGCACAGCATTCCTGCAGTCGGGAGGACTTCAAGAGTGAGAACGCCGGTCGGATTGCAGAGAGACAGTATAAATCATGCGCACAGGGGCAGCTTTTATTAATCCCAGCATTCATCATGAGCAGCTGATCGTGTCTGACTGCCGATAAGAGATTTGAGGAGGAACTGCTGCCACAGATGAGCCTGGATAACATCTATAATCTAGAGATCTCACAAAGGCTACTTTCACACAGCCAGAGGTTAATTCACTAAACAGCTGTGTCACATTTCACACCAAAAACCCGCAGGAACAGGTCAGAACAACGATAGAACAGTGCACAAAGGAATGAATGGAACAATAGAACAATACAAGAAGGAATGGATGGGTGAAACGATAGAATATACAGATGGATGAATAGATGGTATGATAAAACAATATGCAGATGGATGGATGAATGGATGGAATGATAGAAAAATATACTGTACGGATGGATAAATGGCCAATTAGATGGATAGAATGATAGAACAATCTACGGATAGATGGAACAATAGAACAATATACAGATGAATGAATGGATGGAATCATGGAACAATATATAAATGGGCGGACAAACAGATGGAAGATGGAAAAATATACTGTACGGATGGATGGATGGTTAAATAGATGGATGGAAAAATAGAACAATATATAGATGGATGCAAAGGTGTAGGTTTGCTTTTGACATTGGTGGGGACATAACTTCTTAGGTATATGTCACAGGCATGACCTTTTAGATGCGTCTGAAATTACAAAAACATAATACATATATTTAATTGTTTTATCAAAATTATTGCTAGGGACAGTTTGGTAGTCGCTGGATATTGGTAGGGACACGTCCCTTGCATCCCCCCCTAATTCTATGCCCCTGGATGGATGGATGGAAGGATGGAACAATAGAACAATATGGATGGATGAACTGATGGAACGACAGAAAAATATACTGTATGGATGGCTTAACAGATGGATGGAACGATAGAACAATATACAGATGGACGGATGGATGGAATGATAGAAAAAAAAACAACATACGACGGATGGATGGATGGATGCATGGAATGATAGAAAAATAAAAACAATATACAGACGGATGGATGGAATAATAGCTAGATAGATTTTGCCCAGCCCTGCTGTGAACCTGCTGTGAACATATGAATATATGGATGGATGGATGGAATGATAGAAAAATAGAACAATATACGGATGGATGAATGAAACGATAGAACTGTATATGGATGAATGGATGGAACGATAGAAAAATATACTGTATGGATGATGGATGGCTAAATAGATGGATGGAACGATAGAACAAAATACAGATGGATAGATGGATGGATGGAATGATAGAAAAATAAAAACAACATACGGATGGATGGATGCAATGATAGAAAAATAAAAATATACAGATGGATGGATGGAATAATAGAAAAATATACAGATGGATGGATGGATTGAGGGAATGATACAACAATATGCAATAGACTGATTTTGCCCAGCCCTGCTGTGAACTTAACGACAGCTTAGCATTCTAAAAAAAGACTGACAAGCGCATTCTGCCGCTGTGTGAACGCAGCTAAAGATAACTTGCTCAGATAACTGGACTGGGGCGTCCTTCTGGGAGGATTTTTTGGGAAGAGAGAATTGTTTAAATAATCTGACAGAGGATATGTCAGATGTTGAAAACGCTGTCACAACAAACCTGCTATGATAACAGGGAGTTGTCTACACAAACCAGAGCAGTGGGGATTTGATCAAACGCTCCAGCACTTAAAAGGAGGAGCAAGTCTCCTGCAGTCACTTTCCATGACAAGAGGGGCTTTGTCTGAACTCAAAGGAAAAGTTTGCAGCAGTGTTTCAAGACAACTAAAGATACTCTAAAAGGATGCAAACTGGAAATCAATTTTCAGCGTGATGTTGAGAGATGTCAAACGCCTCAAGGCAAGTAAGACTAAGATACATCAGCGGCACTAGAGTGCTGTCACAGATCCTGCAAGCTGTGCCTTTCAACAGCTCCCCGGTCTGCTTTTCTTTTGTTCTGTTCAATAAAGCACGGAAGAAGGAGAGGAACAGAGGAACACAAGCATTCATTCACAGGTCAATGCTACTGATGCCTCAGATGATGCATTTACTGATCGATGGAGAACAAGGTGCACAGTCACCCTAAGGACAACTTTTAATATTTTATGTTTATTTTATTTAAAGAAGAAGAGGAGAGAATAAAGACACGATAGTGCTTTGCCTAATTTGTCTTTTTAACTCAGAGGCCCAGCAAACGCGATTAAGCTTTCCAGCACATTGATGGTGGAACTGTGCAGTTCTCTGAGGACCACAGACAAAGAGTCTCTGTACCTACCTCCGTCTCTCTCTTTCATTTTCTCCCTTTGTCTCATTGAGAAAACAGGCACATTTAAACTCTGCCATTTTACACATCCATTATTAATTAGTTGTCAAGGCCGCGTTCTTGCCAGAAAATCTACACTTTGGCAAAACATAGGACTGAAAAATTTCGCCATAATCCCCACAGGACATTTATCGCGTCTGGGCACTGGGCCTACAACTTCAGATACACATTTTTCAACTGGACTCTTTATAGACAAGCATACGCCTTTAGCTGAACACCAGCCGGGAAGCAGAGTATATCTCATTACTGAATTATGCACCGGCTGTAGTTTGCATTTTAAACGTGGAAGTGATTACAAAAAATGGCGAGCAGAAATCATGATTGCAATACCATTCATCATGAATCAAGTTCAAGCACTGTGGTTCTGTTTAACCACCAGAGACTGAACTAAAACAAAAATGATAAAATGGATAGTTTGGACTCCTAACTTCATCATTTTTGTCATACTGTCATACTATCGTTTACTGATTTTGCATTATGGCTAAGTCTAGAGCATATCTCATATCTCTTTCACACATGGTGTGAAATGCGACCTGGACATGATTTTGTAAGATTTAGACCCCTTACCCCTGGTAAAATCACTGTAACACCCATCTCGTGTGGCTTACTGCTTTAATGGACCGATGATTTAGCTTTCATAAGGGATTAATGAAACTGGTATGATAAGCAGACAATCAGATCTAGGACACACTTAATTTAAGGTTGGCTGATTTAGGCAACATTGTACTGGATTGAACATACTTGACCCTCTGGATCCAGATGCAGTAGTCTGTGATGTAGAGGTCATTGAGGATATAGGCTGGATCGTTCTCCCGGAAGATCTTATGGATGGCCAGCAGACACTTCAGGACACATGCCTTCCCTGTGACAAAGAAAACAAGCAGTAAATCAGTCTTTTTTCTTGTTTTAAGCATAAATTTAAGTTAGTGAGGCTTATGCTTAAACCAATGGGGTAACACAATTCTCTGAAAACAGTTTGATATAGTTGGAAATAGCAAATGTGTCATTCTAAGGATCCTTGGATTTTTTTTTTTTAACCAGAAAACAAGACAAAAATACAGATAAAAGCTTTTTTCTTTTTTCTTTTTTTTTAGCAGTGAAGACAGCTTATTTAGTGATCAACTGTGCAACTTTTGTTGGTGGAAAAGTGGAAATCTGTGCTGAGCCAATGCTTTTTGAGCACTCAGGAAGATGATTGTATTTTCTATTCTGGCAGATGCTTCCACAACACACAAAACACACCCACAAACACCTTAAGGGCACCGTGCCACAGCGATGATATTTGTTGTCATAACACCCGTCTCCCAAATAAGGTGCAAAAATATCCCCTCAGCGCAAAGCAACGGGCTCAGTCATGAAGCGAAAGAAGGCCGTGAGGATTCTCGAGCCGCCCACAGAATAGCCTGGCAGCCGGTGGAGACATTCCAGCCGCCTCAAAAAACAAACAGTGCACTCGTACCGAGGAAAGCCTTACACAAACATTTGGTTCCCATTTAAGCTGGAGCTCTTACCCGGAGAAGCCGTCATGGCTTCCAGCTTCAGGACATGCGAGAAAAACTCCAGGAACTTGAACCGTACTCTGTCTTTCCCCATTCTTCCTCTCTCTCTCTCTCTCTCTCTCTCTCTTTCTCTGACCTCCATCCATCTATAATTTAAGGGTTTTCTACTTTTCTTCACTGCTCCCTGGGAGAATGGAGGAAAAGTAAGCTTTGGATTCTTCCAAAGACCAGCTGTGGGACTGTGCGGTGCAGTGTGCTGGGTTTAGATTGCATGTTGAGCCAGTTAATCATGTGCTGCAATCAGGTGTCTCAGGGGAAGAAGTTGAGGAGAAGAGCAAAGAAGAGAGAGAAGAGGAATGGGGTGACAAGGTTAGATTCAGGCCCTGGAAGTACAGATGGTAAAGGTCCACGGGGTGCCAATATTTAAAAGGACAATCTCACGAAGCCTGTCTAAAAAAATGGCAAGGTCATATTTCTCCAAAAAAGTCAAAAGAAAGAAAATGAAACCCATTTTTATGGACATCAAAGGTGTGCTTTTTATTTCAAAAATAAATCATCAAGTGCATGAATCAGCAATCATTTGAGCCTGAAATGTGGCTCTGTTTCCATTTCAGACTTTTAAAAGCACAACAAAGAGATTCAGTCACTGGTAAAACTTCTAATATAACAATGATATACATCTGATTATCATGTTGCTTGCACAACATTTTATTTCATTAGATTACACAGCTACTTTTTGAGAGGAGAAAGATATTTTTTTTGTTATTTTAATAACAAAATATCATGACAGTATAATTGTGCTTATTTGTCATGAAAATCATGTAAAAATTCAAAAAAAAAAAAAAAACAGGTCCATCAAACAATTTTTTTTTTCTTTGATTTTGGCATGAAATATGACCTGGGTATGTTGTTGACAAGCTTGGTGAGATTTAGCCTCAAACCACCAATTTATTAATCATACAAAACTGTGACACTGACTGCTAGCTGTGGAAAGCCCTTACATGACTGAACAAAGCAGCTAACCTCGAGAAACAGCTGCAAAAATTACATTGAAGGACACTGACATCAAATTATACTGCATCAAATGGCCTACATCTATCATCGTGAATTCTGCAATGTATTTCTTAAGATTGATCACGTTGGGTTAGAGATGACAATTCCTGCAAAGCAAAACAATGAATCTCAATAAGCTACGATGGAACTTGGCAAAAAGAAAAAAAGTCAAGCTCTGACTGATGTGAAAGTTTTTGAAATGCCATGAAAATGAACCTGCTTCCAAATCAAAAGACAAAACAACTTCCCCAAATTAAACATAATGAAACAATTATAATGTATAATTGATCAAATTGATTGATTAAATGATCAAAAATTACAATAAAAAAATTATAATGTTACAAACTATTTCTTTTTCTTATTTTCTGCTCAAAGAATGCTTAAAAAAGATCTATCATGGTTTGCACAAAAATATTAAGCTGTTTTGAACATACGATAACAAATTTTCTTAAGCACCAAATCAGTCAAAATGATTTCTGATGGATCAGGTGACACTGAAGACTAGAGTTTTGACTGCTGAAAATTCAATTTTACATCACAGAAATAAAATCACATTTTAAAATATACAGTTATATTAAATTCCATCTGTACATACATTTTTATGAAGGGGTATTTACACCAGCAATTATGCCGAGTATATATTTTATATATATATATATATATATATATATATATATATATATATATATATATATATATATATATTTATGGCATTTAACATGGGGCTATGCAGGTAGCTACAACAAAAAGTTGGGAAACACTGCTCTAACTGGCAAGCCGATACCAGTGCAGAGCAAAACAAGCGGAAACCGAATCCAAGCTATGCAGTTAAATGAAATACAGGCAAGCCTCTGAGAGTTCAGATTATATACGAGCGTTTATATTTGCCCACAGTGCATCTTCTAGGCCGTTACCCACAGTCTCCCTCCTCAATCTCCTTGAGGGCCCGCTGGCTTTAGCAGGATCTGCCAGAGGGCTGTTCAAATATTTACCCCTAGATAGCATTTCCATCACGACTTTACTTGTGCAGCATCATTAATGGGTTTGTTTTCCTACTAACTACAACTGTTTGCTTTCACTGCTGCTTAAGCGAAGTGCTTCAAATTAGAGTACACACACATCAGATACACACCTCCATTCATGTTCCACCAACAGATTAATTACCCAGGAGTCACGGTGTGACAGGGCAGTCTGCTTTCCGAGGGGAGTCACACCGTTGTTACCGTTCATTAAAGGGGAGCCTTATTTCACATGGGGCTTTGATGGTTGTAAATCTACAAATTGTAGACTGGAGTGAAATGTCACAGACTCTGCGTGAAAATATACGCCACTGAGTAGATTACAACTCAGCGGTGTGTTTACAAATCTGCACCTTGAGGAGAAGAGTAAGAGGACCAGTGTAAACCTCAGAGAGCAGATGGATATGATCTTATCAAGGCACATTTAAAAACCTCTAAGGGCAGACAATTATTCTGAAATACAATTTCAACTCAATTATGGAGCGTTCCGCATTGACAGTGATTTAATTTCAGGAGATCACTAAGTCGCTGCACTGCTGGTTGCTAGTAGGTGTTTCTACATAGCTGATCAGGTAGATCACAGGGGCGCTCTTCCATTGTTTGTTACTGCTCATTTGCATAGAGTTCAACATTAATAACTGCACCTCTAACTGTCACATCCAAAACCAAACTTCATTGGAAATTAAACTTCCTCTGTCAGTGTAAACAGTATTCGATGCAGTGCCATGGTCCACTGAATTGTTCCTCATGAATCAATGGAGCATTAAAGGGCACCAATTATGTAAAATCCACTTTTACATGGTGGACATAAATGTGTGTTGGCAGTGTGTGAACAAAAACACTTAACAATGATAACCCCGCCCCCACTCCTTATTTTTAAATCCCCATTAAACCAAATCACTCACTAGGGCTGCTTTGATTCTCTAAGCAATGTGACGTCACATTGCATAGGGCCCAGCATTTGCTTTTGGCTTCCCATATGTATGACTAAATACCGGTTCTCTCGCTCTGTCATGTTACTTCTACCAGCTGTTTACTGCTGTACATATGCAAAGCAGAGAGACGTATACGCTACGCCCTATTCTGGAGAAGGGGCGGGAATATGCAGCTCATTTGCATTTAAAGTGATACACACCAAAACAGCTCTTTTTTAGACGTACCCCAAAAGTGACATTTTCCAGATGTTTGAACTGTGGGGTATTTTGAGTTGAAACTTCACAGACACATTCTGGGGACACCCAAGACCAATATTACATCTTGTAAAAAGAGGCATAATTGGTGCTCTTTAACTATATATCTAAATGTATGTATGTCTTTTATCATCATCAACATCCAGTTTTCAAATGCCTTATAAATATAGCCTCATAAAGATAGCATGAAATAACATTTCTAAGCATTCAATCTAATGTGACAGTTTTTGCAGGTGTAACAATATTCAGTATCAAATAATAGAGTGGGACTTCAGTTTATCCACCTTTACTTGATTGGATCATTTGCTTGATTGGGCTACTGGTTAGTCTTATGGCCCAATAGAGAGTATTGTTGCATTCTGTCCAACTTATGCAAGACAACTAACATGAAATGTGACTTATGTTATACTTTGTTGTAAGGTTTTCTTTAGTTAAATTGTTTCTGAGGCAATTCACATTTTGATGAAGGATTATGAAATCCTTCTATTAGAATTATGTGTTTAGAAGACCAGCAACATTTATCATTAAAGTAAATAATGTTGATTTTGGTTTCTATCTGGTCTTTAGAGTCAGCATGAAAGCAAAACTAGCGGTCCTTTCTTAATACATTCCTAGTCTCACTGTGAAAGATACAGAGGTGGACCATTTTCCTAAGAAAAAAAAATCATATTTGTAATTTTCCATTAAAGAATAGGTTTTTGGCCCACCTATGAAAAGATTTTCTAGCTAACATCAAGTCCCCTCCTTTTTTAACCACCTGTCAGGATTCAATCATTTCCTGTTGGAGGAACACTGAATTTCTTCACTGAATAACATTTTATGGGCCTAAAATGGATTGAAACACTCATCTTCCATGAGTACATTTTTTTTTTTTTTTTTTTTGTCAGCAGAGGAAGCTGTCAGTACCTGACATGAACCTGTGATTGGTGAGGTGTGATTTTGATTATCTAATCTTGTTCTGTCATCTAGTCTCTCTTCTAACTTAACTTTGCAATCAACCATACCCTGCTAATCCCAAATCTAACAAGGCCTGTAATTGCAGTTATGAGCACTAAAATCAACATGTGTTGGATAATCTCACCACACACACCCAAAAACGTGTTTACACGGTGCTTCTGTCTCTCCTACAGATGGCTTCTTTGATTTAAAGGCTGCTCCTCTCTCAGAGATATCAAAGCCAACAGTGTCTACTCTGCAGAATTGCTGATTTCTTCAGAAGTGAGGAGACATCCCTTTCGGATTCCCTCGTTCTTAACCTCCCTCCCACTTACACTGACAGAACAGCAAGACTAAGCACACCAAGACATGACCAATCGGTTGACTTTCCTGTCATGGAAAACGTCTTTTACCAAAGCACCCCGCTGTTCAGGGAGGGTTGGTGAGCGTCGTGTTAAATTTGGTCCCGAGTGAGCAGCTCTGTCTGCTGTGGGTAAATATAGGTTGCCTGTCAAGCTCTTGTTCTCATTAGTCCCTTAAAGTCAACATGAAATAGGATTCGCAGCTCACACTTCAGTAAAGTGATGTATTTCAGAGATTAACCAAAAAAAAAAAAAAAAAAAACAGTAAAAATATCTAAATATCCCTAAAATCAGATAAATTCACTTGAGAACCAAAATTGAATAAGATTTAAGACTTGTTTTGAACAGTTTTATATTTTAATATTATATTTCCAATTTTGAATTTAGTTTTTATTAAATGCATAAATAATGAAATAAAATAATGAAATAGATTAATACAAATAAATTAAAATAACTTTTGAGCTTTCAATATTCGAGATATACTCTTTGGCCATTTTACACAATTTTTTTGGAGAAGGATTTTTGATCAGGACATGAAGGATGAAGACCAGGTTTATTCACAAGAATATCTCAATGTATGCCAATGTTAAAACCTCTTTTTTTTTACCTTAAAGATTAAAAATATATATATATCAGTAACAAAAATAACAGCTCTTAACAGTAGTCTAAAACAGTCTTAACTAACTTTTTGGTTACTGCTTATTCAAATTTAAAGATTGTGAAGATGAGAAACGTGTATTAAAGTAAACAGGTCTGTTTTGATTTCTTGTTGACTTTATTTGTTGTTTTTCTGAATATTTCTGAATATAACTGACAAATAAATGTTAATCGGATAATTTTAAGAAACTTTCCCCCATTGAAGTTGAAAGAGATATGCTCGCTTTCATTGTGGTGGCAGCAGGGATTCTGGTAATGAGGTGGAAGCACTGCAGGGTTTATAGGGTGAGGAACAGGTCACACGTTTAGACTTGACCCTCAACCTGATCCCTTGGTGGCTTGGAAATGGCTAAAAGGTCTGGGTTTAACTGGGAAGTAAAGAAAGAGAGACAGAACTCACCAGACTGAAAAATGCAAGCGACGTCTTTCACAGCTCTTGTGATCAGGGAGAAGTGCCGATAGAGCGGGTAGCACAATGTCCTCCTGCCGAAAGACACCAGCACATCTTGTACAGAGTGATATGTCTGTAACACACACACACACACACACACACACACACACACACACACACACACACACAAGCACAGTCTGTAAATTGCTCCAGATCTGTCCATGCATATTACATCAATCATTTTTTAACTCCACTGGTAATTACAGCAATTTGCTCTAATTATTCCCAACGACTTCTCGTTTTATTAGCAGGGTAAATACTAGGTCAACTTTTAAACACCTTGGCAAACGGCGTGCTTAATTGCAGACAGTGCTTAATCGCTTGCCTCCGAGTTCTTCATAGTCTAAGCATCCACAGACAAGCGCTTTGGGGAAAAAAAAAAAAAAAAACACGTCTTTTTTCTCTCTCCCTTTTCTCTTTGCGTTTTCCAGCCTCCCACTCTCCCTCCCCTCTGCTATTCTCTCAGCAGCTTGTTAAGAATGCACCCGGAGTCATTCTAGCATGTCATCATAGCTCATGCACTCCCCCAGGCTATTAAACACTGGTGTAAATAAGCCTGCTGAGGGGGGCGGCTTACAGAGCACTGCCGGCCGGGGGTTTACAGTGGTTAGGCAAAACAGAGGGTGGGAGAGGAAGAGAAATGAAGGAGATTGAGAGAGAAAGAGAGTAGGAGACAATGACAGGGTGTTGAAGAGAAACTACATTAGCATTTCCTGAAGGAAATACCAGTGCTTGCAAGATAGCTAAAGAATAGAGTTGAGGTTTTAGGACTCTTCGGTTTCAAGTCTTTGTTCTGCAAAAATGAAAGCAGTGTCTTGCATTCTATTGGCTGTGCACAAGAATCGTCATACAACGTAACAGCATCTTTGCAAAATGAAGGTGGCATTAAATGGTTAAAAAAAATGCAAGAATGTAAAGACCAATAACGAGTTAGTATGCAAATAATTGCAAGAATAATAACTTATTGTAATTTGTTATTCAAAAATTAGAAATATTTCTATCATCATTTTCTTATCACATTTTGTCAGATCTCAATGAGAGAACCAGGTCAGTCTTGAATGAAGGCTGTCATTCAGCCTGACTGTATGAACTGGATCAACCAATTCACAGGAAAAAAATAAAAAATAAAAAAACACTCAAAATAACAACTTATATGCTTTTAATGAGAAAAAAATGCAATACACCAAAAAATAATACAAACTACAAATAAATTAATTACATTATAATAAAACATGTAATTAAAACATATTAAAGACGAAGAATTGCCATTATTTGGCAATTATCTTTTTCTTTTTTTCTTATTTTTATTAAACGATTGACTAAATTAAATTAAACTGAACAACTAATATGGTTTGAACAAGAAAAAAAAAAAGTTTCTAGTGGGCTAAAATTTCAGTTGAAACAGTCTTAGCTGTTTCAACTGAAATAAACTTGAACTGACTGATCTTAAAATATATCAGTGCCTTTGTTTTGTCTCAAGATGCACACCAGTAATGTTTTTTTCCAAGCATGTTTATAAAAATTACATAAATGTCCTAATTGAACTATGGCCTAATTCTGGCTTAGTCTAAGCCCTGTCTGTGAAACCGGGCCATATAATATTAATTTAATAATAACTTTTTTTTTAAACTATTAACAAGAACCATAGAGACAAATGAGTACAATTTGTCAACAAATATTTCAGTATGGTTTTATGCACTGGAGCAACCAGTACATTGAAAAGAACTCAAGAAAAGACTCAAAATTCACAAAGTTTTTATGAACTCTGAAGCAGAACTAGGCCAGGTGTCAAGATTGTTCAGTAAATAACAAAAATTGTCTGTTTCTAGCATAAAACCTTCATATAATTTCATAAGTCACAAACTAAAAACACAGAACACACAAAGCTGAAATGATCTACAAATCCAATTTTGAGCCTGTACTTTAAGCCATTCAGGCTGAATTAGTTGCAGAAGTTTAATACATAAGGTCAAAGATTAAGAACAAACTCCTAACATGATTGTTTGAGGAATATCAATGTAGCGCTGCTTTGCAAGCACTACAAAGGAAACAGTGAACGAGAAAATGAGGGCGCAGAGAGTTTGTGCTGTGTATGTGTGAGAGAGAGAGCAGGCAGTTGGAGGATCTCATTACCACCCTTCCATTATCAGTATTGCAGTAGAGTGCTGGCTCTCAGCGCTCTGAGCTGGGAGAGGTGTCGGGTTACTCGTCCTCATTGTCACACTCGCGGTGGAAATATGGGGGATTAGGGACTGCTGCCGCCCCAGGAGTCAGGATACACGTACACACACGCACACAAAGTTTGGAGCTCTCACTCAAACCACACGCAAGCAGTTTAAGGGCGAATTTGTCTCTCGCTACGGCGTCAACTTTGGCACAGGATGCATTATGCGGATGGCGAAATGTAAATGCCTGTCTGCTACATTTCACTATACACACATGCAAGTTTATGCAAACTACTGATAAGCAGGAGTAATCGAGAACTCAGGAGAGACAATGATCGTTCATGAAAACGTGTTACTGGATCGTTTGTGAACTTTGAAAGAGTCCTTTTTTAATATTGTGATTGGTTAAGGTTGCATTTTGGGCGGTACCTTGTGACCCGATTTGCAGGATATGTTTGTTCCAAGGCAGTAAAACTCCACCAAGCTGTATATTACACATCAGATGTCTTGTGATTGCTTGTTTTTTGGTTCCGTTGCACAGCATGTTTATATTTAGACAAATTAATGGGTGCTGAAAACTATTTTTGTTGCTTCTGGTTAGGATACATGTTAAGAATAGAACAACTTTAAAGTTGCTAAGCTTTCAGATGGACAGTGGCATAATCTAGTAATCTGCATGTATTGCAATGTCAGCAGTGGCTTCAAAATGGAGATTCCATCAGAGGAAGACAATGACTTATGTAATGTAATCAGAACACTCCATACGCTTATTTTAGGCTTTGTTCAGGCAGGCAGCAGAATTTAGGATGTTAAGCACAAGTAACGTAATTAAAGTCTACAATACTTTTTGGAACTGCGTCTGAAAACACTCCCTTTCTAGTTTCTTACATAACAAACCAGTGTTATTTTAGTAGTATTTACATGATGTGAATTTTAAAATAGTTTATTCATATTATGAATTGCTTAATTTTAATATTATTAAGTTTTCTTTTTATTTTAGTTTTAGTAATTGTATGTGCTTTTGTCATTTTTATATTTCTATTTAGCTTTAATTTATTTTATTTCAGTTTGTTTTAGTAATTTTAGTACTTCAACTTTAAATTTTCCATCTAATGTCTATAATTTATTTTACCTCTGCCATATTTAAATGACCAAAAAATGATTGTTAACAACACTGAGACATAAACTGTGGCATTCATTATGTTGACAATCATGAACGAATGAACAAGTCGGCGGTATCTCCATGCATGTGTAAAATCAGAATGTGCAAAAATGCCTTGAGTTCAGCATGATAAACATGAGCAGAGGCACAACTTCCATATTTTTCAACCTTTCTTTCCACAGTGACAGCTACTCTCACTTGTAGTATGAGAAAGTCTTTTGGCATTGTGAGGCGCTTACATTATTGCTATAGCAACTGAAGTAGATACACCGGATATTGACTACACTGTTTGAACAAACAGATCAGATTTAATCACATGCAGAACGGCAATGCAGACAGTCAGTCCTAAAGATCGTATCAGAAAAACAACTCATGCGAAAAAAGTCTGAGTCTCCATAAGTTAAAATCACTCGCTCATTCATTCATTTGTTTGTGCATTCAAGCCCATGTCACATTTTGTTAAGCTGCTAAATGTACCACATACCTCCAGCCAGCTGAGAGTACCGCTGAGCTTCCTGATGGTCCAGGCTGACTCTACCTGCAAATCACAACAACATCAGTCAATACTGTAATCAATGATGCTTTGTACGCTAAACAAAACTCAACTCTACTGATGTCAGACGCTATACAACACAGACTATACAAAGCTGGTCATATAACCATGACACACACTTATCCTTCATGTTGTATAGAATTCAGCATATTCTCTAATACTGACCGTTGCTGTGAATGCAATGATGTCACAAACAAACTAAAATTCCTTTTTTCATTTTATTTTTGGCATTTTTGTCTCTGGATGCATAATGTATCAGTACAGCATCGGTTATTAGCAAATATTACAGATTATGTTAATTTTTCCCATAGCAACTTGAACTTTCTATTCATCAAATAATCCTGAAAAAATGTATCACGGTTTCCACAAAAATATTAAGCAGTACATCTGTTTAATAATAAATGTTTTCTGAGCACCAAATCAACATATTAGAATAATTCCTGAAGGATCATGTGACACTGAAAATTCATGCTGAAAATTCACTATTGCGATAACAGGAATAAATTACATTTTAAACAATAAAATAGTACAAAAACTGCTATTTTAAATTGTTTTTACTGTGTGTTTAATTAAAAAAATACAGCCTTCTGGTGTGCATAAGAGACTTCTTTCAAAAACATTTTTTTTTTAATAGTACTGAAACTAATTACATATGTTTATACATTTAAAACTATATTTTGTGGTATCTGTTAGAAACAATATTGTATATCCCTATTTGGTCAATTTTCATTAAGTCAAAAGGGGTGAAAGAACAAAAAATGATGATGAAAAGAGGGGAAAATGTGTCTGGATTCAAACTCACGTCAGTCACATGAGCACCATGGCTCAGTGCACAAGCGCTAACCACTAACCAAGCCACAGCTCCAAAGCTAAATTTATCACTTTAGACAAGAGAATGTTTTGAGAAGGTTTGATATGTTCTCTTGCTATTATGACTGAACCAAAGCCCAGATTTTGACTGTACATTTAACATATGTTGAAAGCTTTGGAGTCAATCCAGCAGAGCTCTTCACAACCGAAGCCCTTGCAACATTCTAGTACTTCAGCTTCAGAAGCAGTGTTTTAAAACATAACCACGATTTTCATATTTTTCAAACTTATTTTTACAATTACTACCATGTGCAGTGGCTTCCAAAGAGATTCTCGGGACTGTCTGGAAAACATTACAGGAATGTACCAACTTCCTGGAGCTTTGGTGCACGTGAAAATGCCAGGACTTGCACTCCAAACCCACTTACTAGCAGAGAAATGTCTGTGGCGAACAAGCGTACACTTACATTGTGCTCTCCCTCTGTAGTGCACACATCATAGACATATGCGAGAATGATGTCCACCAAACCGAGCCAGGCGTGGAAGCGTGCTTTCTTATCCAGCAAGTACGAACGGTTTGTGAATTTCCTCATCTGCTCTTTTTCTTCTTCTGTGAAAGTTATTGCTGGAAGTACAGAGAGAGAAACAGAGACATTCAGTGTTGTTTATCAAGTTATCTCAGGGAGGTACAGTCAAAGTCAATCTCTGACAAATTCTCCCCGAAAAACAAGTTTAAATGCAGGGCTCCAGCAGGGAATGATGGATGCCTCTGCTCTGCGGAGAGCTTTAAGAAACAAAAGCATGTTCGGCGCAATTATTTTTAAATCAGAGTCGGAGTCGAGGCTTTTGAAGCATAGTAAAGTTACCGCACGGGAAGAGCAAAGTTACAAAGCTTGATTGATGCCCTAAACTGACTTGATACTGCACCAGGGAGGAAGGAGTCGAAGGCAGGGCAGCGAGAGAGAAAGAGAGAGAGAGAGAGAGAGAGAGAAAGGGCAAGTCAGCACTTTAGTAGCAGCTGAAAGTGATCCCCTTCTTGGCTGCAGCACTGCCCCTGATAGAGCCCCTCGTGTGCATGCTTGCATGTCCATATACACACACACCTAAAGCTAGTGCTGGCAGAGGTAGAGTTCTGGCTCTGTTGGGAGCTGATGGATTCCAGCGACATGACGACTGAACAGCTCCTCCATTTTCTCTCTCTCTCTACCTGATTTACCATCTAACACAGCCTGTCAGGAAACACTGACTCCTGTGAGACCAAAACCAGGAGCTGAGGAGGGAGTTCAGCTCCACCCCAGCTCTCGGCTTATCTTTATATTAAACTGTTTCTGTCACCAATTATAGATTTTGTTTTTGTTTCTTTGTTGTTTATGAAGGAACTCTTAGAACTTGTGCAACTGTTATATGGTAGGATAAAGATTTAAAAACTGTTCTATCTATATAAAAAATTGGTGTTTTAAAGAAACAGTTCATCCAAAAAAACCTAATAAATAAATAAATAACTCAACCTTATTCTAAACCTGTAGGGTAGTTGGGTTGTAGAGATCCAAAAAAAACAAAAAAAAAACAAAAAAAAACAGGCACAAAAGACCACGGTAGATAAAAAATAGTAAAAAGTAAATAAAAGCAAAATTGTGCCGTATATCCAAATTTGCTGAAGCCATACGATAGATTTGTGTGAGAAACAGACTAAAATTGAATTCATTATTCACTTATTTAAATCTCAGCTGTGCAATATGAATATGTGCATACTCAGATTTGGTCACAACGGAAATAAAAATCAAGAAAACGCATTAAAGAAAAACCTAGTGTGACGCATCTTGACATGCTATATATGAATATACGCAGTTGAAACCAAGGCTGCATTTATTTGATCAAAAATACAGTAATTCTGTGAATTATCACTATAATTTTAAAGAAGTGAAGTGTGGCCAAGTATGGTGACCCATACTCGGAATTTGTGCTCTGCATTTGATCCATCCATGTGCACACACACAGTAGTGAACACACACACACCGTGAACACACACCCAGAGCAGTGGGCAGCCAATGCTGCGGTGCCCGGGGAGCAGTTGGGGTTTGGTGCCTTGCTCAAGGGTCTCCCCACAGTCGTGGTATTGAGGGTGGAGAGAGCGCTGGACATTCACTCCCTGCCGGACCTGAGACTCCGAAACCACGACCTTCGGGTTACAAGTCCGACTCTCTATCCATTAGGCCACGACTGCTCTAACTGTCGTGGCCTAGAACTGATATCTATTGAGACGGCAAAGCGGAATATTCAACAGCCATTACTCAAGTCTTCAGTGTCAAATGATCCTTCAGAAATCATTCTAACGGTAGCTGAATGATAGTGTACATGAAAGGTAAACTTGTCTTATTTCAAAGCTGCTCAATTGACAATACACACGAGAACCACTTAAGTATCTTCACCTCCTCCTCTTCTGGTGTTGAGTGAATTGCATTTCTGGCTGTATGCGAACAAAAAAGCTCTCATGTATTGTGAACACGCCAGATTTGAACATATGTCAGTGTCAGTGAATGAGGAGTTAAATATTGCCTTGTTCCTCACACAAAGATATTCAGAAGGATTGCACAGCATGATACAAAGGAAAATAGCACTAACGTTGGTCACCATCTACTTTTGTTTTATCAAAAGTGGAGTCTGTGGATTGATTGATTCATTATAATCACCTGATGTATGTCGTCTGTTATATAATCACCGACAAACAATGAATTGTCACACTGATGAAGGCAGAAAATGTTTGTCTATTTTATCTCCTGCTTTGATTTTAATAAAAGACTTAAATGCTGACCAACCTTTGTAATGATCAAAAAGAGCAGCCTGGAGATTCTGCTAGATAATTACTGAGCTCCACAGAAAAAAAAAAAATAAATAAAAAAATAATCTAGGGTTTTGAATGACAAAAGGCTATGGAAACCTATTTCAGCTTCAGATTAATAAATAAATAGGTAAGTGTGACTTTATTTATCTTTAAATATTTTATACATAATTAACTTAATATCTAACAAACAGTCTATTTCTCCACAGTACTGTAAACTTTCTCACAGTTACCTTTTTATTTTTCCCTGTATGGAGTCTTTTTTTAAGGGTACTTACACATTTCTAATGTATAAATACCTGGCAATGCCTTGTTGGGGCTATAGCAGCCCTCTTTTATGGAATGCATTATAATTTGTCATACATTCAATGGCAAAATCTGCAAAAACAACATCTGACACCACACAGGTGCCCAGACCACTAACACAAGCATCTATTGGAGTGAGATGGGGGAGTGGAATAATGAAGTGCATACATGCATAAACACATACGGTGAGGCTGTCATCTCCGTTGGGACCTAGAGTGTGAAGATACCCGATACACATGGGAAAGCAAGTACACAAACACAAAATAAAGGGAGAAGACAAGGCAGAAGCAGCAATCTTGAATTAGAATCTCAAGCAGTAAACAGAACATGTTTTTATATGTGTAATCCCTGTCATGCAGGAAGGTTTCTCATCATGAAGACAAAGCGAAAGAGTGAAGCCTTTGGGTATACCTACTCACAAATCTGTGAATTGCACTTAGAATGTACTGACTAGCCTGTAAAGAAAATGTCTAGGTATGAGTTTCTCTCTTCCAACAACCATGAGTGCACCTTTGCTTTTGAGGTCCACAGTGCAAATCATGGCTAACTTAGTGTCCTGGGGGTGATAAAACATGACCAGAGGGAAATGATTAAATAATTATTTTGAAAATTGCACTTGAAATCCCCTTGGCACTACTGTGTGGAACAATGTATAGTATGCTTCTTTATCGACTAGTCATGGATCGCGTTATTTCAGTGAGTAGGTTGTGGATATTCAACCATTAATCTCAAACCATTACAAAGAAATAAAGCCTACCTGGTTTCTCATATCTAATGATAGCTAAACGATATTGAAAAACGAACAAGCTCATCCTAACACCCAAAGAGCGAAGGCCCTAATTAACTTTAATGGCTTAATGAGCCATATCCAGTCAGGAAAAACTTAGAAAACAGTGAGGAGTTGGCGCCGATTTGTGTGCACTTCACTCAGGATGTTCAGGATGGTCTGTCCAAGCAATTAGCAGCAATTAATCTGCTCCATGCATTCAGCATACTGATGAGAACACTAAAAATATAGTCGTATTGAAGCACCTGTGTGCTAAATAGCTGCACAATGTTATTTGATTGATTGACAGTAGAGAACGGAACGCATATCTTGAAATATCTCCATCTCCCTCTGTTTAATCCTTCTCCATCTTCTTCTTCTGTGATAGGACCAGCTGTGTAACCCCCCCGTCCCCAATGCACCAACATATGCTCGCAGCTCAGAGTAATTTCCTCATTCTGTAATCGGGCACTGAGGAATTAGCACACTACTCTAGTGATAAAGAACATGCTGGTGTGGGACACAATCGCTTCTCGGCTGTCCATGTCTGTGCCGCTTTATCACACACACGTCAATATTCCATGCAACCTTAAATGTGCCAGATAAGTTTTTCAGAGATTGTACTATTACGACAGATGTGCCAAGAAAGAAAGAGACAGACAGACAAACAGACAAAACGATAGCTATATAGCTAGATGAAAAATAGAGCTAAGACAGATGGAAAGAAAAAGACAGACGGATTGAAGAAATAAGAAAAAAAGAATAGATAGACAGACAGAATGACAGAATGCTAGACATAAAGAAACACAGATAGACAGAATGACAGACAGAACAACATAACGATAGACAGACCAGACAAAAAAACAGGATGATAGAGAGATATAATGATGGATAGACAAAGTGATAAGATAGATAGATAGATAGATAGATAGATAGATAGATAGATAGATGAAAGAAAGAAAGAAAGAACAGCACAAGCTGTTTTGTGGGCACAAAAGTGGGCTGAGAGGTGGTTTGTACCTCGCTGACTAAACTAACTCTGTGACTCACACACATCCTCATCAATATGACTCAGCAGTTATAAAACAATGACAAAAACGCATATAAATCTGCCAAAGAGTAAAAGTATGAGTGTTAAAACAGTGCGAGGCTACAAATAGCTTGAAATCTCCTCCTATGTGCAACCTGGAAACACGACACTGTCTTTAGTCTAATTTTAGGGTCCTAAGATGATCAGTTTCCAGCAAAGGCGCGCCACCTGCTGGCAGAGACTAGAAACAGAACCTCTGGAAATATTCCATTTTACTGTAAACTTGGCGACCTTAACTAAACCCGACCTAATTCTTCATCCAGACCCACAGAGAGAGACACACAAGACAAAGCGGTAATTATGCACTGAATGTGTAAATACATTTGGGGAGTTTAACTTTATTCTCTAAAGACAGAACAAAGCGATATATTGAATCTGAGGAGGTAAAGGTCTCACAGGTGTCGGAGTGTGTTGAAGGGTCCGGGCTCAGTTCTCTCCACCACGGTTTAAACTTCAGCAGGTTTCTGATCTGCTCCTCGTCCTCATACAAGTTCAACCTGCATCGAGAAAAAAAATCAATCTGAATGTGTGGATGTTCTGCATGTGAAATGAAATGTTTTAAATGTTCTTTTAACTGTAGACAAATGTGATGAAATTCAGTACAGGAACAGACATTTAACAGTGGACTTACATGTAATGGTCAGCACAAAATATTGTGGTCTCTGCGTCTAGTCGATTGCGTCTCCTGAGCTCAGGAGCAGTATTGTCAGGATCCTTCACATCAATCACCTCATTCAGCTCCTCCTGATTGACACAGAGCAAAACAATGGGTTGTCCACAACAACTCCAAGTCATTTATTTTTCAATATGTCTTGTGTCATCTTTATCAAAAACTTTGTAAAAAGACCATGTCTATAGTCTCATCAGGCACAGATGTTCTTACTTGCAGTCTGGTGAAGACTCCAGACCTAAGGTTTCCAAAGCCATACTTGTGGTATTCTTTTAGCGTCTCTGCTGGGGTTTCAGTGTAAACCTCCTGTTCTATCTGCCAATCAAACTCCTCCTCTTCATCTTCCTCCTCATATCCTCCACCACAGGCTTCTGAGAGAACGCCAACAGAGGGCATTCAGTGAATACAGAATGAGCGGAACATGAAATTAAAATAAACACCAGAGGAACGTGCTGGGAGATGATCAGCTTTTCATACCCAAGGGAGAATTAAACCTTACCTGTGTCCTCCACCAGTGGTTTGGCTGACCTTGATCCCTTAGGAGCCAGGAGACTGGTAAGCATCTCCAAACCCTCAAAGTGCTGTCCGGCCGTCTCTTTAGGGACACGCAGCGTGAAGAGGCCTGATACATACACACATACTTAAAGTCATGTAACAGAGACAAATCATTTATACTGTTTTGTGACATCCATTTGAGTGAAACTGATTACTGAAAAAGAAAAAAAATGTAGGATGAGGTTCAATCCATCAGTTGTTGATTGGCTGGAGGCCGATCTGAATGTGAGCTTGCAGTCATTTTTAAGAAAAGGGTTCAAGAGGGCTAAATGATTGGAGAATACTAAGTATTACGCAATCAACTAAATGACTGCATAATACTAAGATGCTTCAATGCAGTTTCTGAATGCGTTCTGAATTATTGTTAAAGCATTGTTTTAGGGTTACTAGGTTGTTCTTTTTAGGGCATTACTAGATGAGGTTACCTGTATGTACTGGACCAAGTGTGGACCAAGAGTGTCTATTCTTTGCTTGTCTTTGCTCATTTTTTTCTGCAATTCTGTTTGGTTCCAATGATAATGGTGCAGAAATGATCCGCTTTGCCTTTAAATCGCTAAATAGCTCATTAGGCAAGCAACTTTACATATTGCACTGGCATTGAAACAAAACAGTAGCACACAAAAAAATGAACCCATTAAAATCGGCATGAAATGGAAATTCACTCTATTTTCTGTAGATTATATTGTGGATTCTTCCATGCACATTTCATATTCACATTCACAACTCTTTTTGACCTTGTAATTTTTAATCAAAGTGTCATCTCTCTCCATCCAATCAATAGCTGGTGGACTGAATCAAATCCCTGACATCCCTATTTTTTTTTTTTTTTAATAAGTAGTTTTACACAGATGTTTGTCACAATATGGAAGAACAGATCTGTTGATATTTCAGTTACATCACAACTTTAAAGTGACAGTTCACCCAAAAAAAAAAAAAAAAAAAAAATCAGTTCTTTCTTCTGTGGAATGCAAAAGATATTTTTTTGTCCATACAATGAAAGTCTGTGGTGTACAAAACAACATTCTTTAAAATACCATCCTTTGTGTTTAACAGAAGAAAAATAGAAAATAGAATAGAATAGAAAAACACTCTCCCCAGCTGCCATTGGTCTAGCAAACAGATAGTCCCACCCCAAACTCATGCCATTGGTTAAACCACTGTTGCCGTGTAGGTCTGGTCAGGATTCTTGAACAAACAGAGGAATGTTTTGAAAGCAGCCACAACATTTACTCTTTTCTGGGAAATCAGCCTACATGTGGCTTACTTATAGTTGTCTCTACCTATTAAGCTGCGACAGGAGAAAATATTTCAACCATTAAAAATGCACACATCACCCTTAAAATGACAATAATTGCCTTGATTATAGCCCTTACAGATTTGTGAATGATTTATAGTTTCTTATGTAAACACAGAAAGCAATTAGAGGTACTTTATGATAGATGACTGCTAAATTATTCACTGGCTGTCAATCAAAGACAAGGCGTTGAAACGAGGCCAATGAGATGTCAAGCAGAGGATCCTGTGGCCATTAGGTATAATTAAAAGTGCTAATAGGCAGCTCATTAAAAGACATGTCGGGACTACGGCAGATCGGTCAGACACAATCACAGCGCTGCTTCTGCTGTTTCTTTCTGAATGAAAGATTGATAAGCACTGCACAAAAGAGAGCGAGCGAGTATAATCAAAGTGAAGGTAAATCATAATAAAGAAAGAAGAGAGTGATGGAATCGGTGAGATGGATCGTTATGAGCTCAACCGACTGATTAAATGTGAGAATTCTTTGCTATAATTAAGTCCGCTCTGCAGAAAGAAAGACAACAAGAGAGAGAAAGAAAGAGAGGATCTCCATTTCTAAAACTGTGTTCATTATTCCCATTACTGAAAACAAATAACATTTTAACTAAGCTGGTTTTGCTGGTCTTAGTTGGGCCAACTTGGGCTGTTTTCAGCTAGACTAGCTGGCTGCCTAGCTAAACCAGATAAAAGCAGTTGGGCCAGGTTGAAAGACCATCTTAAACCATCTAAGCCCAGCTTAAACATGTTAAGACCAACTTTGACTTTAAGTGTTTTTTCGCAGGTATTTCTTATTGTTTAAAGATATAGTTCAACCAAAAACTACAACTCTGTTGTCATTTTACTCACGTTGTTCCAAACCTGTATGAATTTCTGATCTTCTGGGGAACATAAAAGATTTGAGGCATAACGTTTTTCCCATACAATAAAATTCAATGTTCACCAAAACTGTTAGGTTATAAACATTCTTCAAAATATCTTCTTTTGAGCTTCACAGTAAAAGTAGAATTCATATTGAATTTTCACTTTTGGGTGATCTGTTCCTTTAACTCTTCTTTTTATTATTTTATTTTTTATTGAAGATGCACAAAGAGTGAGGATGGAAAATTATGAGAAGGAAACTAACAACTCCAAACCCATGATTCTCACATGTGCACAATATCTGGTGTGTGACAGTGAGTGTGCTAATTGCTAATCCATCATAGTGGTTTTTGATCTTCGACTTTGTGTTTTCTTATGTAAACAGGAATTTGTGGAAAGAACAAATTTGTTGGGGCAAAAAAGCAGAGGGATTATATTCCACACATTACATGCCGAACGGTTACAATCTCAGAGTCTGTGCTTCAGACAACCTTACATTAAACAACCTATAATTTTAGACCCAATAGAAAGATTAAAACGGTGTTACGTTAAAATGACAATAATTGCTTTGACTGTAGTCATTCCAGATTTGTGAATGATTAATAATTACTTGTTACTCTCTGTAAACACAGAAAGCAATTAGGCGTTCTTTATGATAAACTACTGCTAAATTATTCACTGGCTGTCAATCAAAGTAGACACACTGAAACGAGGCCAACGAGACGTCAGGAACAGGATCCTGTGGCCTTTACTAAGCAACTGGAAATCTTCGTGCTATTTGGAGAGCAGTTTGACAGCCTGAACTATTGTGGAAATTGTAAAATCACAGACATGTATAAACAATAATAATAATAAAAAAATAACCTATCAATCAATTTCATGGGAACTGTAAGAAAAAGCAAATCCTTGGCAGTCAAGTAGCATCGTGCTGCCTTAAATTCCTGAATTTGTCTTTTAATTACTTATTTATTTATTTTTGTAAAGATGTACTTTTGGTTGGTATACTGTATCCTGTCTGTATGATTTTTACCAAAACCAATTTAACGCAAACTCCATCCCTAGCCGATTCTAAATATTATTGTTCCTAGGCATTATAATGAATAGCGCTTTTGCCCTGTATATAATGTTAGTCAAAAAACAAATGAATGTATGTTGCCCTGTACAAGTTTAAACCTTGTCATTTAAAGCATAATTGCTTAATAAGGGTGTCCTTTATCTTGTTCTGTCCCACACTGTCCTTTTTTTTTTTTTTAGATATAATTATGATTATGACAATAATTGCTCTAAAACTGTTTTTTGTAACACAGAATTGTTATGAAATACTGACATTTCACTCAGGCAGTACAGCTATCTACATCTACTAGTCCTTAATTACTATGTTCTATTTGCCTTAGTCCTTAAGTAGAAGTTAGTAAGTAAAGATAGAGGGGAACCTTTGAAGAAATTGATTTTCAAAAGACTAGGTTAATTTTGCTGCTTCTGCTGAAGCTTGTTCATGTTTTGTCTTAAAAAATGGCCAGGTCTGAAGTACTCAGTGTTGTTTAAAAAAAACAGCATGGGTTTTCTAAGACAGCTGCAGAAGAAAAAATAACAGGGAGTGATTGTTACCTTTATCGATATCGAATGAAGCTTTTTCCCGGCCATCTTCAACTATTCTCCCAGGTAAAGTCAATCTTCAAGGTAGATGAATACACAGATTTATTAATAAATTTATTTAATTATATATATATATATATATATATACAGTAGTGGCCAAAATGATTAGAACACTGGTATTTTCACCAGCTAAAAATGGTTTTAATTCAGTTATTTCTATCTTTTGCTGTAGTGTGTCAGTAGGAAATATTAGTTTATATTTCCAAACATTCATTGTGCCATTAATTGTAATAATCCAGTGAGATTTTTGTTTGCACAAGGAGTCTGACAACAGCCAGTGCTCCACATAGAGATCTCCTCATCATCCAGTCTGTCTGGAATGACATGAAGAAACTGAGACAGACTAAATCCAGAAGAACTGTGGCAACGTCTCCAAGATGCTTCAAGAAACCTAATAATTTTGGCCACCACTATGTATATATATATATATATATATACATACACACACACACATATATGTGTGCATGTGTGTGTGTGTGTGTTTGTGTGTATTATTATGCAATATGCTTTAGATAACCAAGCATAAAACCAATCAACAAATGGTATCTACAAACAAATTATTCCAGCTTTTCTCACAACTTGTCTTAGTGGTTTCTGCAATAACTTGCAATGCAATTTATTGTAGACGAGGTGTCCTAATGCTTTTTTGGGTCTCTGTCTTAGTATTTGTAGTTAAAAAGCATTGTAAACACCTTATAAGGACCTATGAGTATTTTTCTGTGTTTTAACAGAACGCCAATGGTGGTGTTTGCAGGTGAGTCACCTGAGAAAGTAGGGCTTGGCATAGAACTTAAAATCTTCTCCCTGGATGTAGATGTCAAACTCAGATGTTCTTGTGTAGGGTACACGAATAACCACAGTAAGAAAATCAGCATCTTGACTCAGTTCAAACACCGGTGTTATCATGATTACACACGGCAAAGTACTGCAGTGAAAGGAGAAAAACACAAACAGTTATTCAGACATCTTTAACTGACTGGGTCAAATTTCAGTTTATTCAACAGGATCTTACTGATTCAGCATTAAAAATATAATATAATATAATGTTACAATGTACAACACAATCATAACGGAATTAAATTTTTATTCAAATTATCAGAGATGAAGTTTATCCAGTAGAATATTATTTTACTTGAAGCTCCTTAGTCCATTATTTTTTCTGTATTTTTATCTTGTGTTAATCTATCAATTATGTCATCTTGGCACAGTTTCACTGATCAACTAATAACTGAGCACAATCATCACTAATTACAGATAACATACAGTAAGTTCTCATTACTTTGACTGTGGGCAAATCTCTAAAAGGTCCTTCTAAACAGAAAACCAACTACCTGACACTGTAATAGGAAATGAAGACCTTAGAAAGACTGCTCATCTAGTCCCTGGTATATTTGACATGAAGTCAAATAAATATTTGAAGAGCAGAAAGAATAGGGCAGCTTACAACTCCACCTTGTGGCTACTCAATTTGAACTCAATGAGACATAACCCATTTGCCAACTAGTACATTATAAACCTTGAAATGTGATTAGTTTCAAATTAAACTTTACTCTATTTCAATACAACATTGTAATTAAGCAGTTAAGACACATTCTTAAAATACTGAGGACTAAAATGAAACACCTTGTTAAATGTTTTCCAAGTAACCAAAGTCGCTAAACTAACATGATACGCGCACGCAGGATAACCAAACAATGATTATTATTTACAATAATAAACCAAATGATAATATATAGCCCAACGCAGGTAAAGAGCTGTCAAAATCTGCCTATGTTGTTTGAACGTGCAATGTTTACGCCAACATAAAACAAAGAGGACGTACTCCATGCACTATTTGCGTTTTCAAATTATATAGTACGATTTAAATAAGGCAATAACAAACAATATAAACATTATAAAACGAAACTGACACCTTCACGCCTGTTCTGTGAAGACTTCCACGCGCTAAATAACATCAGTAACACATACGCAGCACATGGACTGCTTCCTGCTTTCTCCACTGGCCATGTTTTACCGTAATGCCACATATAAGGAGGACTGCAAAACTCGCTTGGATTTTACACTCAATTTCCAGTTGGAATACTACATGGTGAAGATGATTAAATACTTTGTAATTTTAAATATAAGATAAATCAAATTCAATGAATCAGTGTAACTGCAGTCAAATCGGATTAATGAAAGTTAATAAAGAAGAAAAATATACCTTTGAAAAAATACAAAATAAATTAACAAGTATATAATAAATAAATAAATAAATGTCTTTTTTCAGAATTATTTTCTGGTTTGAACAATTCTTTCAGCAGATTTTTTTTTTTAATTTTTTTAAGAGGCATAAACCAATAGCCACCATTATAGAATGAATATACAATTCTGTAATATACAAAAATAACATTATTATGTCAAACACTGTCAATATCCTTCTGGCAGCCGCACGTCTATATTTAAAAATATAATACTATTAATTAATATAATATTAATATTAATATAGCATTAATATAATAATATGATATGATTAATGTGAACAAATATGGCCAAGCATAGTGATTATGTAAAATAAATAAATAAATAAAATCTAAACACCAGAAAAGTATTTATATCATTTTTTTTTTTTTTTTTTGGTACAGTGCTTCCCCTACGGCAGCAGTACGGTATTACGGTTGTATGACAGAGGTATTATAAGGATTACGGTAAGGAGTGTAAGGTCCGCCTTCAGAGATTCATTTACGTGTGTGATATCGGCGCTAAGCTGAGCAGCAGCATCGTCTTCATCATCACAGTACAAATGAAGAAGTATGGCTGCACACTACAAATAATGTCCTCTTGTTTTAACCAGAGCCATGTTTAAAACGCTTCCAAGCGGACGGAACAGTTTTTCACCATGAGGATCCACTGCAAGATTGTGTTGATCGCGGTATGTTTCGGAGTTTTTCTACTTTTGTACTTTTTCGGGGGGAACGCTGCGGACGAGCCGCCGCTGAAAGAAGTTGCGAAAGAAAAACATTTTCAATCCTTCAATCACATCGAGGATATAGCACCGACGAAACAAGCGAAACAAACCAACGAAGAGCCACAAAACCCACCGAAACTAATCCGCAAAGAGCCGAAGTTGAGCAACAGAAGAGGAGGAGGGAATGTCAACGCAAAGACTCGGTAGGAAATTCTTCAAGTGCAACATCATTAATAACAGTTTGATCAAAGCAGAATGTAAAACTATGTGTTCCAATTTGTATTCAAGCTGAATAAAATATAATATAATATAATGCAGTTTTTCCTCGTACTAAAGTTGATATATAGGCATCCTTTCAACACCCTTCTGTGCACATGATCAGTGCTTTAGTTTCTCAAGGGCATTTATGACCTCAGTGTGATTTGCAAATCAATGCAAACACATGATTTAATACCAATTCATAAATCACTGATCTATTCCTGCATGTCAACACAGCCAATCCAACCAGACACTGCTGTCAAAAGCCTGCTTTGACAATGGAGATTTAGGCAAGAATGTCTTGCACTGATTGTGCAATCTTAATGTAACAAGAAGGAAACCATGCATGACACAATTTTTGCACTATCCACATCCAGATTACTGTGCACTAATGTCTTAAACCTTACCAGAGACCAGTGTGCGTTGTGCATGCTGTGAAGCCGAGTCCAAGAGCCCCCTGTGTGCATCTCAGCCACGATTATCTCAATTGTATTTTCATTATGGCTTTATTAAAAAGGTCACCTTGAATGCAGTTGCCTCCTTCCCAAAGGGTCTCAACAGAGGATAAAATCAATGATTGGTTGTGCTGAGTGAATGTACATGCTCCCTTGTGAGTGGAGGATGGAGTAGTTTATTCATCAAGATGATCAGCCCTTTCCAAGACATAATTAAAAGGAGCTGTCACATTCATCCTTTAAGTGAACTGGAGATTGGTTCATTTGTGTCAGTATTTTGATAGTGTAAAATCAATAATGTCAAGGTAGGCCAACTATAGACAGATGTCTTTTTAATAGTGTAAAATCAGTCCTGCACTGAGGATGAGTTTAATATTCATTGCTTGTCTTCTTTCAGCAAGTATATGTTATCGCCCCTCTGACAGCTTCACATAAACGGCACTAATTGCAGTTGTGAGATATCTCAACCCTTTGACCCTCCTGTTGGGTTTCCAGCAGTGATCCGTCTTGATGTCCACACCCCTGTGACTGCTCTCTGCTGATAAACCCACAATGCAAAGGGGCAATGCAGCCACGGGGAAATTAGTTAAACAGATCCACCGTACAGACAGGAGGGATGAGAGGGTGTGATTTGGAAAACGCTCTACGCGTTTAATTCCTGGCTCCCTATCCATCTCCGCAGAGGAAGGAGGAGGGGCAAAACCGTCTTGTCTTGTAGGACCTGTTGTTTTATTTGGAAGTGATTAACTCTTCCGCACGTTTTTACTTTTTTAAGCGCATCCTCCAGACGTGCTTCCTGCATTGCTGCTGCAAAACACACAAATGTGTCCCTGATGATACGTTTCATCACGTACAGGGGGGCCTGGAGGGGCTGTTTTGTCCCGAAGGCTCTAACAAACACAAACCTTTTGATCCCAATCTCTAATTTCTAGTTTTCCAATTTTATTAATAGCTAAGGTTGTATTATAAACCAAGTGAAAATTCCTTTGTGCACTTAAATGGATAGTTCACCCCAAAATGAAAATTCTGTCATTTATTACTCATCCTCATGTCGTTCCAAACCCGTAAGACCTTTGTTTATCTTTGGAACACAAATTAAGATATTTTTGATGAAATCCGAGAGCTCTTTGACCCTGCATAGACAGCAATGCAACTGCTATGTTCCCAGTCCCAGAAACGTAGCAAGGACATCGGTAAAACGGTCCATGTGACATCAGTGGCTCAACTTCAATTTTGCGAAGCTACAAGAATACTTTTTGTGCGCAAAGAAAACAAAAATAACATAATTTATTCAGCAATACTTCTCCCCGAGTTACCGTCTTCTGCCATTTTGGAGAGTACCACGACGCATGTGCATGCTTTCCCTAGAACGTAATCAACATTGTTTACATTCAGCATGCACACGCTTTTTCCTGAACGTAAACAACGCTGATTGAAGTCATGTGATCATGGTGTACTTCATTTATTGCCTACGTTTAGCTTTTTACTTCTGGGGACTGTATTTAGGCTTAAATTCATGAAAGTTGTGTTCATTTGTGAAGATTATTTCGAACTTAAGTTACATAACACGTAAGAATCGTACGGAAACAGTATAACAATGGAATAATCTATTGGGTTTTTGTCGAGGGAACCAGGGTGATGTGAACTTCCAAGTTGGCCAACAAAAATACATCATCGCTGCACTGTTTTAATTGAAATAACATTGGCCACTATTGACTTTGATTGTGTAGAGTAGACATTCTATGAGCATTTTTCTATATATCTTATTTTATTCCATAGATCAAAGAAAGTCATACAGGTTTGTAATGACATGATGGTGGGTAAATGAAACGTGTAGCTCTAATAACTGTCAAACAAATAGTTCGCTCTGTCATCTGTAATGCACCTATGACTGGAGGCAACTGCCGCGTGGCAGCTACATTATATGAAGCCATAAACATGTCACGGAGGAAGACTAAGAACCCTCCATTTGTGTGCGTCTTTCTCTCTAGCCTCTTTATCACAGTTTCTACACAGAACAAAGATATCTCTCCATTGTCACTCGTGCCTCTCAATATGTTGATTCCTCCCCTGTGATCTTTATCTTCTAGCCTGGAGCACTCTAACGTTTCACTTCAGGTTTTAAAGTCAGGGTGCTATGAAACAGCTGGCTCTGCCAGGACAGGCATGCAGACATTCTGAAGAGGGGAAAAGTGCTAATAATTTGGACATAGTTTATGGAGTGCGGTGCATAGCTCTAGGAAAAGCACTGACTGAATTCCATGCACGCAGCCTTGCAGGCCTGGATTGAATCAGCCATCATATTCATTCTAAATATGCTTTTTTTGGATTTATTGTTGGTGATTTCCAGTGAAGTGTTTTAGCCTAAGATTTGTTAGCCTAAGATGAATTGAAATTATGTTGGATTTCATGCTGGATTGTTGGATTGTGGGAAGGTTTGGTGGTTTGTGCATCGTGCACATTACAGATCTGCTTTATGCTAGCTTATTCTAATTTTCTGTTCATGCTATGCTGTCCAGTGGGACAGATAATTGGATGAAAAACATTTGCCTGCTTCACAAAATATTAAAGCAATTACAGTTGTGGAGTTACTATTTATTGTTACATTTTTCAAAAAGTAAGCAGTGCACAAACAATGAATACTGTCAGCACTGATTATAAATATTGCAAGTATCTGACAGTAATATCAAAGTTACTTTTGTTGATGTTGCATAATTAATTGTGCAGCCAATTTATGTAAGAATTAAAGCCATTCTTGCATAAATTGTTGCACTAATTTGAATGCATCCAAACATAAAAAGGATTTTATGAATTATTTGCTCACAGATTTGTTCTTGAATAAATGACGCTAAATAATCAAAACTTAAGGGTAGAGATATATTTATAGTTCAAAATGAAGTTCCACCTTGTACACAATAGAAATTCACCCTGTTTAATTTTCAATCATTTTTTGTGTCGATTTTAAGCTGATTTCATATTGCTAGTCTAATTCACTTATTTGTGATCAATTGTATTGCTCAACAAGGAATCATCAGTATCAAGGTCATTCCACATTGAGTCCGAAATTTTCGCATGTAAAAAAATAAATATGACCTCACGTTGTGTCAATCATGTTTACACACTGCCCCCGAAACATTCATCCATCATAAAAAAAAAATTTGGATCAGGTTCGATTTTCTATGTTTTCGCATCCGTAGCATGCATTTTGATAGGAAAGGATGATGAATATGAAAAAACTGAAAAATGCATGCAAAAATTTCGGACTCGGTGTGCAATGACCTTCAGCCTTAAAACTGTTTTAGGAACTTTTGCTCAATAAAGAGTGCATTATTTAATCGACTTCTCAGAGTCTAAATGTTTCCAGATGTGTCCACTCAGACTGCAAGAATTTTTATAAGCTCAGAGTCTCAGAATTAAAAATGGCACCAAATTCAGTAGAGTGTTGGTCATATGCTCGATGCATTATGATCAAAGCGTAAATGCCTCTCAGTGTTGGACAAATGATTGAAAAAATGAAAAGAATAAATTGTTTGATATCATTCAATCAGACCATTGATGCAATTCCTGTTGCTTAATTTGCAATGCTGTAAACAAGGAAAGCTTTTACACAGGAAACCACAGCCATCAAAGCAGATTCTACAGTCTTTTGTGATACTAGTCAGAAAAACCAGAAAATGAACTGAAAATATCCCTTCTTCCCTTTTGTCAAAAGCCCAAGGTGTTTCCGTGTTTTTCCTGTTCTTTATTTCACTTCATATCAAGTTCTGTGGTTCACTTGAAATAAGAGCAAGAGTGTTTGCACGTCCTTGGCTTAATGGAAGCTCTTTGATGTCTGTCTGAAAGGCTGCGTGCTTTTCTTGCGGTATGAATTTGTTTCCTCCACCAAAGGCTCGGATAAATGGAGGACTTTTTTTCCCAGAGGTCGTCTCTTGGGTAGAGCTTAGAGGGTTAGAGAGCTTACTTCCCTGGAGTGATGGAGACTCAACATGAATCACAAAAGCAAACACCACACCAATAACAATTATGTTTTGGTGACTCAAGACAAGGAAATGTGTGTTCAAGTGAAACACCGGGTCATGGCGAACAAGAGTGCTACTCGTCTACATGTTTAATGTCTCCTGCTGTCTTCAAAGTATTAATTTCTTTGAGAAATAAAGACGAAACGGTTCTACAGGTGACATCTTTAATTAATTTGAATGATCTTTAATATAAATAATTAGATTTTTTTTTTTTTTTTTATTAAATTAAGCTTGTCCTTGTGTGCTCTCATCAAGTTACTTAGAAGCTGATCTGACTCTGACTCAGAATTGTTTACCCTTGAATCATTTAAATGAGGTTTTCAATGTTCCAGAGGAACCGTGTGCAGCATAATGAATATTTGACCAGTGTGTCGTCTCATGGTTTGACCTAGCTGATTCCTACCAGATGTTTTTGTTGTTGATGTCACAGTTTGGATGAGATTTGATGGATTTAAGGTTTTTTTTTCTTTACCTCTAGGCAGAAAAGTAAGGTGGGGCGGCCTGGGTCAAAGGTCACACAAGCGGAGGATGTCATGCACCTGGCAGTGGTGGCTTGTGGGAACCGTCTAGATGAAACGCTCAACATGGTGAAATCAGCACTGCTCTTCAGCATAAAAAAGATCAAATTTCACATCTTTGCAGAGGAGGACCTGGCCGAAAAATTTGAAAAAGGGGTGAGAGCGTGTCCCATGATTCTTTCATCTTCTCTGTGGCTACCTGAGGTTTTTGATGTTTATGGTAATGTCTAGCAGACTGGTGACCTACATTTTTTTTTTTAAACAGTGATTTGAGTATCTACACTTATCTAAGGGATATCTTTATTTTCAGAAAAGCAGTGCAATTGGTAACTGAGTTTTAGTTCCTACTGAAAAGAACATCTTGCTGGCTCTCCAACTATTTAATCTCTGCAGTGGGCTATATTTTACCTCAGACAAAGCTTCATCCCCTAACTATGCAGCTCTCTTGGACCGAAAAAATCTGGCACAGATTTCAGGCTTAATTTTGTGGATGATTGCTTCACTCTTTTCCTTTTAAAGTCTAGATGAAATATTCCAGTATAACTAATAGGGTAGTAAATATTTGCTTTGATAGCGATTCAGTTTGATTACTTTTTTCCCAGTTTATTTTTATTTTGGTACAATTCACAGTTTTTTCAGTGCTTTGCTAAGGCAGACTCACAATTATTATCACTTATATTTGGGGTTATGGACCTTTTGCAAACCTCCAATAACAACCAAATCACCATACCTCTTGTTCAGGTGATATTTTTATGTGATATAATTATGGTTTATAGTAATTCTAATCGATTATTATGATGAATGTCTTTTTACATCCTTAGTAACTGGCTATACAATTTGTACCCAAGATGTCTTATTGTATTTAAACAGGCCTTTGACAAAAATCCTGACTCAATTTTCTTGTACTAGTGGTTTGTGGTAACCCTCAGACAATGTCAGGCTAACCCTGAAAACCAGTCTGGTAAGAAAGGTAATGTGAGAAACCTCTGTGCATACATCTATCGATCTCTTGCTCTTAACACATTATTTGGTTTCTAGTAGAGTGGTCTTTCTTCACAGTCCTAATCGTTTGCAGTGTTTCTCTCCACAGAGCGACTGTTATTGAAAATAGTAGTACATTGTTTTTTACACTTAGACAGCTGATGCTTTTTGAGAAGTGCCCTCTGGCCTAGAACTGATCTTGATCTAGTCCTGCACCGTATTGCTGGAGATAAAGAAACTGAAGGCTTTGAAGAGCAATGGAGAAGGAATGCAATGTCATGTTTGTTATTCAAAAGGTTTCCTCAATATTTTTCTGCAGCCTTTTCAGCAGTAGTTATTTGGCTGTTGGCAGGATATTATAAACCGGTAGTTCTTAACTGGTGGGTTATGACCCAAAAATGGATTGCAGGTCTGTTCTAATGGGGTTGTGGATGGCTGGAAAAAAATAATGCTAAATGAGAATAATAAAATGCAACCAACTGTATAATCATGGATGGTTAGGATTGGAAAAATAAGATGATTTTTAACATTCATAAGAACAGGAAAAAATGCTGTAAATATGGTTTGATGTTGAAATGCAGCTAAAAATATGTACACAGTTAAAGTTAAATATAAATTTAATTAAAATTAAATTTACAATAAAATACTGTCAATTTTACAGTCAATTGGTATTATGGCTAATAATAATAGTGTATTATTTGTATTAATTTTTGTTATTTATTTACTCAGAGTTTGGTTTGTGTGTTGCATTTTGAAAATGTTTTCTGATTCTGAATAATTTTGCATATTGCTTGGCCTTTGCAGTTTTTGGTTATATTAATACAAATCTCTTTTTTTTTTTTTTTTTTTTTTGCCATTGTGTACAACAGGGGTGTTCAGTCCTGGTTCTTGAGGGCCTACATCATGCAAAGCTTAGCTCCAACTTGTCCCATTATACCTACCTGGAATATTGTAGCAATCCTGAAAACCTTGATTACTTTGGTTCAGGTGTGTTTAATTGAAGTCGGAGCTAAACTATGCAGCACATTGGCCAGGATTGGACACCCAATCCCTACGATAAGCAGTTTTAGTACTGTATTGGATTGTTTCTTAATGCATAATGTAAAGTCTAGGTTGTGCATGAACCAGAGGTGGTTTATTCTTTACTTTGATATAATAAATGCAAAATAGCTAAATTTGTTATTTTTGTGCAATTTGTCTAAGATAGCAAAAAAAACATCAAATTACACACAGGTTCATGCCAAAGCAGAAAGTGGGGAAATTGATCTTCAAGATATTAAAAACATGTCATGTCTAACAATATGGGTAGGCATCTTTGGGACTCACCCATGCAACAAAATGGCATTCTATAAATCACAATTCTTACAAATATTACAAAATGTTGCTTTTTTTTGAAGAAGAAGAATTGGTATAGGTTTCCTCACAAACTTCTCTTCGCTGTCACCTGTAAGCAATAGATGTGCGGTTAACTGAAGACTGACAGCCGTGACATTGGCTGATTCTTTCAATTTCCTCTCACAGTTCAGTCAATGGCCTCAGACGGTGTCCTCCAGGTTTCACTACAGCATATATCCAATAACCTTCTCTGTGGGGAATGCAGACGAATGGAAGAAACTCTTCAAGCCATGTGCTGCCCAGAGGCTGTTTCTTCCCGTAGGTTCCTGCTGCTGCTTAATGTTCTCTCTTCATTTGTTTGTTTTCCACCTCACCACACCGACTGTAACCAAGTATTTCCTCTGATATCAGGTTATCCTGAAAGACGTGGACTCGCTGTTGTATGTGGACACAGATGTTCTCTTTCTCCGGCCTATGGATGACATCTGGAAGTTTCTGAAGGCTTTCAACAGCACTCAGCTAGCTGCCATGGCCCCAGAGCATGAGATCCCTAAGATCGGCTGGTATAGCCGCTTCGCAAGACACCCCTTTTATGGAGTCACAGGGGTCAATTCAGGGGTCATGCTAATGAACCTCACACGGATTCGTAGCACTCTGTTCAGGGTGAGGAACAATAGAATTGATTTGACTTTTTTGCAGTTTCACTTGCCTAAACTTCAGAGGTCCAAAATCCACATTTTAAAGTTCAAACACTAGAGACGCATGAAATATCAGTACCAGTTTTCAGCTAATATTAGAGATATTTTTAATTTATCAATATCAGCTGATATTTACACCTAAAGTTAATTTTTAAAAACGCTAATAATTAATAACAGTGAAATGTAATCTTTAGCTAATTTTAAAATTAATATCTGTTTTTATACTATACCTCATACTGTTGTTCTAGCAAATGACTTTTTGTGCTTTATTTTTAATTTATTTAGACGTAATAAAAGTTTGAATGTCTTCCATTTATTGGTTGTATAACTTAAATAATTATCATCAGTATCAGCTAGAATTTTAATATTGATGCATCTCTTTTAAATACTTTTTTTTTTTTTAATTTATACATTTTTATTACAAACAGAAAATACTTATGTTTGTGAATATTTTAGATTTCACATATTTTTGCTTTACTATATTTTTGTGCTTGATTATTACTAGATATTGCCAGTGTTTTTCTTGTGTGGTTTATATCTCTTGGTAGTAGGCTGAGGCTTTATCGTTCACAAGTCCTTCTGAGGTTTCTTTTTGCGCATTTAAACCCCTTTAACCTCAGGCTGTTTTTAGTAGGCAGTGATGGAAGTCTACTGATTGCCATCCGTCGAGAGCGAGTGGGTGACAGCGGCCTGGATTAGCATATTTCTGTAACTCAGCTAGAAGTGTAATTTCCAACCCAAGCACATTTTCAAGGCTGTCTGAGGGGACAAAAAGGAAATTTCTTCTGAAAAAAACCTCAATTTCCATATCAACAGCTGTCTGAAAAGTGGCTGCCAGACTCACTGTTGAGGAAAATAACCTGCCACTATTGATTTTACAGAACAGCATGATCGCCAGCGGTCTGTCATGGGAAAATCTGCTTCACCCTCTCTATCAGAAATACAAGAACCACATCACATGGGGAGACCAAGACCTCCTCAACATCATCTTCCACTACAATCCAGGTACAAGACATGCTCGATTATGATGTGTAATTTGACAACACTAGCAAAAAAGTACTATGGTAATGCAGTGGGTTTTTTGGACACGTACCATGGTATTTTTTGAAGTACCGTGGAGTATGCTGTAAATACAACGGTATATATTAAAATACCTCGGTATTAGTGTGTTTTCTGGACATATACTATTAATCCCATGTTTTTGGAAATGTGCCACAGTAATACCATGGTATTCTTAAAATACCTTGAAGTATATTGCAAATACATAAGTTTAAATCAAAATACCTTGGTTTTAGCATGTTTTTTGGAAATGTTCCATGGTATTTTTTGAAACGCCTTTGGCGTATCCTGTAAATACAAATAGGTATGTTTCAAAATACATCATAATAAATGTACTATATAATACCATCTTTTTTGGCCATGTGCCATGGTATATTTCAAAATACTTTGGTTTCGGACATGTACCAATGCAATGCTATGATCAAAAGGACTTTGTACATACTGTGGTCAATATCAAAATATGCAGTATTATCATGTTCTTTCACATGTAACATGCTGGTTATATGAAGAAAGTAAGAAACCATTTCTTACCCAAACAGAAGAGAAGTTTTCTGAGTGCATCTTTGAAACTGGCATAGAAACCTGTCTACTTTCTTTGTTTTTGTTATTTTGCACTCTAGAGTGTTATAGCACTAGTTTAATTGTTTTTTGCTGGAGGCTTAAATCCAATTTGAAAAGCAGTTTTACTTATGTTATTTGTGAAGCCCTTGCAGCATTGTATCATGAACATCTTAACTAAACTTTCCAACTGTTTCTATTTCTAGTGCAGAGCAAGAAGACAGCTTCTATGTATTTCTTTTCTCAGAAAATCAAAAAGACCTGATATGCCACAGGAAAAGTGTTTTTTTTTTGTTTTGTTTTTTTTTCAGCTCTCTCTTTCCTCGCCCTCCTAAAAGTTGCTGTATTATCTGGTTTTTATAGAGAGAAGGCCCTTTTGTGTAGGTAAATACTTCTATTGACTGGAACAGGTGTGATGGATACTGGCAGATGCAGTTATTAAGGTCTCTGAATTGGTGGGACACTTGGCAAGCATAGTGTTTGTTTGACAACTCTAATGGAACGGGGTCCAAAAGACTAGACCAACCACAAGCAAAAACACTAAAAACACTAAGCGCATGTGTTGCATGGATATGTTATTTGCAGTTTGGATAAAAGTTGAATATTTATCTTTTTGTCTGCAGAGTGTCTGTACATATTCCCATGCCAGTGGAACTACAGGCCAGATCACTGCATGTATGGAAGCAACTGCAAGGCTGCGGAGGAGGAGGGGGTGTCTATTCTTCATGGTAACCGTGGTGTGTACCATGACGAGAAGCAGCCCGCCTTCAGAGTGGTGTATGATGCCATACGTGAGGTGAGCTGCCACTGTCTCTTCAGGAGACAACTGTATGATAAAAGTAATAGAATTGCTGTTTGACTGATAATAATATTTTGCCAAATTTACACTGTGAAGGTGGCACAGAAGAGCTTCTGAAGTGGCATTTTGGTGGTTTTACCCAGACTGTTTAATGCTGCGTAGAGGTGGCATAAATGCATTTCCACAGCAATTATAACTGTATACTTTGATACTAGGGTATGGGGCGGGTCAGAGCAGGCCAATTTCAAAATCTGGCATTTATGTAGAATTGCGCCTTTACACTGAATTTTGAGCAGGCACAGAGCAGCTTTAACTCTGCTGTGTAAAGACACCTTATGTTATGCATACTAGCATTAAAAATGTGGCTCAGTGGCAAGTTTTGTTTTTTTCAAATGTTGATTTGATGCTCAAGAAATGTTTCTTGTTATCCATGTTGACAACATACAGCACAGTTTTCTGTTTTAATATATTTTATAAAATAATTTATTCCTGTGAAGCAAAGCTGTATTTTCAGCATCAATACTTCAGTCTTCAGTGTCACATGATCCTTCAGAAATCATTCTAATATGCTGATTTATAATCGGTGTTGGAAACAGTTGTGCTGCTTAATATTTTTTGGGACCTGTGATACTTTTTTTCAAGATTTTTTGATAAATAAAAAGTTAAAAAGAACTGTTTATTCAAAATAGAAATTTTGTGTAACAATTTACACTACTATTCAAAAGTTTGGGGTCAGTAATTTTTTTTCTTTCTTTTTTTAAAGAAATTAATACTTTTATTCAGCAAGGTTATGTTAAATGGATAAAAAGTGATAGTAAAGACATCAACAAAATTACATTTTGAATAAATGCTGTTCCTTTTAACTTATTAAAGAATCAAAGAAAATATATCACAGGTTCCATAAAATAATATTAAGCAGCACAACAGTTTCAACACCGATAATAAATCAGCATATACACTGAAGTAATGGCTGATGAAAATTCAGCGCTGCGTCACAGAAATAAATTCTATTTTAAAGTATATTAAAATAAGAAACCAAAATTAGAAATTGTAATGATATTTCACAATATTACTGTTTTTTTTTTTTTTTTTTGATCAAATAAACACAGCCTTGATGAGCATAAGAGACTTAAATCTTACTGATTCCAAACTTTTGAATGGCACACACATTCATGTAATAAACTGGACACAAAACACCCCCATAGCACCACACTAAAAACATGTGAGAACACCCTACCAACCACATAGCAACGCCCTGGCACACAATCACTATTTTTCATAAAATGTAAAAGCCTAGTTGTTTGACTAATTTTTTCATAAGATTTTAAGCTTAAGAAATGTAATCCATTTGTCTTCGCTTTGCCAGTCCACTTTCTAATTTTCAGTGCTAACAAAGCAAATCCTGAGGGTGCTGAATCATGTGAGAATAAATAGAAGTGTTGCATTGTACATTCAGAGTGCAGTCTCACTGAATCTCTCCTTGAAGGCTAATAGCAGGAAAGTGTCTCTTCAAGAGGAAGCCTTTTGTATGGTTGAGTCACATGGGCCCTCTGCTGTTCAGAATTCAGTCAGATATGAAATGTGGACCTTGCTCATTGTGCCTCAACAAATAAACCAAAGCAGTTCCTTGCACACTTTGAAATGTAATGTATTTCATCTTCTCTTTCAGTATCCTTTCGAGGAGAACTTGTTCCAGTCTTTATTTTACCCTCTTCAGACTAAGTTCCTAGACACAGTTAACACCCTTTGTGGAAGAATACCACAAGTGTTCCTCAAACAGATCGAGAAGACCATGAGGGCTGTTTATGAGAAAAAAGTGGTGCGCCGTGTCCGACTGCCACGCGAGTAATGAGCCTCGACTGCGTTTCAGTATCACAAGGAAGAATCTCGGACTGCTGCTTGGATCAGAGTGATCTTTTTCATCGGAGACGAGCAATGCCAGAGGCAAGCTACATTTGGTCCATTAGGCACAGTATGAGCTTCATGAGCCAGAGGAGTTGGAGATCCAAGCTGGAACAATTTCTTTTGAGCAGACGTTTTGGTCTGCTGGATGGAAACAGCAATGCAGGATGAATGCAACACTAGCGAAACCGTCAAAACTCTTCAGAGTAGTGAGCAAACGCATTGAGTGTCTCCAATTGTGGGTAACCAACCACTTGAATGTGCCTGAAAGAACATGAGACTCGTTAGCCAATCCAAAAATATGGATTCAGAGCTGTTTATTTACAACTGTGTTGTACCATTTTTCAGCATCTAGTTCATTATGTCTAGTATTACGCAATTGGAGCATTTGTGTCTCACTTTATCTAATTCTTGTATTTAAGTGGCTGCACCAATTTGTTTGTGCATTCTGCTGCTTAATAGCATGACGTAAGGCCTTGTTTTCAAGCCACAAAAATGAATGTAGCACGCAGAAACAACCAAAGAGAACTAGCCTGTAGAGCTCAGTAAGATGTACATTCAGTTTAAGCAGTCCTAATGGTGGATGTTCACACTCTTTACATTGAAGATGACTTGTTAGTAAGAATAGAAAGGGGCCTGATGTTGTAATGTTGTCATTGGAATTTGAATTTTAATAGATATAGAGAATTTCACGAGGAAACCTTTGGCCTTTGTGAGAATTACAATTAAGTCTGTTGTCCTGTATATTGATACGACAAGCCTGTTCTGATGGACATAATGAATTTGATGTTGAATTTGTGGTGGAATGTTTTTTTTAAGGTAATCTGCAACAGTTTGTGAGAGCTACGCAAAAGGTCTAAGTGTTAAAGTATTTTTAGCAATATTCAGTCCAGTCAAGTTCAAAGAAAACATTTTGTTGTTTTACCCTGTTTGTTAGGAGTAATGTAATCATTTAAAATAAATCATATGTGCTGATTAGAAAGGTTTGTACATCAAACAGTATTATATACATAAAAACAAAACTTTAAAACCATATACATATATAAAGTTTACAGTTAAGTGCACTTTGTAATAAATGCTGAATTTGGAGAAAATAAAATATAAGGGAAAAAAATGGCGAAATTTGTTTAACAAAACAAACACTGCAACCAGTACGATCAGTTTACCCATTTCTTAAAAAAAAAATTTAAAAAAATCTGAAATTATTTTAATTTTGTGTAACCACCACCTGTTAATTTGTTGACTTCTTCTGTGTGAAAGTATGAACGTCATATAGAAAGCAAGAGTGTGTTGTGATGTGTGATTTGATATGTTCATTAGCACAATGTGCTTAATTATATGTGTGACCGGTTTCCAGCCTCCTGTCACTGGTCTGGGATCAGTGATGACATTTCTTTAACTGGAAGCTCAGGAGACTCTAATACATCTCATGTTATCTCTGTGTGAAGAGATGCACCAGCGATGTTCATTGTGTCCAGTGTGCTTTTCTGTTTTTCTGAATGTCTTACATTATATGTACTATTGTCCTTTTTATACAAAAGTGTGTATGTCAGAAATGTAATAAATATGCATTTAATATTGATTTAGCTTTGTCTCTCAATTATTTTTGCATTATATTTATAGCGGTGGCCAAAAGGAGACGTTGCCACGGTTCTTCTGGATTTAGTCTGTCTCTGTTCTGTTTTTTCATGTCATTCCAGACAGACTGGATGATGAGGAGATCAGGGGCCGGTTGCATAAACTGTTTAGACTAGTCTTAAAAAGTTAGTCACCTCATTTTTTTTTTTTTTTCTTTCTTCAAGACTGGTCATAACTTTTTTAAATTCAGTTATGAAAAGGTAGATTGGTCTTATTTGTATTGGAAAAGTAAGACTGATTACCCCTTGGCAACTGTTAGTTGGTCAAACTAGTTCTTAAGACACAGTCTTAACATGGTGGCAACTGCAACTGGCCCCTGAGATCTCTGTGTGGAGCACTGGTTGTTGTCAGACTCCTTGTGCAATCAAAATCTGGATTATTACAGTTAATGGCAAAATGAATGTTTGGAAATGTAAACTTGTATTTCCTATGGACACGCAACTAAAAAATACTGGGTTGTTTCAACCCAACTTTGGGTCAAATATGGACTAACCCAGCTGTTGGGTTAAATTTTTACATTAAATTTTTAACCCAAAACTTGGGTTAGTCCATATTTGACCCAAAATTGGGTTAAAACAACCCAGCATTTTTTAGAGTGTAGAAATAACGGACTTAAACCCATTTTTTAGCTGGTGAAAATACTAGTGTTCTAATAATTTTGGCCAACACTGTATCTATTATAAAAATATATTTCCATAATACAACTTAATGATGTTTAGACTATTTTTTCAGGCAACTCTTCATAATTAGTTTCATTAAGACCGTTTTAATACTCTATTGATATACATTATATTAGATAGTTTGGTATTTTGGTTTGGTTACTACAGTAAATTTTGTAGGTGGAGAAAACAACAGACCAGACATTTTACACCAAGTAGGTACAAATTGAGACTCATACTTGCTTTTAAATAAACATGAAGGTGAGCGTTCAATTACAAATAGACTAATAATTCCAGTCAGACTTCACACGAAATTCAGGCCGTCTCAAAACATATTGAACCTGCCTTGACAGCATTTATGGGATCGAAACGCGCCTGTTGTGCTCCAAAATGTTACCTACATAGGCAGCTCACTAGGTTTTGAGACACATTTCCAAAACTCTTTACGCTTACAACGCCCCAAAAATGATTTCTAGGTAGGTAAGCAGCTGACAAGGTTTTGAGACACAGCCACGCTGTTGCGCAACAGACAGCGCTCCCGAAGAGCGGCCGGCAGTGACGTCGCAGACGCCGCCATATTGAAATGTTTCCCTTCTCCTCCTCTTCTTCACTGAGCTCAACAGCAGCCATCAGCTCTCGCTTTCCAACTGGAGACAGGGACAACAACACAGACATGGAGATAGACACTCTTCTGGAAGCTCTTAAAGGTGCCTGGTTGTGTGTGTTGAGGTGGTCTGCGTGAGTTTAGAGAGGAGTTATATGTGCTTATGAGCTGGTAGTGTGAGTTAGCTAATGTTAGCATGGCCTGTAGCTAAATGGCTTTTCCTGTTTTTCGAGGTCTGTTGTGTGTTAAGAACAGATGAACAGGTTTCTTTTTCCTATTTTATGACTGCTATCACTTTTTTTGCCCAAAAACGATGGGTTAGTTAAGTAATTCGTTAATAAATAAGACTACTGTTGATTTAGATAGCTAGTTAGTGGTTTGGGATGATCTAGAGTTGATTTGAGTATATTACACAACTGTTTATCCAGTGTTAACTCTAAATGAGTGAATAATTGAATAATAAAGTCCTATTTTCTTGATAAGTTTTCTTTATAACTTGATTTTTTTGTTTTTTTTGTTTTGGCATTTACACCTTGATTGAAGTTGTACTCAGTTCTACTACTAACTTGAATATTATTATTATTACTACTGTTATTGTTGTTAATAATTTCTCATTCTTCGTGTGTGTGTGTGTATATATATATATATATATATATATATATATATATATATATATATATATATATATATATATACATGCATACATACACACACACACACACACATATATATATATATATATATACATGCATACATACATACATACACACACACACACACACACACACACACATATATATATATATATATATATATATATATATATATATATATATATATATATATATATATATATACCCAGAGTAGTATAAATAGTTTTTGTGATATAATGACAAAGCTCAGATTTATTGTACAGTTCCTGTACTAATCCTTATGTAAGGGTGTTAGGAAAATGTATTAATATTTTGTCATATTTTTCATTAAAGTTCAGGGATGGACGGGTTATAGTTTTCCTTTAGTGATCTAAGTTGGGGTCGTACAGTACCACGTGGTTTTGAATCTTTAGGATGACTAGTAACAAGATGTTTAGGGTCATTATAGTTGTACTGCTTACTTTATTAACTCTTCTTGGAAAATAATATGTTCTAATTTGATATGTTCTAACTTTAATAAAAGCATGCATATTATTCCAAGACCGATTGTAGATGATGTCTAAATAGTTGTGACCTAAACCTAGGTGCACTTGTAGTTGTTCTCATTTAAAATGTGAGTTATAGTTAATAAAAAAAATGCATTTTTTTTTTCTTTTTCTTTTTCATGAAAGCAGATCTAAGTCAGAACTAGAATAGACTAACTAGATTTCGAATTGAAGGTATTTTAAAGTTGGAAGTTGCTTGGACTGCATCCAGTACAGATGTTTGTATGAAATCCATAATGCGATCATCTTATTGTGTTTGTTGCAGATTTCGACAAGAAGGTGAAGAAAGAGTCATCTCCGGTGTTGGATCAGTTTTTGTGCCATATTGCGAAAACCGGGGAAACCTTGTAAGTACCTCCAGATATCAGTGGGTGATCTAAGAGGGGCATTGAAACCCCCTTTACCTTTGTGTGACCTCTTTTTCAGTGGTTTGTTTAAAATCATAACTACTTTTCTAGGTAACACCACAAGGTGGTTTATTGCACTACCACAGCACTTTTGGTTTTGTTCCAAAACACACTGAACCTTGTACTTATCGACTAGATCTGCTTTAGACGACCTGTTCTCATTTCATGAAGTAATTGTGAGAATACATAGTCAGATGCATATCAGAAGATCGAATCCCTGTATGTCTCTGGAATACCTGCTTCTGATTGGTCAGTAGAGTTCTGTGGTCAATTATTATTGCATACTGAACTGTATGGCAGACAGTGTTTATTTGATCCTACACAGTTGTTAGTTTCATATCTCTCATCACTCTGGTCTCTTCTCACATAATAAAACGATTTCAACTGAATTTTCAAATATAAAAATTCTGCGCTCATTTATTTGGTTGGTAGCCGTGTCATGACCGGCGAATGTTGTCCCTTACAAAGTTTAGCTGTCTAAGAGTTACTAATGCTTAATATTGTTGCCTTTTCAGAGTGTCCTGGTGTCAGTTTAAAAGCTACTTCATATTCAAACTGGAGAAAGTAATGGAGGATTTCCAAGCATCGGCCCCAGAGCAGCGAGGGCCTGCTAACCCCAACGTAGAGTCAATTCCTTTTGAAGAAATGAAGGAGAGAATTCTTAAGATAGTGAATGGATACAATGGGTGAGTAACACGCTAATTAATTGCATAGTGTGGTGATATCACCAATTTTCCTTTCAGAAAAGCACTGGGTTTGTCCCCGTCTCTTTACCCCAGAGCAAGTGTGCCATCTTCTGGCTGTTGAATATAACCTAGCCTACACCGTTGTGGAGGATGCAGCAGCTAATTCAAACATTTTCTCTATCCAGGATCCCATTCACTATCCAGCGCTTGTGCGAACTACTAACTGAACCTAAGAGGAACTACACAGGGACAGAGAAATTTCTCAGAGGGGTAGAGAAGGTCAGTGTGTGATGTGTTATTCAGTTTAAGAACTAATTGGGCCAGATGGATGCTGTTTATTTGGATGTAGTGGTGCACTTTCTATAAAATACTTTGAGGAATCTTCTTCACCCTGTTCTTATAGGGATGACAGTCTATTCCCAGTATGTTCAGTTTGTATTTGCATTTTTATTGTAGTTTTGCTATGTTCCATCCGAACTCAGATGTGAAATATTATTACTTGCTATCTTTGACTTCCATAAAGGCACGCTGTTGGTTTATGGTCACTTGTATTTGTGTTGGAGGAACTTTGACACATCGATGTGTGTTATGTGCTTAAGTGATTTGATTACCATTCAAGGCCCACATTTTAGTCCAGCTTAAAGATTCACTCATACATTTTCCCATATAGGAGGTTGTAAATGAATTTGCATTGTTTATGTTATTGATACTGATTGTTTTCTCTCTTCATCAGAATGTGATGGTGGTCAGTTGCATTTATCCTACATCTGAGTAAGTAATTACTCTTTACTATTAAAATATAAAGTTGCTACATATTAATTGAACACTTAGATAACTTAAATCTATTGCTGGCCTTTTTGTAGGAAGAATGGCTGCAGTGGTGTCAACAGAATGAATGGAGTCATGTTGTCAGGGAACACATCTGCCTTTACAGAAAGGTGAGGAAAGTATATGGAGCTCAGGACTAGTCATTTAAAAAAAAATGATTTGCCTTGATTTCCCTCTATATTACAGGAAAGTAAATGGTCCAGGAACACCCAGACCATTAAACAGACAGAAACACTCCATGTCCAGTTCACTGGCCACAAATGGCCTTCCGGACAGTACAGAAAACAAAGAGACAAACACAGCACAAGGACACAGCAAATCGGCCAGGTAGGCTAAAACATTGTATCTCATCTCATCTGATCACTCAAGACCAGAGATGGTAAACAGCAGAAATGAAATGCCAAGATTTACATAAATTACTGAAAAACAGTAATTTAGTTGATGATTGAATCAATGAACGTTCACTTGTATCATATGTATCATATCTATATAAATGCATCATTCATTCATTCAATATATCTTTGTGTTCCAGTGATCCATCTGTATCGGGCATTGGTGGGCCTCTCGGCAGCTCTGTAAAGAACAAACACTTAGATGACGAGGAAGATGAGGGAATGGAGGCAGAGGAACATGAAGTAAAGAGGCTGAAATTCAACCAGGATGGCAATGATGAAGATGAGGATGAAGACGAAGTAGACCAGCAGGTTGTCGAGAGACCGAGATCTACATCAATTAATAGCTCCTCAGATAAGTCAGAGGATGCCGAATCACCATCATCCATGTTGCAGGAGGGGAGTGAGGAAGAGGAGGAAAGCAAACCTCATGGATCAGCTGGAGGCTCTGAGGACCAAGGTATCATCATTTTTTTCCCCCCTCTTCTTTTAGGTTGTTTACACACTACATAAAGCACTAACATAATCTATTCTTTGCTAACATAGAGCCTTCCAGCACACAGCCCGAGTGTCCCGCTTTTACTGAGAGAGAGGTTCCCTGTGGCTCTGATGACTCTTCAGAAGAGCCCAGCGATATGGACCAATCAGAGCAGAGGGCCCCAGCGGGTGTGGCCTCTAGCCCTGAGGTGAGAGAAGGGGAGGAGCCAAGCGAGCAGGTCAGCAGCAGTAGCACTGATGGAAATGCCTCTGGACCCACATCCAGCAGCAGTAGCGTAGAGTCACCCACAGAGGGCGACGCTGGGTCAGGGGCCCTGGACTCGGAGAGCGCAGAAGAGGAGCCAATGGAGCAGGACTAGAAACCTGCAGACTCAACAATATCTGAGTGCTTTTGTGGAGATTAAGAAGACACATTTAAGTGGCCTTCCACAAAGGCCATCAGAAGCAACATCCAACCTACCGCCATGCGCCTTTTGGTCGAGAGTCCACCTAACTTCTCCAACCTTTCCAAACGGACACTTTATGCAGATGTACAGAGGATTTTATTGCTGAAGTGAAGGTTTTAAACTGTCTTTTTTACAGTTTTTTTTCCCCCCTTAATTACATTCATGTCATCTGTTTCTGCCTGTCTGTTTTGTCACAGTGCTTAAAGCAGTTTGACTGAAGTTTTTTGATATCTAGTAATCACACTGTCAACTGACATCACTAAAAAGCTAATTAAAGAAATATTCACGGTTAAATACAAGTTAAACACTACACAGCTGTAGCATTCCTTTGGTTACTACAGGAAATGATTCCAACTCAGAAAAAGCAAAAGTGGAAGTTGCTTGCTCATAGACTCTTATAATAAATGTATTTCAGAGCAAAAATATGTTGTCATAATTTACAGCATGGCTGTTGTTGTTAAATCTTAACTTGTATTTAACCATGAATATTTCTTTTAATATTTAAGTCTTGGTTCATGAGATTTTAATCTGTATCCAGTCTTGTTCTAAGCTTTAGGTCGGCTAGGACGTGTCTCCTCTGCATTGGTGTATTAATATTTTAGTCACCTAGTGTCAAGCATCGGTGCAGTGGAGTTTATCGTCTTGCTCTCTCTGAAGACCCATAACTGGCTGCTGTTCAGGTTATGTTCCAAGCAAATACAAGCCATAGCTATCTTTGTTCTGTTAAATGATTCAAGCCTAGTGTAACATCATTTCTTTCTGGTCGTTTGTGTGTAACTGACGGGATGTAAAATCTCTTTTCTCACTTTAGTATTCTCGTGCGGTCTGCGCTGCATTGAAAGTAAGTGGTTTATGTCAGGTACATTTACCTCTTGATTCAAACTGATTTCATGATTCACGTTAATTTATACCAGCATTTCAGTCTCCTGTTTTATGAGAAGTTGTTTTGGTTTTTGTTGTTTTGGCAGGTGGTTGTTGACTGCTCTGACTAGCTCAATTACAGTGTCATTTGTGGCAGTCCAACCCCAAGTTGTCTCACCGAAAACAGCTGGCTGCCGTTTTGCAGCTGTGTGTTTTTGATATTTAGAATTTCTAAATTTCTGTAAAGTAGTGTTTTGTAGAGCATTGTGTTCACTGCCTTTTGTGCATCCATATATAATTGTATAATTCTTTTTGGTGTATTACTGAATGCGTGTGATTTTTTTCAATACAGTATTCAGATGAAGCAATAAATGTTATTGTTTTAAATGTTCGGAAGACCCTTTAATTTGTCAAACAAACATGTTTCTGCAGCTGAAATTACAAAATGATTGTTTCATGTTCTGTCTGTTGTTTTATTTCATTTACCATAGACATGTTTAAGGTAAACTTGATTTTTATGTAAAGCTGGGTAAAGGTGTTCCTATGATTTCATTTATTTATGATATTCAGGTTTGTAGATGTCTTTAAATCTATGGGATTATTTTTGCCTATTTTATTGAAATCAAATGCCTGATCATTTAGAGAAGTAATAACACAACTATCCTCAACAAGCCTCACAATTTGATGTGTTCATGTTCACAGTTTGTGCTATGGACGAGTTTTACTCCAAAGTTTAATACTTGGTGAGCACCACTAACTTGTAGGATGTCAATCATAGGAGGATTATCGTTACATAACGTCTCTTATGCTTTCATCCGGGCCTTTTCATAATCCTTAATCATGTTCCTCAAATTAATACATGCCTACTAATTCATTTTGCTGTTATTAAGCTCTTGCACAAATTTTTCTGCTTCATTTCCCAAATACAAGTTTCCTTTTCTTATGTCACAGTTAAATATCTCTAACAGGCTCCTGCTGACACAGAACAATGATTTCTGCAAGTTCTTTCAAGAAAGGAAAGCTTTATTTCACCTGTCTGGCTGGCTAATTTCAGAGTTGCATGAGTATGATTTACTGAAATTTACCCAGGCCTCTCAGAGGAAATAAAAAGTGGATTCCTGCCATGATGCGTTGCAAGAGGTTACGTTTAACTGTCGTCTTTGAACACTCATCTCTTGGGAAATAAGCCTGCATGCTATGGGAATAGAAACAAGTCTTAAGTAAATGAATTGTAATTTGATCCATGGGACAGGGAACTGAAGCACTTATTAATAGTGATGAAGTTGAGTGACTATTAAGAAATTTCTTATGAGTAGCTCAGCTAAAAGAATACTTTCTCAGGATCTAAAATATAAAATGTTTTTGTATATGGGTAAAATCTCATGCCAATATGTTCAGATCATTTTAAGCCTATCTTTCAGACTATTCATTTTATTTATTTGCAGTAACATTGCAAATAATTCATCTGTTACCATAGCGCATTATTTTAATCAGTAAAAATTAAATGAACTCTTAGCATTAAAAGCTGCACAACAATAAAATGTGCTCAATTGTGAAAGTGTCACAATGCAAAAATTAGGATAAGCAACCTAAAAGTAGGATTCATTTGTGTTGAAGCAATATGTTTGCTTATTTTTTTTATTTATTTTTTTTAGTGGTGAAATATGACCTTGGCATGGGTTTCATGAAATTCGCCTATACAGTATATGGTTGCTCAATTGTTCAATACAACAAAAAAGCTGTATCATTTTCTGTCATAGCAGCCTTCAACTACATCAAACATTGTGTGCCAACTGCCAAGGACTCATTACTTGGGGATAAAGAGGGCAAATAACCACAATAATGTCAGATTTGCATGAGAAAACAGCCATGTGCTAAACATGATCTGAAACACAAAGTTTGCACATCTCTGGTAAGCTGATGCATTGACTCAGAGATAATGTGGGAATGACGTTTTCCTGCACTCTTAATTGTTGGTCTGCCCCATGTTATAACTTAAAATGAGACTTAATAAAGCAGAGAGTGGCCTGATATTTACAAGGCTCAAGACAGATGTCAGTCTTAATGTTATTTACTGGGTGACAGGATATTAGTGGTCAGATATTGGGGCTTGACTCTGCTTTCATAACTTACAGTTCATCATTGTGCAACATCTAGAAGGTGGAAAAAACAACAACAACAAAAAAAAAGTGAAGTCCAACATTTAATATAGTTCCCCTATTAATATAATTTAATATAATTCACACACTGGTGTCTTTGGAACAGAGGAAGCCAGGGAGATCTTCTCTACTCCTTCTGTATAACCAATCAGGCCAATTCAGAATTGGCAATTACCACATGCCCACTTCATAAGACGCATGTCTAATTTTATATTATTCCCAACAGAGGACATGTTAAAAGTGTCTGAGACTTACTTATGAAAAGTGTTGAAACGTTTGGCTGCTGTGGGGAAGTGGTCCTGCAGATCTTATTCTAAAGCAGGAAGTCTTTATCTTGTAACGAGGACCAAATAATAAATGCAAAAGTGTGTTAATCATGAATGCACTGGGCTGTTAGTTGGTGTCTTTGCATGAAATAAAAATATTTACTTTATTAATGCAGGTTTTGGTCTTATTGTGAACAATTTATCAGTGCATGTTATTGCAAAGAAAAATATATTGTCTTCATTATCTTTAATCAAAATGTAACATTGCTTGTCATTTTGTAGACAGAACTTATCTATTGACATAATATTAAAAAATAAATAAATCGGTATAGTTGAATACTATTTTATTTAGAATTAAATTACTATAAAAAATACCTGATCTAAATAACTTATTAATATATATAAAATATTATCTATTGAATAAAAATAACCAGGAGCCAAAAATGTAGGCATTGCTTTAGCAAACTCAAATTCAGTTTAGAATAAGATACCAAATTTTTGTGATTCAGGATGGATAAAATTAAGTTGAATATCATGTTTCTCTGACAAATGTCAAATAACAAAGTAAAATGAGTTGAAAATGACAATTCATACTGACTTCAAAATCTGCATTTCAAGACACAGAACAAGAACCTGCTATGTAAGCAAACTAATTTCTAATTGTAAACCCATCCAATATTATTTCATTCCCAAATGAAAAGTAGCTTACGTCCTTCATGCACATTATCACATTTGCATTCTAGACGTGGCTTGATTCGGATCGGACTGGAAGTTCACTGCTTGGTCATTGCTGCAACCCTTAACGTGGTTTGAGTGAGGGTCAACCTCACCATGCACAATCTCTGTGTCATCCAATAGAGGGTAGTGTTTAGTCTCCCAGCCAGGCCTAACAGGTTTACCCCTCCCCAGAACGAGAAGACAGACTGACAGCCCCAGGGCTGTAGATATGGGATGCTGTCGTCCTCTGTTCTGCTTCCCCTTTATCCTTCTCCCTGGCATGAAGTCTCGATGACTGCTCAACTGCTGTGGGTACCGTGGCCAATGCAACCTTCAGCTGAGACTCCCACGTGGCTCTCAGCTTAAAGAGCCGTTTAAAGTATGTGGAAGCTGAAATGAGAGGGCAATCACAAACTCTAAAAACGTATGACTTTTTGAACTTGGTTAAAGGATACTTAGTAGCCAGACTTCAGACTACTTAAAGTTTATTCCACTTTCCAATTTATCCTGGTCAAAGACTGCCCAATTAGACAGGAAGAAACTGCTTGAGCTGCATGCAAAGTGACCTGTCACAGAATGATCAATTAGATGTTAAATAACATATTTATAATTTTACATTACATTTATGCATGATAAACTGTGTAATGTGTACTGTGTACTTGTGTAATGTCAAGGCTTTCAGCACGTGGATGACAACTGGCAAGGGCGCAAGGATAAAATTTTATTTTAAACATTTAAACCTCTTGATGATCATACATTTGTTTGAAAACCCTGTAGAGGGATGAGTTGTCAAGCGCAGTTCCCCAAAAAAGCTTGAAGTCTTGGAATTGCCAGACTGTTGAAGAAGTGGGATGGAAAACATACACTGTTCCCAGGCTCATGTTGTTTGAACTACCACTGACTTGTCAGACAGGCATTGACCAAGACCATCCTGGACCTCATGTTCAAGAATGAAGCAGAGTCAGTTCACTTGTTTTGCCTATGAATGAGTTTCAGTGTCTAAAGATATACCATTAAATGGGAAAATAACTCACAAATCCTCCCATGTGTGCTATTTGGAATTTCTACTGAGACTTAAAACGAAGCTTGGTGAGAGATGAAGTAACAAGAAAATGACTGCTTTCTTATTGCAAAATGTATCCGACACCTGCTTTTTGCCATCTGTTTTCTCTGCATAAACAGGTGAGGGAACATATTGAACGCAGTCTGCCAAGCCCATTTTCTTGGCTCAACTCTTTACAGGATAGTTACGAGATGGAATCGGTGGCAAAACGCCTGCCATGTAAAGTCCCTTGCCTGTTATGTATGGTCCTACTGTACCCTTAGAAAAAATTACCTCAGTAACCATAGTTTTTGGCTAAATAAATAAATGAATGTTTGGGATTTTCCACAAACAGTGTAAGAGGCATTTAAATACTTTGTCATTATTTTCTTGTGGATAATAATAAGTTACACAGTTTAATTGTAGTACCAGATAACTAGTAACCTATTCTGACAGAATCTATCATTGTCAAGATTTTACATAACTGATTGCATTAAAATGTTCAGGTAAACAGTGACAGAAAAATAATTAAGACTCCTGTTATATTTATGTGTAATATCACAGTCATTGAACTGAATCATCCCTCGAGTGTAAAAATAAATGTGAGATTATATACAGCACCTGTTCAATATAAAGGGTTTTAAATAGTGTTATACAATGAATTTCAGACTTTTCTAGGTGTTTTTCGAGGGCACAATCTATCATTTAGGGCACTAGTACACTTATCTAATAGTCAGCTATCTACATTTTACATGTATATATTTTGGCAGATGTTTATATCCAAAGCAACTTGTGTTGGATTATGGCGTAAATTTGATCTGCTCATGCATTTCCTTAGAACCAAAACCCATAATGCAGTTGTTGCAGGTGCCCTACTGCTTGAGCTACAGGAAAACACAACATTTTCTGTGATACATTTGTGATGTGTATTAATAATGATATAAATGCGAGAAATACTGAGAGGACTTGTGATGTTTTGTTGATGTACTGGCCGATACTGATCACAACGGAAATTGTCCACAGTGTACTGTTGCTATGGTTACTTAAGGGTGAATGGGACTTCTTGTCATTAATATCTATTTGGCAACGTGAAAATGTGCACTTTCATTTGTAATAGAACATCTGTTATGAAAACACCATTAAAATGATCAGAAACAAATGTTGTTTTCATTTGCTTTAAGGGGTTCAAGCCTTAATATGAGGGGGTCAGACCTCAACAAAACCCCCCATTTGCACCCTGGTTTTAAATAATTTTAATGTTGGTGAAATGCAGTGCAATGCAATCAATAAATAAATCAATAATCAATCGCTTTGAGTGAGAGTGTTTGATGCTTTTTGTTGGATTTTTGGTTGTTCTTTTCTTCTTCTCTCTCTCTCTCTGCTTTTTTTTTTTTTTGACAGCATTCTGTCCTCTTTTTTATGATCTTCTTGTAATGGCTTGGAATTTTGAAAATGACATCCCGCTTAATGGGATTTTTTTGGTGCAGTGAAGCAAAACCAGTACAGGTCATCAGTTTGAGTTTACAGTAGATGTTCAGTCAGACATTCAATTAAGTGTTACAGTAACACGACAATGTATCATGTATATATTTATTACTGAAAGATGCAGAGGGGTTCGCAAACTCTTTAGCTGAATAAAATTTATAATATTATACCTATTGTATGTATATGTCTACACCATTTTTGTGTGTCATTTGTAAAACATTTGTTTTACATATAATTCCTATGTGAACTGTACACATTCACTGCATAATGCAGTTCATTTAAGAATGGTTTTACAGATGATAAAAATGGTACAGTGTACATAGGTATAATAATGTAAAAGATTGCCTTCTACATTACTACAGGCTGTCATTTAGCCTTCGCATAGTCTATCACTACCTCTCTTTTTCAGAAAAAAAGTTGCTGTTTCAACAAACACAAAACTCATTTCATATTTTGTCACTTTCTGACTCCTTATTCATCTTAGCATTGTTAAGATCTAGTCCTGCTTCAGAGAGTTGACAGCTAATTCTGAGGAATACACATATTGATTGGCATCATTACAGGGTTTGCGGGCCTGTGGCCTCTGCTGGAGTATTACAGTCTAATGAAGTGCTTTAATTGACTCTTGTGGAGGCTGTTCAATCATTGCTCCATTTATAGATGCACCCTCGGCCTCTCAGGCTAATAGCGGCTGAGGACCTGGTTTACAACACAGCTAGGCTTTTAGCAGTCATTTTGTGCAGGGAATGCTGCTTTTTGCAAGAGGCTGTTAAAAGTGTAAATGGGAGACTAATAAAGAGGCAATTTTGCCCCTGATATAGCAGGAAAAAAGGTGCCTGTCTGCGTGTGTATGTTCACTACCTGAGGATAAGGACTTGGGAAATGGTGGGGAACAGTTTGTGTTTTGGTTCTGCAATACATAACAAATTTTAAACATCTGACTGGTATGGAAAAACCACATCTGCCAATGTGATGCACACCTGTGCAACATGCCACTGTAAAGCTACGTTCAGTGTTTTGGTTGGTTGGCAGGGTTTTCTCAATGGTCCTTGCCTGGCCAAAGTCAAAAGTGCCCAAGCTAAAAATTACTGATATTCTGCGTCCCACCTTCAACACACATCTATAAGTCTGTTTTACAATTATAAGTCTAATATCTTAAACGTAACAGTAAACCTTTCAGAAAAAAATTCAGTATGAAAAAATGGGTACTGTGTGTTGTAATTTAGCAATGGAGAAATGAAACCCCATACAGTCAAGGTACACAACAGGTCAATAGACTGATCTTGACATCCAATTTGAGCATGTGCACTAGTTAGTGTTGATTATTGCAGTGAGTGCACAATTATGTGGACAAGTCTTAGAACGGCTTAATCAATTTCCCAGTGTGATTGCATAGCAGCTCATATACTGGTGACTAAACAAGCTACATATTACCAGAGGTTATTATATGATGTAATCTTCACCATTATAACTATGCGGAATAGTCGATTCTTCATAATAGGGGTTGGCGGGTATTAAAGGACCTGACAAGTAAAAACCAATAAAATCAATAACGTCTAAATACAGTGAGTGGATTGATTTTGAGAAAGCTTGTGGATTTAGGATTTGTGCTGCCGTTAAGCTGGTCTTTGAACCAACGTGTTGCTCTGCGGGCTCTGCCATCAGCACTGCATCATCCCCCGAGGGAGCTATTAATAGTTCTGATGGTCAATAAACCAAATCTCCCATGACATATTATATGTGACTCACTGTAGCTACACAGGACTGATGCAGGCCACCAAATGTAAGGCTGTACTGTAAAGACATTTCTTACATGAAATAAATAAGGTGGACAATTTAGTGGAACAATTTAGCTAAATAATGTAAAATATTTTGATCTATCAGATTAATCAAATTTCAGTTTATGTAATTAAGAAATAAATGTCATTTAAGCTCGATTTAAATAAAATATAAACACAAAATGTGAATGTTAAATGTAAATGTAATTGTAAAGTTTCCATTAATATGTGCTTTATATTTAACTAACATGAAAATTGTGACACCGCACAAAACTAAATCTATGTAATTTATTTATCTTGCTCTTTCAGTGGCACAACATTCCACGGAATCCTTAGAATTCCATTTTGGTCCTGCTTTCCCAACACACTCAAAGGCAGTAAATCTACAACACTTTCACTCTAACATAGAAAAAGAGGGGCAGTAAATTAAATGAGATGCTACACCACATTGTTACACTGTTAAAGACCTTTTAACATAAGTCACACTGGAGGATTACGTTTATTTGTAGCAGTAGGTGCATTCAGAATGTTCTGTTCCGTTTTAAAACATTTGGCAATTTTGGAAACGTTACGCTAGCCACTTTTATCCGGCACCATCAAATCGTCAATTTAGTGCCGCATTTATCTCAGTTTAGAGTTCCGTTATGTTACTCATCACTAAACTTAAATTAAATGGTTAAATAATTATTAAACAAGTCTATGATTAATCATCATATAATCTGTTGGCTTGCTGACTTGCTTAACAAAACTGGCAGTTTTTTTGGCATAGCTCATCAAAACTCAATTATGACCCACCAAGGCGTGCATAAGTCATTTTCAGTGGGGAAAAAAAAATCAGAAGTGTATTTATAACAGCATTCTGATAGCAGTGCAAAGGAAATCCATGTAAAACACTGTGCCTTTGAGGTTCAACATGATGTTTAGCTTCTCAAAGAGAGGGTGAATGCTGAAGAAACAGGTCTTGGATGGATGCCTCAAGGTGCTCAGGGAAAACATAATGGAACGATGCTGTACAGTTGCTGCTGCCGGAGGAGAGCAGAGTGACTCACACCTCAATGACAGTTCCGACACAACAGTGCCTACGGCAACCAACGTGACTGAAATATCATGCGGTTCAGTGTAACGTTTACATTGCACAGCACTTGTTTTCACCACTGCTCTCACTTCCAATATTTTGAGATCGACCTACAGGTGTGGAAAAGTAAACGCAATGAGAAAACGTAGATAATACTGCAATTCTACATTTTTAGACAGTAGGCCTATTTTAGTAGGACACAAAGTGAATTTACTGTTTGTGACTTTTTGTTTGATTGTTTGATCTCTTAAGTTCTAAAAAAACACTTATGATGAACATGCTTTTAGTTTTTGAATTTATTTTATTTTGGGGTGAATCACATTGTATTTCACAAACGCCACAAATATCATGGTCTTCCAAAATAAATAAATAAATAAATATTTTGTTTTTCATTTGGCAAGGTCAGTTCAAATAGAATAATCCAATAGAGCGTCATGATATTCATTATTCAAAAAAATGAAATTCATAAATGTTTAAAATAATGATTTACATAGTATTCACTCACATGTATTACAGTAAAAAAGAGAAGGAAAATATTTTATTTTCTCAGAGCTATAAAAGCAAATTTGTAAACTGAATTAAGATTTTTCAAAAATGCAGGAAACCAACATGATTTTTTTTTTTTAAACAGTGATGTACTCCCTATTTTTATTCTGTCCTTTTTAAACGATGGGAATAGAGCCCTTCCGCAGCGCTAAAGAGAAAAGCGCACTTTGAGTTACTGCAATACTAAGCCATAAACAACATGGCTTAACAGACCTTTGAACCTAACAAGTCTGTGCTAAGTTCAGGGGTCAGATGACTAGTAGGGGTACATTTTACTTGCGGTCATGCACAGGGTCAAGACCATTCTTTAGCATTTGTGTGTTCACAAAACAAATGCATGAATTGCATATTTTCTGACTTGTATAATTTCCTGAATTGCACCGCAGGGATCAATAAAGAAACTCTTTTTAATTTAGGACTGATGTGAAAGTCACAACAGCATTTGAGAAAATATATTGCTACAAAACCATCATCAATCAGGCAAAAAATTTGAAGTGTGATGCTTGAACACAGCCATTCATTTTGTGTAGTCAAATGAGAGAAAGTTCTCTATGAAATGCAGGCTGCAGAAACATTACTGAATAAATGCAATGCATCATTGTTGAGTGAACTCCCCAAAGGACTTGTCTCAAACAAAGCTGAATGAATAGACGGCAGACATCTTTCCTCATAATGAGAATCAAAATGGTTCAATTACCATCAACTCTTATCATCTATTTCAAAGTCTGTCATCATAGTCATCAGATTTTCACATTAAAACATAAAACAGATCTCAATTTTTATGGAATGTTTTTCTGTGCAGCTGTCCTCCACACTTCATTTCTAGAGTTGAATTCACTGGTCCAAATACATCTACGGCCCGGAGCCTGAAAGATAACAGTGTAAGCTTTGTGAGAGATGTGTGGATAAAGAAAAGGTCAGTGTGACTGAAGTGTGGGCTTTTTCAGCTGGGGAGACAGTGACAGCTCTGTGTTTGAAGACTGAAAGATTTCCACAGTTTGGTAGAACCTGTTAACGCAAGAACATTTGAATCATGTCTAGAAACCAGAATAAAATCACAAGGTGCATTCAAGTCCTCTTGAGATGTTGTAAAGTTGTAATTACGACATCAGGTGTGTTCAAAGAAGGTTGACATACCTTTGCAACATAAAACTCAAGATTTTTAGCTCTACATCTACACAATGAATAAGGAGTGCATAATAGCTGTGTTTGCCTTTTTATGTTTTTATTCAAATGTTCTGTATTGAATCTTTATATAGGCTATTCTATTGAAATTGTACAATACTATGGTATTTTGTACATGCAACTTGGATGAATGGGAAAAAAAAAAATCATTCATATTAACAAATGTAACATTCATGTAACAAATTTAAATAATACAGATGCTACATCAATTATATCCTGACATGTTTTCTTACTGACATGAAACTCCAGTTTCCCACTCATAATTACAACTTTGTAGTGACGATCATGTCCGTTAATACTCATGAATACAATATTTCAGATATAACTTGAATGCCATTAAGCCCTAGCAACTGTATAGCCACCATCCTATCAATGTGGTGATTACTTTTGCACCAGCAAAGGCCACTCACACTGCTTACAGAAAATGTAAAAAAACTAAAAGTCTTTGCTTTCTACGGAGACTTTTCAGTGCTTATTCTTCAGTTTTGATTAAATAAACATTTTTGTCTTCCATCACCTTGCACATCAAAACAGAAATCTGTTTTAGAAATCTATTAAAACTATGGAAGAATGGGTGCTCACATCGAAAATACTCCAAAGAGAAATCTGAACGTGTGTCCTGCTATTATTCTACGTTCCTTTGAATTGAGACTGTGAAATTGCGAGTCTTACATGCCTATGCACTGCAGTGCTAAATGCTATGCAGTTGAGCGCACTCTGAAGATTGCACATAAACTCTGTCCAACTTTTCAACTGATTGAAGTGTTTCAGTGCATTGACAGTGAGCTTTTTTATAAACTACACCATCTTAAAAATAATGAGATGTCACTATTCAGAATTCATGGGTCTGGGAAACGGACAGCCCAGCAGAGGAGGTTTAATTGAACTGGGTTGACGTCTTCATGTTGGAGGGTCTGTGGGTGTCTTTTATGGTGGATGATTAGATAGGAGTGCATTTTCCTTGCTATCAGTCATTGTTATGTCTGATGCTATTTCACTTGTGTTATATGAAAAATGTATCAATTTTGCAGCTTGTATGCATGCATGTTTTACATTCTGGTTTATATATTCTGAAATATATTTCTTAAAGTAAATGGTAATAACAACCCCCATGCCTGGTCTACTGTGCTGTTTTGATTAAATGAATATATTGAATGAAGGATTGCAACCTGGTTTCCCATATTATCATAGCAAAATTTCAAAATCTGGACCACACTGTATTTATAGCAGCTTGTTGGGAGACTGAATTCAGTTTATGCTGTTTGAAACACTAAAATGTAACATGTACACATGACTTAATAACAAGTCATCATGCAGATGGCTGAACGAAGAGACAGCAATCATACACACATGAATGCAATCTGAGATTTTTAGTAATCAAGCTGACTGCTCATGCTGGAATCGATGCGGTGTTATGAATGATGTTGTATGGTATTTGCACACAAAGTACTTTAAGCTTGCAAATGTCAAATAATTAACAACACAAGACAAGAAACCAAACATGACATAAGTGCAGTTGCTTATAGCAAATTTAAAAATGAGTAGGCTTAAGTTAATTAACAGTCAGTAAGTTTTCACATTTTCATCTTGTACTGTGACCTTTTCGGGACTTGGAGAAGTGTGAAACAAGAAACCCTACAGGGTTTGAAATGTGAACAAAATATTAATTGTGATGGGAAAATTACCAATTATTCAGAATTGCTGAATATTTTTCTTTTGATATATATAACATTAAAACGAATAGTTCTGAATATAATTTCTGACAGGACCAAATTACTTTTGGAATTTGTGGGTTTTGAAATACAACGTAAATTTTTGTTGTGTAACGTATAGTTATGTAATTGTATAGTATAAAATTTATTATTGATTGCTTCTATTGTCATCATTTGTAAGTCGCTTTGGATAAAAGCGTCTGTTAAATGACTAAATGTAAATATGTATAGCATACACAACGATGACTTTCATCATATTGCTGTTGCTGCATTTTTTATAAGCAAAACGCCACTCAAAAGACGTTTTAAAAAATGCTGAATCAATTGACACAGGATCCATAAGAAAAATGGTACTGTCACGCCCCTGGACTGTTTTGTTGTGGTTTTTGCTCCCCATGTGTTTCCTGTGACCCAGTTTCTCCCCAGTCTGATTGTGTTAATTTGCTCCAGGTGTGTCTCCTTAGTTCTTTTGATTGTCCTGTCTTTATAAGCCCCAGTCCTTTCAGTTAGTTTTTGTCGGTCTTTAAATGTCTTAAATGTCTTCTCGTGTTCGATGTTCCCTATATGGATTAAAGACTCTCAGTTTGTGTATTCTCCGTGTCTCCTCGTTCCTGGCTCCAGCGTACGTGACAGAAAGACCGACCAAAACAGTTACCTCCGTGTGTCTACCCTCCGTTTTGTTTTCCGTTTTTCTATCAGTGTTTTTGTTTCCGTTGTGTTGCCCCATGGATCCCTACGTCCGGCCCGAATTCCTCCTCCTCCTGCTGGAGCAAGAGGACCGATCTCTCGAGGACCATACACGACTTTTCCTGATGTTAGCTAACGCCACCAGCTACCCGGACGGCGCGCTCTGCACATTCTATAACGCAAGCTTGAACACCGCGTGCAGAGCGCTGTCGTCCGAGGATGGTCCTCGAGAGGATTTCGCCGCCTTCGTGGAGTGGACACTGGCGAGGCACGGATCCCCGTTCACCGTCTGTGCCGAGGGGGATCTCGCCAGTGCCACTCCTGACCCAGAGCCCAGCCCACCAACTCCCCGCAGTGCGGAGCACCAGCCCGAGCCCACCGATGACGGAGAGCCATTCCCCGCTACGATCCACGAGCCAGCGCCAAGCCGAGCGACTGAGCGGAAGATCGTCCCGGAAGTTGAGCCCAACACGTCAGATCAGGTGCGAGAGCTGATCACGTGGGAGCCAGCCGTGGACGGTGTGAGTGCGGAGTGGAGCTCCGCCCCCTGCACCGCGGCTGAGGGTGAGCTGATGATACATCTGGGGCTGCTAAACTTTGAAGGGGATCTGTTAGACTGGGAACATGATCTGGAGGTCGACGCTTCCCCTATCCTCTCTCCGTCTCCGCTGGTTCCAGCCAGCTCCGCTCCTCCCGAGCACCCCCCTGTGCCTGCTTCCCGAAAGCGTCCTCCAGAACCCGCGCCTCCAGAGCGCCCCACAGTGTCGGCTCCCATTCCTGAGTTAACCCCTGGAAGCCCGGAGGATCTCAAATGCCCACCCTCCCACCCGCTCCTGCCTCCTCCACCGCTGTCGTCTGGCAGCTCCTCTGCTCGCCCTCAGCCCTCCATCAATGCGGTGCGAGCTCCGCGGGTCTGCCATCCTCCATCGCCGTGGCTGGAGAATCCCTCACCTCCACCTCCAGCCTCCGAGGCCCAGACTCCACCTCGGCCCGTAGACCCAGCGGCTCCACCTCGGCTCCTAGCTCCCTCGCCTCCACCGTCATCCATCGATCCACCAGCTCCACCAGGCTCCCTCGTCCCTCCGGCTCCGCCTTGGTCGGGCGTCGACCCGCCATCGCCTCGGGACTCCTCTCCTCTGGCTGCGCCTCGTCACTCCGTCCCACCGGCTCCGTTGGGCTCCTTCCTCCCTCCAGCTCCACCTTGGTCCTCAGTCGCTCTGGCTCCGCCGCGGATCTCCGGAGCTCCGCCTCTGCCTCGGTCGCCAGAGCTCTCTGCTCCACCCTGGCCCCCCGGATCCTCGGCGTCACCCTGGCTCGTCGGCTCTCCGTCTCCACCTCGGGCTCCTCCTCCACCTGCTCCGCCTCCGTTGGTCGGCCCCCTGGAGTCGGCGGCCATTCCTCCTCCATGGCTCAGCCCTCCGTCGGCTCCACCGTGGGCCATCATCATGGCTGTGGCCTGGGTCCTGCCAGGCTCCTCCTGCTCCGAGTCCCTCCTGTCTCCTTCCTGGCTCCTCCCTCCTTCGTCGCCTCCCTGGTCTCTGTCTGCCGGCCCCCTCCCGGTTGTCCGTCCTCCTCCTGAGCCGCCGCCATTGTTCCCACCCGTTTCCCCCCCCATCTGTTGTTCCATGGTGCGAGGACGCACCTTCCGGGAGGGGGGAGTTATGTCACGCCCCTGGACTGTTTTGTTGTGGTTTTTGCTCCCCATGTGTTTCCTGTGACCCAGTTTCTCCCCAGTCTGATTGTGTTAATTTGCTCCAGGTGTGTCTCCTTAGTTCTTTTGATTGTCCTGTCTTTATAAGCCCCAGTCCTTTCAGTTAGTTTTTGTCGGTCTTTAAATGTCTTCTCGTGTTCGATGTTCCCTATATGGATTAAAGACTCTCAGTTTGTGTATTCTCCGTGTCTCCTCGTTCCTGGCTCCAGCGTTCGTGACAGGTACAATGGGGTAAAAATTACAAAACAATTGAAAACAATGCTCACTACTGCCCATTTCTCATACAAGGATGGCCCACTGGAGTTCATTCTCATTCTACACAATAAAACCATCCCCTGTCAGCCCATTTCCTCTCACAAAGCTGAACAAGAGCCAAGGACGCAAACAGTGGTCTTATCGGTCAACAGCCGATTTACTCTAGAGCTTCTCCTTTTCTTCTGCTGTGGCATTTAGACAAATGAGAGGAGCTCCAAAACTAACACCGGAGGACGGCCGGCCGTATCACACGCTGCCCAACTTCATTCATTACCAATATAAAAATAAACCAGAGTGTGATCAAAGCAATCTCCACTTCGCCTCTCTTCCTGGCCCAGAAAGGGAACAACTCAGAATTGATTGCTGCTGCTTCTTTTTGTTTGCCTTTGCATGGAACGCGGTTATCTCCTATTAAAAGAGTGTGTGTGAAGAGATCTCTGTGGACATAAATCACACAAACAGTCCTCCTTCAGGCAAGCAGAAAAGCAATCAATTACATACAAGCAGACAAAGAGGAGGAGGGTGACAGCATGTTACCTCTCCTCCCTTATTAACATAATTATTCCCTTAACGTTTGTACAAAGCTACACAATGGTATAGCTTTTTTTTTCTTCCTCAAATTTTTTTTACATAGAAAGAGTCAGATAGCTTTGGTAGCCTACTTCATATCCCCATGAATGGGGTTGTTTCGTTTTTGGGGTGACAAGGTGTTAAACAGGTCTTTGTGAAATGGTTAAATTTGTACTGAAAAAGTCTTTAGATTATAAACCCCACAAAATATCTGGACCCTTATGTTTAAAAATGTATGAAGGTCATTAGATAATAAAATATAAAACCAAGTGGCATTTATTTTAAAGAAATGCACCTTTCAAGCTAAATATTTCACAGAAAAAATAGATTTGCTACATAAACGAGGGGAAAAAACAATATTTGGACACCATCGGGTTGTCAAACCTTGTAGAACATGTTCATATACACTCTTAAAAATAAAGGTGCTTCACGATGCCATAGAAGAACCTTTTTGTCTAAATGGTTCTATAAAGAACCTTTAACATCTGAAGAACCTTTCTGTTTCACAAAAGGTTCTTTGTGGCGAATAAGGTTCTTCAGATTATAAAAAGGTAAGCAAAAGATGGTTCTTTAAAGAACCTTTGACTGAATGGTTCTTTGTGGAACCAAAAATGGTTCTTCTATGGCATCGCTGTGAAGAACCTTTTGAAGCACCTTTATTTTTAAGAGTGTATGTGACCCTGCACCACAAAATCAGTCATAAGGGTCAATTTTATGAAATTGAGATTTATACATAATCTGAAAGCTGAATAAATAAGCTTTCCATTGATGTATGGTTTGAAAGGACAAACAAAAAGTTACCAGAAAATCTGGAATCTGAGGGTGCAAAAAAAAAAAAAAAAAAAAAAAAAAAAATCAAATATTGAGAAAATCACATTTAAAGTTATCCAAATGAAGTTCTTAGCAATGCAAATTACTGATCAAAAATTAAATTTTTATATATTTACGGTAGGAAATTTACAAAATATCTTCATGGAACATGATCTTTATTTATTATCCTAATGATTTTTGGCATAAAAGAAAAATCGATAATTTTGACCCATACAATATATTGTTGGCTACTGTTACAAATATACCTGTGCTACTTATGACTGGTTTTGTGGTCCGGGGTCACATATTGTTGAACTACATATGATGAACTGCAACTGGGATTACTCTGCTAAGAAACCTGTGTGAACTTCATTCATCCACTAAAAAAGACACCAGTTGGTTAAAACAAGCTGTAAAAATGACTAAGAAAAAAGTTCTAGCATCATTTGTTTGCACTTGATCTGATGTTTTGTTATCAAATGCAAAGAAAAGCAGTTTGCCAGAATAATACTGTGCTAGTGTGTGTGCTGGGAACAGAAGTCTTTTCTGCATGCAGCTGGCTGCGCCGCTCATTGCAGCTGTGGCATTGCAGACCTTTCAGTGTGATTGTAATGAGATAAAGGTCTGTTCACTGACCTGAGCTCTATGTTTCAGAGCTACACACAGCTGTGGACAGATAAGCAGAAACAGGGGCCTGGCTGGGTCAGTGGCCCTGAGGTCGAGTGGTCACTGAAGTGTGGACACTATCCACCCACACCCCCCTAACAGACTTAGACACGAACAGATAGACACATATCTGCGGAACCGTTTGTGCTTTTAAATTGGTTTGAAGAAATTCCCAACTTACTGCCTTTGCAAACTGAAACTTCTTGTTAGTAAAAATGTACTGAAAATAACAAAAGCTCACCACAATATTTTGAAAGCTCATCAAATATAAAACAATAATTTATTATTTCTCTCATTTTACAAGACATCAAATTGCATTTCTAGCTAATGATTTGTTAAACTGTATTATCTTGCCGTAATACAATGGAGACCTATACAAAAGGCTTTGTCTACAACAGACAATAATATCAACAATAATACAAACAGATTTAGATTTCAATAAATGGCTGCACTTTGATGCATGTCTAACGTAACCATAACTGTGTGAAATATGAACTTCAGGAAAAACAGCACCTTTTCTTTAAAGTCTGTAAAGCAAAGTTATTTTTGTTGTAAAACCCTGTCTGAAAAGTATATAATAACATCTGTGTGATGACCATTAAGCTAAATATCTGTTACTTTAATAAGCAATATGTATGCATAAAAAGTACAATACTGCTGAGTGTTAGTTACTTGAAAGAAAATAAAAATGCTGATGGTTGTGATGCTTGAGGGTCTTTGTATTGTTTTCCAAAACCTTTTAAAGATGGTCATGAATCAGTTGGTCATGAATCAGTTACTTAATAGAATATTCAAAACCACAAGCGCAACATGAACAGAGCAAATAAGAAAACACCTTCTCATCACTTGTATAAATCCATTCCATTCAATCTTTGAGACTCTCATTGTACCTTCTCTTGGCAAATGGCAAAGTTCCTTCAGACAAGGCATTCATATTTCCTATTTACAAATGTTGCCGCATTGAACGAGGCAGGATTGTCTACCCCAGTCGGTAGTGTCCTATATACAGAACATTACAGAGCCTACACCGTGGTCACTGACAGTAGGGAGTTGTACACTCGTGTCCCATCGGGGGACTTTGTACCATGGGTCAACAGTTCCTGGATAGTCATCCAGTTGTCAAAGATTTTCTTGTTCCGCTTCTTCATCATCTTTTTGTGACTCAGTTCAATAATATTGACCTCCTTCTTGTCTTCAGCGCTGCCCACTTGCTCCTTCAGACAGTCCATACGGCTCTGCTTCATAAATTCCCTGCGCTGACGCTGTTCTTTGGCACGGACGGCGTGTTGCTTTCGCTCCTCTTTGCTCCAGTAGCGTCCCATCTTCATCTCGCTGATGGCATCGTCGTCTGTAGTCATCCCACTGCGCTCCTCACGGATCCGTAGGGCTCGCTCTTTCAGGAGCTTGTCCCGGACAGGCCGCTTGGTAATGTAACGCGTACCGTCGCTGCGGATCTTCACTTTCCATTCCATCTTGGGTCCCAAGTCAGCAGAAGCGACGGGGTCCCGACACATGCTGACTAGGCTCATTTGGCTTTGGGCGTACTCCACCGACTTTTGCTGGATCAGCTGCATATAGCTCTGGTAGTGCTGGGCGTGGGCCGGGATGTGGGCGTGTTTGTAGGGCGACTGAGGCTGGGCATGGCGACCAGCTTTGCGTTCTCGGATTTCAGGCTGGGTTCCAGCCTCGGACTCTTTTGACAAGGTCGGACGACCTCTGCTGGGGCTGCAAGCCTCTTGGACGGGAGACAGCAGAGGTTTGAGAATTCTGCTGGCACCCGAGGTACCACTACTCGCCCCTGCTTCTGCCTGATTTTCATTTCCACGTCGCAAGGAGTTGTCTGGGGAGAGCTCTAGCGTGAGCGGCGTGCTACGACAACTTTCACCCGTGTTGTATGCGCTGGAGCTGTCCTTGTCTGACTTTTCTGGGAGTTCACTGATGTCTGCTAGCTCGTGGCGTCTTGCATCCACACTTGTGTTGTAGTTGCGGAAGCCGCTGTTGTGGAGCATCCAGGACTGTTCACGGCACTGCTCACGCAACTGCTGCATGCGGTGTGCTCGGACTATGCTCAGGCACTCAAGCTCAATGCTGCGGAGCTCCTCATTCAGAAGCTCCAGCTCTTTGTCGACGCCCTCCTCGCCAACGCTGCCCTGTCCACCACCTACGCCGCCACTTGGCCAGAACAAGCTCTGCTCTGGGGTACCACTGCTGCCCACGCTCCGCATCTGGCACTTGAGCTCCAAAAGCTCACGAAACCGCTCGCATTCGTCAGCAGGAAAGTCACCCAAGAAATCTGCATCCGCATAGTCTGCAGAAATGAAGGACTCACTGCTGAAGGGGAGGTCACCACTGCCTAGGGTGTCCTGACTGTAGGCGAGCCTGCACCGGCTGCCTAGTGTGGTGGAGGCGATGGTCTGGTCATCTGCAAGATTCTCCTGCTCAGAACTCTCATCGTTACGAGTGCTGTCATCTGTGCGGCCCACTCCACTGTCCTTCTCGTGGTGGTGGGAGAGCAGCGTAGCAGTGTCTGTTGTACCTCCATCCTCCTCGAGCTTTTTCTAGAACAAAACAAGTCAGGGAACGTCAAAAAAAAATCATATCCATCTGACTTACAAAAGAGGAACAATAGCAATTCGTCAAGGAGTCAACAATATTCTTAATATACAATGCCAGGTTTATTTGACAACTAGATTAGGAAGCAAACAACTCACAAGCTCACATGTGTAGGTGCATTGGTTTAAGGGTGTGTGGGTGGATATTTGTACAGGCTTTCCCAAAGTTTCTCAGAGCCCATACACACAGAGACGCGTTTAGCTGTATATGTAAAAAAAATTGTATCGTATCAGCTTTTTGTCCAGATGGATCTGGCGTTTTGGGAGCCTGAAACCGCTATTTTTTGAAACCGGGTCCCGGAGTGGATAAATCTGAAAACGACACCCTTGCAATTTCGTGTGTACAGCCAATCCATATATTTTGTAAAACGATGATGTCATCACCCCACGTCTCCACCCTAGTCAGACACCGCTACATCACGTAACAGCAACAACAATGGCGGACTACATGCTTGTGTTCGTGCTGCAGAAACTACTGAGCCTATTAGTTTTACTAAAGCAAAAGTTGTCGTCTTGTTGTTGTGTTGGGTTTGCATACAACGCGTAAGGTTTATGCACATGCTCCAAGTCTTCTTCTCCGTTTTTAGTATATCTCTGTGGCAGAATTACAGCACCACATACTGGTCTGGCATGTATACTACATCGTTTTGAGTTGGTTTCAGTGGTTTCATGTGTATGCAGGTATTTCTTGAGACGACGCTATGTTTATGTGATTTGTTTTTAGAACGAGAAAAAAAAATGATCGGATAGGGAAAGCTCTGGATTCGTGTGGATGAGCCCATAGAGGATGTTTTGGTTACACTTTATTTCGATAGTCCACTTTAGGCATTCTACTAACTATAAGTAACTTTGTAACTAGATGTCAACTACATGTCAACTAATTCTCATTAATTTGCAACTACATGTCTACTAACTCTCAGTAGGGTAGGTTTAGGGTTAGTAGAATAAGTTGACATATACTTGCAAAGTTTCTTATAGTCAGTATGTTGTATGTTGTGGACCCATCAAAATAAAGTGTTAGAAGATCTTAAGCAGACAGTCTACTTATACTCTAATGACTGCTAGTTGACATGTAGTTGCAAAGTTACTTACTGTTAGTAGAATGTCTAAAGTGGACTATCGAAATAAAGTGTTACCGACGTTTTTAAAAACTAGATGGCAAAGTTTCTAGCTTTGGCATAATGAATAAGTAAGCAATTATTCAATACCGTCTAGGATGAATCTGAACACATTAGCATTTATATTACAAATTCAGAGCAGCCATATGAGATCTGACCATCTCCAAATTGGTTCAATTAGATGCCAAGAAGCATTGGACCCTGTTTACACATGTACATTGCACAGTCCACTTCAAATCTGATCACCTAAAATGGATGTTAATACGAGATGCAAATGGGACCTCAACAAGTCATGCTTTCTTTTAAACTAAAGTCCCACCTTGACTGCTTTACCTCCTGTTCAGTGATGGACACAATTTATGATTGATGTGTTGGATGTCAAGCCATGACAGGCTGAGCTATGACTGACTGATATGCCTCCTGACCGACCCCACGAGTGACTTTCTGATGGATTTGCTGTACCTGCTGGAGCATGCTTGCTGTGAACTGCATAGCCTGATGGTGTTGTTGCTCTAACATATCCATGTGGAGGTCATCCAGGTAGTCGTTTCTGTCATCATCCATCCAGCCTTCATCCAGCTAAAACAACCAGAGAAAAAAAGTAGAAAAGCTATCAGCTGTCCTTCAAAGCAGATGAACAGCATGAACGTTGTGATTGTGGCTTGGGTCTCACACCTGTATCTCTGGTCGAGCCAATAGCAGGCACACATTTGGGTGTTCTTCACTGGTTAAAAGAGCCACTGCTTCCTCACGGTTCTGAATCTCAATGCCATTGATCTGAGATGTGGAATAGAGATTTGTTTAGAAAAATGCCTAAATGTGACAGAATAAGACAAATGACATAAATGATATGCAGCAAACCTGGATGATTCGATCTCCCTCTCGAATTCGTCCATCTTTTGCAGCAATGCTGTTCGGATCAATCTGCACAATGAGGAAAATTGGTGACCAACAATACACACAATGAATCTAAATGGCTTGTAATTTATAACTGAAACCACAAAGGTTTTAAAGAACATACCTCAGACATTAGCATGCACAAAAATGGCTACTTTTATAATACAACTCACCTCACTGACATAGATCCCAGTCTCATCTTCATCATCGGTCCTGTAGCACACAGTTAATCCAAGTTTATCCTGGATATTAGTTCTGTATAAATCCACTTCCTGAAAGAAGAGTGTGATATTTTAATGCACAACACTGACTATAAGTCATTTGTAAGTCGACTTGCTGAACAGTGCAAACACAGCAGCTTAATCATAACAATGTACACAATCTGTTGTCTTGATCTACATGTTTGAATAATTAGCCCAGATTAAAGAGTGCTGTGACAGAGCTACGTGCTGCCACAAACATGCACATGAGTTGAGTCTTATTCAGTCTTGTCAACACCTGTAATCTACAAGATACATATGGAGATCACAGCTCTCACGGGGCTGGTATCACAGCAGCCATGAATGAAGCTGTTATTGAGCAATCAAACAGCTTACTGAAAAACCTGGCATAATCTAAAACAACCAACAAATGCTCTGCCATCAATTTTAGTCAATTTAAACAGACGAATCTCATGAATACATGTCCAGGTAAGGAAATACTTAATATTACATATATACTATTTAAAATTTTAGGATCTGTTTAAACAGTAATATTGTAAAACAATTACAATTTAAAAACAACTATTTTCTATTTTAATCTATGTTTACAATTTTAAAATATAATTTATTTCTGTGATGGCAAATCTGAATTTTCAGCAATCTTAAGTCTTCAGTATGACTTCAGAAATCATGCTTTTATGCTGATTTGGTGCTCAAGTAGCATTTCTTATATTTAGTTGAAGACAGTTGTGCTGGATAATATTTTTTGTAAAACTGTGATACTTTTTTATTTTAATCAGCATAAATTCAAGGCAGTACAACAAATACTACATGATTAAATAATATATTTTTGCCATTTTTTCGCATGACAGTATTGAGATTTGACATGATGTTTTGTATTGTGGTAAAGAGAATTGGTGGTGGAAATGTGCTTAATTGTGACAAAAATTATGTCCAAATGTATAACATCTAAATGACCCTAAACATAAACATCAACTGTTTTTACATATAACTGAAAAATACTATTGCTTATTATTTCCTTTGATGTTGGGGTGAAATATAATGGTAACATGCTTGACAGTTTTCATGAGATTGACCCAAGCAGTAATTGTTCATAATAAATTTCTCAGACCTTGATCCTTTCTTTGAGTGTGAATTTGCTTATGACCATATTGAGGAAGTATTTGATAAGCTGGTTAGTTCCTTACATAATACGATTACGACATGTCTGCCAACATTGCACTATTGCACTATGGTAAGAAAACACTGCATATTAGTGCATTTCTACCTTACAACATCTAAAATTCTCTTTCCTTTGTCCTTGAAGTGCAAAGGAGAGCATTAATCAAGGTAAACAAGGCAGGAGGGTGGTGGAGTTGTTGGGCATTCAGATTGGCCCCATCCTGGTCATTGATCTCTGTCTGCAGGATTCCCACTGCGGCACCTGGAGGCCCTCAGGGGCCAATGAGAGGTCGTCGAGAGTGCTGCATGCAGAGCATCTGCTGCTATAAGTCTCTGAACTTCATCTCTTTATGGACTCGTTGGTGACCCCTCATGACTCACTGCCTACCACTATCATTACAGCGCAATCTGTCTACGCTTATTGTACACTCAGATCCATCACGCCAGTTGTTAGTCTAATTCCAACCTATCCAATTATCTTTTTTCACCAACATAAGTCAATGACAAAAGTAAATAATGATATCCCCATCTCGCATCTGTTCTAGGGAACAGGGCTAAAAAGGCTACTTGATATCAGTGCAGCTGACTGCTTCAGTGCCTGTGTGAGGTTATGGATGGTGTGGTTGGCCAATTCACCAATAGATCAGTGGAGACAGTTTGCATCAGTCCTGGCGTCAGCATGTCTTAATTCACATTTCAGGGATGACAGAAGACATAGTAAAGAGACAGAATCTGTGTAGCATTACCTCATATTCCAGCTCTTCTCTTTCTATCTCATGCTGCATGCCCTCTAGGAAATCATTGGGGTCGAAGTATTCATGAGCAGGAGAGTGTCTAGAAAACATAAAAACAAAAGCATATTATACCATAAAGAACAAGATTATAGAGGAACTGTACTCAACAAATGACCCCTGTATTCAAGCTTTAGGGGACTGATTAATTAATACATTCTAAGAAATGTTACCAGTTTGGCTGAACTGCCAGTTTTACCACATCTTACATGCTTCATGTGTCTGAGAGATTTTACTCTTATAATCGCTAAAATATGTGCTTTTCTTTTTGATGACAGAATAATTGTATGATAAACGACAGCAATATTTAATAAAAAACTATTTTAAATTACTATTATTATTATTATTATTAACATTATTATTATTATTATTATTATTAAATTGAAAATCTTCAGATAAAAATAAAATTATATATAATGAAATAGTAATTTCAGAGCTGCAACTATCAATTTTATAGATTTATATGACTCCCATTTTTATAAATATCTGTGACAATTTTTTATTCTTGAACAGAGCAAGTCATAATATATTTAATAACTCTTTTACAAAGTATAAGACTTAAGGTAAAAACAAGCATCTGCAGGAATTACATATTAGAAAACTTAATTTTAGTGTGTTTTGAAAATAATTAAATTCTTCTCTCTTGGTTCCTGTCAGTAACGTGTGAAAGACAAACCATGAGGACACATGAAGTGAGATGTGAGAGGACAGATATTGTGCGAGGGGAAAATGCAAATCCAAATAAATGAAAGCAACTTAATTTCATCTTGTGCCTTGGGCCAGTACATTGTTAGTTTTAGAAGTATGCATTAAAGTTTAGATGGTCTGGTAGAGCAACTTTTCAAATATGAGCAATGGCAAGTAATTGCTAGAATGTGTTACTCTCTATGCCAGCACAATCTGCACTGGTTAGGTGTCAATCATAACTGAAATCTGTGATATGCATTGTGATTGGTCCAGGGAGCGATCACTCACCCCTCTGGCAGCAGGTACTGCTCAAGCACATCCACAGGCGGGGAGGACGTAGGCAGCTTGCTGAGGGCCATGATATGCTGGAAGGTTATGTCCGTCTGGGTGCTGATGTCCACTACCTGTGCTTCCCCACTTGGGCCTGTAGGTTTGGGCCTGGGAGCCCGGCGTAGCACCTGGACCATAATGGGCTCTTTAGCCGTACGGAAAGCCTCCACAGCCTGGTCATGCGTCGCCTTTGACAAGTCCTTTCCATTGACCTGTTGAAACACACAAACATAACACTAACGTTAAAAATGGTATTAGCATTAATGCATGAGGAGTTTTGCATACAACTGAGCAGACAAAAACTACTCCACTGTAAACTGTAAAGCTGCACCGAGATGACAAATCCATTGAAATTAAAAACCAAGGGAGCAAACCATTAAAAACAACCATTACAACAGAACAAAGCATCTGTAGCGCCTCTCGCTGCTTTCAGGGGTCAAAGCTAGACTCAGCAAAACAACAACATAAATTAGAAAGCGCTCCCTTGCTAATTAATTAGGGTCATTAAACAAACTGAACCGGGGAAACGTATTTAGCTAAGTAATTTGAAGACGAGGGCCTCCCTGGAAGATGATGTGGGCGCTGTACATGAGGAAATGAATGTGAGCTTCAGGACCGAAGCATGACACACCAATCAAGAGCAGTGCTCTGCTGATGAGGGCTGAAAGAAATGAGAAAGAAGAGGTTCAAAGCAATCTTTTAGTGCAGAGAACCAAGGCCAGATGGGGTCTGAGCTGCATGCATAAAGGAAAATTTTAAAAAACGGATTTGTACAGTACTCAAATTGCGTTTATAAAATTGGAATTGTTCCTACCCTTAACAATGATGGTAATAAATAAATAAATGCACTATAACTGAAAACAAATAACTTAAATTAAATTAAATGAACATGTCCAAAAAGCACAATATTGTCAAACAATGTCCAAATAATTTTTATGGTTGGTGTGTAAAATTATTTGTAAAAAATAAATATTCACTACAAAGGTTCTGGTTAGGCTGATTTTAAGCTAAAGCCAACAGCTAACACACTTTCATTAGGATGCAAAAGCATGACAGTTTCTATTAGCGTGTCTGCTAACAGGGTGTTTGACCTTGAGTGAACCATCTCTCTTATCTCAGAGCTTATAGAGCTTTTCGCCATGTGCTCGTCTCAACAAACAAAGCATTCCCCATTTGTTCATTTTTGATTTCTAGATGACACAGCTTTGATAGGATCTGTGCTTGAGGCATTCACATCCACTTATGCAAACCTGCTCGTGTACACACACACATACACACACACACACACACACACACACGCACACACACAGGCTTACAGTAGTAAGGGTGTGATGAAATTCATGGAAAAAAACACAAGAAATTGGGTGATGCAAAGCTTGAGAACACACAAACGCCTTATTAGTGCACACAAAGTGAATACATCCAAATGCGTGCACACATATTTTTACAAACAAATACTGAAAATAATAGTTTAGCAATTAATTTTCTGAGCAGCACTGATGATTTTTTTCAGTTGTATGCCATATTTTTATTTTTTTTTATGTCAAACATTTCCACACCTTTATCACAGAATCAAACCTCTCACACAGCTTTTAGAAATGTATCCACTTAAATCCTCTGAGCATTCTATATTTTCTTTATAAATAAATAAATCACTTGTGAGAAATATATATAAAAAGTCTAATTCACAAGCTGCTGGATCCCATTCTCGGATTTCCAAACAGGCAGGATCAGAGCAATTCAGCTTTGAAGAGAGAATATGTTAACTAATAACCAAGAGGATTAAAACTAATCCTAGCCTGAGGGATAATTGGAACATCCAACATGAATCCAAATTCTGTAACTTTCAAACCGAAACAAAGATTCACCATCTCTAATAGTGGAACACTGTGGAAGCCTTTTAGAGAATGTTTGCCAAATTGATGTTCAATTGCAGTTTAATGGTACAGTAATGGTATAAGATGGTAAAACCACGGTACATTCATTTTATAGGTAGCATGGTCTTGAATATTTATATATCATGGTATTTATGTGATGATAATATGACACTACCACAATTAATTAACTTTAGTACCAAGGTATATTTCAAAGTACCGGAGTATTACCATCAGAAATCATGGTGCGTGTCCAAAACAACATGGTAGCAGTGGTACTTCAATAATATCATGGTGTTACCATTTTACATGTGCAAAAAACATGTCCTTACAAAACAATACTGTGACATCGTCAAGGTATTTACATGGTATTCAAACGTCCTTGTATAGAGAGGGTAGTGTGTTAAAACTGAACAAAAGTTATTGCTTAAATCATGGTATTTACACTGAAATGTCCTTCAGATAATCACAGCATTACCATGGCAAGTGTCCAAAACCACGGTACTCTGGAGGTATCACAGTATTACAACAATATATGTATAAAAAACATGAAATACAAATGTACTATTTTGCCATTACTGTAGATAACAGTTATTTTTCTTTTCTTTATTTTTACCTTTATTTCCTTGTATTAAATTCTGTGTAGATTTTAATTTCCTCTCTCTTTCTGTCAGCTAGGTCAATAACACAATCATCCCTTTCTTTGTGTCTGTCTGGTTCTCAGTAGGACTTAAGTGCATAGGAATCCCTCTCCTCCTCGTAGCCCATGACCCCGAGACAAAGCCTCAACCCTGGAAACGTTCTGCCTCACTGCCTCTCCAGCAAGGAAGAGGGGGGGGAAGCGAGACCCCCATTCACACAGCTCACCTCTGACACATCTCTCTGAGGAGTACACACAGCAGAACGGTGCAAACTGAGCCTCTTCACCCTCTGTTTAACACAGAGCCGCTGGAACGGCCATTCACAGCTGACACATGTTGTTCCATTGGACATCTACTGACTGAGTCAATGAACAGAAACAATATTCATACACACAATATGAAATATCAATTCTAATATAGAAACCTCACACTAAAGTTCTAGTCACATTTACCACTGTTTGGCAAAATCCTGTCATTTCAATAGGAATCCACTCCATGCGAGAATTATCAGTAGCATTCAATTTAATTAAATTTTAATTAATAGAGTATATATACAGTAATGTTATATGTATTTATATATAATATATAGTAATATTTGTATAATATATTCTAATTTAAAACAAACTATTTTCTGTTTTAATATATTTTAAAATGTAATTTATTCATGTGATGGCAAAGTTGAATTTTCAGCAGCCTTTACTCCAGTGTCACATGATCCCTCAGAAATCATTCTAATATGCTGATTTGGTGCTCAAAAAACATTTCTTCTCATTATCAATGTGGAAAACAGTTTTGTTTAATATTTTTGTGAAAACCATGACACATGAACACATAGCCTTGCTCTAAATCTAGATCTGTGTCTTGGTTTATGGCCTTCAACAAGTCTGTCATCTATTTCCAATGTAGTTAATGTGATATTCACCTCAATCACAAGTTAGCATGCTATCTTGACCATTATAGATAATTTCAAGAACTTCATGGCTCTGAAGGCCTTAAAGTCATTATTCCAACTCGTTTGTATTAGCTGCAGAATTATCAGAAGTCAAAGCAAAATCTGCCTGTTAATCCTTTCTTATGTGAGATGGATTGGACCTTTTTCACACCACTTGTCAATATCAATAAACTCAATAAAAAGTCAGAATTGGGAGACACAACAATAGAAATATCAGAAGCTTGATTTTCTCCGACTTACCCATTATATATTGTCTTCAGTTAGGCACATATTTTATACTCCAAACATTATGAGTTTAAGAAGAAAAACATAAAAAACAAGCATCTTTCAAACTTGACAGATGAAGTTTAAGCTTAAGGCTTTATTCCCAGAATCCCTCAAAGAAAAGTCTCACTATGTGTGAGTCCCGACTAGAGACTTAATTCCTTTTTTCTTCCAAACATAACAGTCCTGAAGAAAAAAATGGGTGCAATTTGGCAGGGATGGATATGGTCTTTCGATGTGTATGTATGTGTGTTATTTCATTCAGAAGCAGGAAAACTCCTTACAGTTCTGGCTGACTTGAAACACAGCAACCTTTATACGCTGCGGCATGCTGTCTCAGTGTGGATTAAGCAGCAAACAGAGGGAAACTAATGCCTCTGATAAGCATGGAGGCCTGCTAAAAGACGCCGCTGTTTACTTGCTCTTAATCCTGTTTAAGCATGAGACCTTCTGTTATCCACAGAGGATCAATAGTGGGAGGCTAAATCACTTCCTTCAAGCTTCCTCTGTCCTTGCTTTCCTCCTATTAATGAGTTGTCCGTCACTTTCTGTTTGAGGAAAGTACAGTTTCCCACACTCTACCACATAAAAAGATGCATTTTTTTTACATTACTAGCAGCTTTTCAGGTTATAACCAGGCCCAAACAAGTACAGCGCTCACAGAACTCTGCAGAGTTACACAGAATTTAAGCCATATTTCGTTACTTTAACTTTAATGTGCTTGCAGAAGTATTCAAATTCCCACTAAAATCACTGGGAAAAAAATCTGCAGATTCCATCTGGGCCTGGTCCTAAGCTAGTCTGGTAAACATGAGGTGAATTCCTAAGGAAAAATACAGTAAAAAGTATAAAAGTGTTTAGTTTTTAGCATCCAGAGTATGTGAGAATGAAATGTAGTGAGAACTTCAGATTCATCTGTCTCTGTGGCATCTGCATGGATCACATTTCAAGTGAATTATTTTTAAAGAGGACACCTGTTAATACTTAGTTACTGCCTCTAAAAAACATTTTTACAGTTGTTTAGTTTTTTCATAACTCGTAAGTTTGTGCTTGTCTAAGATTAAACAGCATTAAAACTGTTTATGTAAGAAACATGTAACCAAATATACGGCATTGGTGAGGAAAATTGAATAATAAATTAAAATATAAAAATTTGTCCCACTCAGTGTCTATGGAGGTTACAACCAAGGATTAAAGTATTTTATTCTATTTGCATAAAATGAAACTGTTACACCTTTTTACAGTAAGTTGTAGTGGTATAGAGCAATGGCAACTAACATGTTTTTTATTAAGTCATGTAAATAAAAAACAAACAAACAAACAAACAAAAAACAAACAAATAAATAAAATAAAAAATATGGACTGGCCATACATCCACTGTTTTTCCCTGCCTACAGCATCACAACAACCCTATAATAGGCATAAGGAATAAAATTGATGGTTAAAAAAAATAAAATAAATAATAATAATAATAATAAAATTAATATAATATAGGCAAATGAGATGTATGCAAAGTTGCTGACATTTTACCTCAAACACACTCATTGTTCCAGTCACATGTTCCAGGCCTTGTTACTAACCATATATTTGACAAATGATGACATACCATATAAAAATCCATCTGGGCAAAGACAGCTACCACTGGAAAAGCTGACAATGCCATCATCATACACTTGCACAAAAAACCTTTAGCACCCATGAATGTTTAAAGCATTTCTTTAAGACACAACAGCTCAGTATTTTTAAAGTGAGCTGCACAGCAAGCGGTACAACTATAAGAGCGTTCATTCTGAATACAAATGAGATACAACAGGCCCATCATCAGCATTCAAAATCAGCCAACTGCTCCAGCCTAGCGAATTCAAACTTCACTGTTAGCATGTTTAATTCATGACTCAGCATGGACACCAGGGAAGCATGTCACCATTCACCCCCACAACATGCATACACTCGATTTTATGCTGTTCAATTGTGTCTTATCACATTCTAAAGGATAACAAGCCTCTGGAGTGGAAAAGTCTCTGATGGAAATGCTAATAATGGTTTAGCTTCTCAGAAATGGGTCTATTAATATAAATGATTCATAATCAAGTCATCGCTTTGGTTAGAATGAATAAAGGCTGGCATGCTTTGCTTTTACTATTTCCTTATACGTAATTAAGAAACAGACAGCAAAAACAGTTGACCCCTATCATTATACAGAACAAATGGCAGACATTATATCACGAGTGAAAAACAAAGACAGTTGGGACACTTAGTCTAGTCTTATTTCATTTTAATTGCGGAGAATCTGATGCATCTGTGCAAATAAAGCTGTCCATAAAAACACGCAGGGACACCTGTGTTTGTCTATCACATCTGCGCCAGACTTATGGAGGCTAATGACAAAACAATGCAATCTATTCATATTCTCCACTGAGAATATGAACATGGATATTTTTATACGGACATGGATATTTTTGCTGCAAATGGACACTATGCTTCTTCATGCTCAATATGTTTTGTCTAAACCTTAACACGTTAAGTCGATCTATAAGCAGCTTAAACATTTATGTCTTTGCTATGAAAAATCAATGTTGTGTCTACAGCATTGTCAATGACATGTCAATATTGACATGTTATATCTGCATTTCTTCTGCCCATTTGTCTCATTCCATCTGTATAATGTCACTTTGTGTATGGCTTTGTCATGTTCTGTGCTTTGTCTACCCATCAGTGGCAGTGGAGGAGAGTGTTGCAGACTGGAGGGCAGCGATCTCTCCCGAATGGCTGCTGGCCACCTGCTACAGCGTGAAGCAGCTGTGGAGGCGCTGTGGGGAGGACCTGTCCCTGATTAAGCTAACTAGACTGCGCTCAGTCGATTTCCCAACAGTAACGCGCAAACCGTTTGCTTTTTGCTTCCCATCGCTGTAAAGACTAATTAGGGGAAGAGGGAGATAGCGAGAAAGATTGTGAGTGTGGAAGCAGTTCGGAAAAGGCGATGCAACTAAACGGCACAGAAATATTAAAAATATTTGCGGTAAATCTGAAAATATCTTATTGGTTGATCGATATTGAGAACAAAATAAAAAATAAATAAATAAATTATTTGTATTATATTTTAAATGTATTATGGAATAATAATAATAATAATAATATTGCATCATATATTTAATATATACATATGATATAATTTATTTATTTATTTAGTTATGAATTAATTAATTAATTAATGTTATGTAGTATTGTGATACCAAATTTGTTTATCATTAAGATCAAACAATATAAATAAAAAAACAACAACTGATTGATATTATATATATATTTACATTTTAAAAATATTATTTAATTATTTAATTATAATAATTATATTAATATTATTATTGCTAAATATATTCACATAATATTTAAAATGTACAATATAAATTGATATTTATTTATTTATATTATTTAAGCTCAGTAACAATAAGAGATTTGGCATAACTACATCACTATACTATATAATTATCTATCTATCTATCTATCTATCTATCTATCTATCTATCTATCTATCTATCTATCTATCTATGCTAAATAATTGTCATACTGAAAAAAAAAACACAAAAAAACAAAAATTGGGGGACATTTCATTTCTACAAACATGTTAAAGAATGTGAAGGGTGACTGTCAAAGTGTGTAAATCTACTAGCAAAAATGCATTAAGCTAACACTCATCCAGCACAAACCTATCTGAGTCTATGCTTCAACAGCCTGACTGTTTTGATACTCTAATTAAAATGAAGGTCTTACATGAGGTGCAGACAGGCGCCATGACTATTACAGGCCACTTCTAGTGAGATTAGGAGCCACGAAGCTGTCAAACACAGTCGCCACCAGTCGGCCAACACGGGCCCATCAGGGACAAAAGAGACTAGATCTCCACATGGTGCATACCTTTCCTACTTTGAAGCACAGAATTCAGCACAGTTAGAGAGAGAGAGATCAAGTTTACTCGGGGATGGCGAGGCATGTTCGCTGCGTCCTCTCTCCGTTCTAATTATCTTAACTAAATGGGAAAATGACCTTCTCTCGACCTGTAGCTTTACAGGGACTAATTCTCTTTTCCTGTGAGCGCTTTTGTTAAATGGGGCTGCTACACTGAAATCAATAGGCCAACTGAACCGCTGTTTTAAACAGAGGATTTTGGCAAATGTTGCCAGAATGCAATACAAAAGCACAGTGGAAGCTAAGCAGCTCTTCCACGATGAATGCTTGGCACTAAAAAAAAAAAAAAAGAATAATCATTCAAACGATTGGGGTTGGTCAGATTTTTAATGGTTTTTTTTTTTTTTTTTGCATTCTATGCTGACCAAGCCTGCCTTTACTTGATCAAAAGTAATAATATTCTATTATTACAGTACTAATATTCTGATTTGGTGCCAACATGAAACAGTCTTATGATCAATGTTTCTTCTTCCTGCATAATATTTTTGTGGAAACTGTGATACTTTTTTCCCCCAAGATTCTTTGATGTCTAGAAAGTTCAAAAAAACATTTATTTGACTTCGAACATTAAAAACGTCTTCACTGTCACTTTTGATCAATTTATTGTGTCCTTGCTGAATAAAAGGTTTAATTTCCTTCCAAAAAAGCCAGAACATCATAAAATACTCAATCACAGGTTCCTCCAATCCATGGAGAAACATGAAATAATACAAAGGCCAAAAACAATGTCAATAAAAATACAGCAACCACTGTCACCTGAGTCACAAATAAATGACTCTGATGAAATTATTATTTTTAATGAATTCACATGATTCATATATCTACGTGTGCTGTGAAAAGTCACATGTAGCCACATGTAGATAAAAAACATGAAGATATTAACAATATCAGTTAAGGTGGTCCTATGATATCAAAAGTCGAATAGCACGATTAAATGCACTAATTTCATATTCTACTTCTAGAGTTATAAGCATTGTGTCCTGCAGCACATGGGCCTGTGAAAACATTTCTTTGTGCCCATGAATCTCTCTAGGTGAGTTTATGTGAGGAGGAGGAGGCATCTCTGTATCAGTCAGTCTCTGGGGAGCTCTAAAAGAGAGAGAGAGAGGGACAGGAAGAGAAAGAGAGAGAGAGAGGGGGTAGAAGTACAGTGCCAGACACCCTAATGAAGAGGATCTGTGTGTATTATCTAGGGACAGGCCCGGTCGGAAGCCTGATCCCCTGTATATGCCATCCAATGAACCACACGCATTCTGACAGACCTCCAGATCTTTCCAATAACGCATCAATTTCAGTTGTAAATCCCTAAGACCAATATCAATCCATTGCAATAACGCAATTCCATATTGCAATCTACAACACACGTGTGTTTACATGCTTTAAAGAGGTCAGCAGAGTCCAGCTGGACACATGGGTAAGCGGGCGCCTGGGAAAGGATAAGTCAACAGATCACTTTCACACTTCAAACGAGTCTTTCACTCTATTCATTAAAGCCCTGCGACATCCTGCCGCCACTCACAGGCCTTAATTGTGAGTGACCCCGACGCCAGCCAAAAGCACTCTGAACATTACCCCACGAAACAACAACCCCCTCTGCCGCATACTTCTCCAGGCACCTACTGTCTGTGTGAGCCGGACCGATCGGACATCACAAAGACTCCATTATCTGTCTGTGGCATCTAAACCTGCGCTATACATGAACAAAATACTTTTCCATCATGACTGATGATTTTATAATACTATCTACTAACACACAGACATAATATATCATACAATAACATAGAGAATATATACATGATACAATTTAATGATGTCATTCTGTTTGTGGTTGCTGCACTCTCTGAACAATTTCTGTGTCTTGCCTTGACTTTTCCAGTTGTTTAAAAAAATATATATATTGGAAACCGAAAAAAAAAAATCATTTAAATGGTAATCACACTCTGAAAGAGTAATTTTTAACCAAAGTAATTGTTAGAATTAAGTACAAATTCAAACTCAAATTGTGAAACTCGTGTATTAAATAAATTCAGTGCACACAGACTGAACTAGTTTAAGTCTTTGGTTCTTTTAATTGTGATGATTTTGGCTCACATTTAACAAAAACCCACCAATTCACTACCTCAACAAATTAAAATACTTCATAAGACCAATAAAAAGAACATTTTTAGTGAATTGTTGGCCTTCTGGAAAGTATGTTAATTTACTGTATATGTACTCAATACTTGGTAGGGGCTCCTTTTGCTTTAATTACTGCCTCAATTCGGCGTGGCATGGAGGTGATCAGTTTGTGGCACTGCTGAGGTGGTATGGAAGCCCAGGTTTCTTTGACAGTGGCCTTTAGCTCATCTGCATTTTTTGGTCTCTTGTTTCTCATTTTCCTCTTGACAATACCCCATAGATTCTCTATGGGGTTCAGGTCTGGTGAGCTTGCTGGCCAGTCGAGCACACCAACACCATGGTCATTTAACCAACTTTTGGTGCTTTTGGCAGTGTGGGCAGGTGCCAAATCCTGCTGGAAAATGAAATCAGCATCTTTAAAAAGCTGGTCAGCAGAAGGAAGCATGAAGTGCTCCAAAATTTCTTGGTAAACGTGCAGTGACTTTGGTTTTAAAAGAGCTGGTAAAAATGTAGAACTGTAACTTGAATGCAATGTAAGTCGCTTTGGATAAAAACGTCTGCTAAATGCATAAATGTAAATGTAAATGTTTTCAAAAAACACAATGGACCAACACCAGCATATGACATTGCACCCCAAATCATCACAGACTGTGGAAACTTAACATTGGACTTCAAGCAACTTGGGCTATGAGCTTCTCCACCCTTCCTCCAGACTCTAGGACCTTGGTTTCCAAATGAAATACAAAACTTGCTCTCATCTGAAAAGAGGACTTTGGACCACTGGGCAACAGTCCAGTTCTTCTTCTCCTTAGCCCAGGTAAGACACCTCTGACGTTGTCTGTGGTTCAGGAGTGGCTTAACAAGAGGAATATGGCAACTGTAGCCAAATTCCTTGACACATCTGTGTGTGGTGGCTCTTGATGCCTTGACCCTAGCCTCAGTCCATTCCTTGTGAAGTTCACCCAAATTTTTGAATCGATTTTGCTTGACAATACTCATAAGGCTGCGGTTCTCTCGGTTGGTTGTGCATCTTTTTCTTCTACACTTTTTCCTTCCACTCAACTTTCTGTGAACATGCTTGGATACAGCACTCTGTGAACAGCCAGCTTCTTTGGGAATGAATGTTTGTGGCTTACCCTCCTTGTGAAGGGTGTCAATGATTGTCTTCTGGACAACTGTCAGATCAGCAGTCTTCCCCATGATTGTGTAGCCTAGTGAACCAAACTGAGAGACCATTTTGAAGGCTCAGGAAACCTTTGCAAGTGTTTTGAGTTGATTAGCTGATTGGCATATCACCATATTCTAATTTATTGAGATAGTGAATTGGTGGGGTTTTGTTAAATGTGAGCCAAAATCATCACAATTAAAAGAACCAAAGACTTAAACTACTTCAGTCTGTGTGCACTGAATTTATTTAATACACGAGTTTCACAATTTGAGTTGAATTACTGAAATAAATGAACTTTTCCACGACATTCTAATTTATTGAGATGCACCTATATATAATGCTTTTCATTTGTGTAAATATTTCGTAAAAATTGAACAAAATTAGTTTTGCATAACAGTTATAAACATAAGGAATGAAGTGTTAGGAATGACACATTCTAAGCTGGTGTTTTCAGCAGGGATGCCTTTTCTCTTCTGAAAGTTTGAAACTTGTTTTATTGGTAAAAGTCAACTGCTCATGTCTAATCATGTCACATTGTCTCATTCAGCACAAATGAATGGTGTCTCTCTATGATGTATTACCCCACACAAAAATAGCACAAACAGCTGCATCATCTGCAATCCCCACAGAAAACAGCAATTTCAAAGCTTCTCGAATGACATGAATATCACGCGAGGTGTGATGAATGCCATTTGATGTTAAACATCAATGAGTTTCTTTGTCTGCCAAATCTCTTCTTAGGCATGCAATGACCCAACTTCGAATAACTGACAAAATAAGCACGCTGTTAGAGAAACCAGCAAGGTTCCCTTTACTAACAGCCTGCCAATCAAAAGTAATTGACAGCAGCATGACAGATGCTGTTGGACAGAGTAGTGGGTTAGATAAAGAGCTCATATGATGGGCCAATATGTCTTTGTCTCTTTTCTTGTTTCATTCAGTTTTTTTTTTTTTTTCCCCAACAGGGAGTAATTTGAAAAGGCTGATTCTTCCTTTGAAACCCAACATCGGCTGTTGGGTTGTTAACAAACAGAGGCCATTTACTGTTGTAGTGCACACACAAATACACAGATATATAGAAGGGAGAAAAAGCTTTTAGTCCCGCTTTCACACAGTCTGTACGATCAAAGCGGAGTGTTTCACAATAGCGACTGCACTGCCATCAACAGCTAATGCAGAGAAACAGCCGCTATGGAATATAGTGAAAGGAGCAGACGAAGTGGCCATTCATTAGGTTTACTGAAAGCACCCTCCACACACCATACAACATGAAGTAGGCATCCCTTAGTAGGTGAGGAAGTGCTAACAATGTGGTCGTACAATCTTTCCAGATGCATTCATGCCAAGAAATAGTGATTCCTTTTATCAGTAATTGAATAAATTAGCATCTTTTAGTTTGTGTAAGCTTTTCAAATCAACAAAAAGCACCCACACTGGAACAATTAACGGATAATTTATGTTAACAACTGTCGATATCTGTGATAATGTGTTTACATGCATATTTGCATAAATATACATGCAAGCATGTTTCTGGTCGTGTTCTCAGAGGCCCCCTACTGGCTTTCATCTACAGCCTCCCAGCGATATTGTGTCAGACATCCTAAAGCCGTAAGCATCAGGATCACAAAACTCACAGGAAATTAAATCAGAGCTGACAACAATGTCTGACAAAAGAGCTGACGATACACACTGCTCACAAGTTTCATATAGTACATGCTGCATGACATGGCATAAGTTCAGAAATATCTAATGGCTAGAACCAAAAATGCCTGTTAAACAAACAGAGAAATAAATAATCTAAAGCACATACTATTATAAAATACTAATGTATATATAAATGCATAAATACAACATACAGTGCCACTTGAAAGTTTGTGAACCCCTTGCAGAATCTGTGAAAATGTGAGTAATTTTAACAAAATAACAGAGATCATATAAAATGCATGTTATTTTTTATTTAGTACTGTCCTGAGTAAGATATTTTACATAAAATATGTTTACATTTAGTCCACAAGACAAAAAAAAATATCTGAAATAATTAAAATAACCCCATGCAAAAGTTTGTGAACTGTTGGTTCTTAATACTGTGTGTTGTTACCTGGATGATCCACGACTGTTTTTTGTTTTGTGATGGTTATTCATGAGTCCCTTGTTTATTCTGAACAGTTAAACTGAGCACTGTTCTTCAGAAAAATCCTCCATGTCCTGCGGAATCTTCAGGTTTCCGGCATCTTTTGCATATTTGAACCCTTTCCAGCAGTGACTGTATGATTTTGAGATCCATCTTTTCACACTGAGGACAATTGAGGGACTCAAACACAACTATTAAAAAAGGTTCAAACATTCACTGATGGTCCTGAAGGAAATCCGATGCATTAAGTCGGGGGGTGAAAACTTTTTGAATTTGAAGATCAAGGTAAATTGTACTTAATTTGTTTTCCAGGAAACATGCAAGTATCTTCTGTTGCTTCCAAAGGACAGTACTAAATGGAAAAAAAAAATTATATTTGTACAAAATAAGAAAAATTTGGACATCTTCATCCTGTTCAAAAGTTTTCACCCCCTGGCTCTTAATGCATCATGTTTCCTTCTGGAGCATCAGTGAATGTTTGAACCTTTTTTAATAGTTGTGTTTGAGTCCCTCAATTGTCCTCAAGGTGAAAAGATGGATCTCAAAATCATACAGTCACTGCTGGAAAGGGTTCAAATATGCAAGAGATGCTGGAAACCTGAAGATTCCACAGGACATGGAGGATTTTTCTGAAGAAGAGTGCTCAGTTTAACTGTTCAGAACAAACAAGTTACTCATGAACAATCATCACAAAACAAAAAACAGTCGTGGATCATCCAGGTAACCACACACAGTATTAAGAACCAATGGTTCACAAACTTTTGCATGGAGTTATTTTAATAATTCCAGCTATTTTTTTGTCTTGTGGACTAAATGTAAACATCTTTTATGTAAAATATCTTACTCAGGACAGTACTAATTAAAAAATAACATGCATTTTGTATGATCTCTCTTATTTTGTTAAAATTACTCACATTTTCACAGATTCTGCAAGGGGTTCACAAACTTTCAAGTGGCACTGTATACATACACAAACATGTAGATAGATTCATTTTCAAAGGTATAAAAAAGGTACTTTAACCAATTTTTATTTATTTTTATTTTTTTTAAACAATGTCGCATGCATTAAAACTTCAAATGCATTATTTCTGAATATCAAAATAGGATTTTCCTCTCAAAAACTCACTTTCTACAAACCACCAGTCTAGCTTCAGAATGTATTACATCAAATATATTAACAACAAACTAAATATCTAGCCATGCCAAATTCATGGTTAGCTATAAACACACAACAATGACAATCAGCCTCAGAACCGAAAAGTTAGCTGTTCTAATGAGAGAAGAGGGACTGAGATCTGTCCACACATCAACCCTGTAAAATCAACGTTCATAAACTGTCTTTCAAACTCAATATAAGATATCCCAACCTTAAGACTACAGACCAGATTATTTGAGACCACAATGCCACAACATCACTCAACATCAAATTAGTATTCTGTCTGAAATCACTTTCATAAATATGATACACAACAGCATTACAATGGATCAAGCAGCAATTCTGAACACTACTACGACTAAGAATTTGTATAGATAACTGCAAATTATATACATGTATATACATATATATATACATACATACATGTATATGTATATACATGTATATGTGTAAATATATATATATATATATATATATATATATATATATATATATATATATATATATATATATATATATATATATATACACACACACATACACACACACACACGCATATATATGTAGATATACATACATACACACACACACATATATGTGACCCTGGACCACAAAACCAGTCTTAAGTCGCTGGGGTATATTTGTAACAATAGACAAAAATACATTGTATGGGTCAAAATTATCTTTTTTTTTTTATGCCAAAAATCATTAGGATATTAAGTAAAGATCATGTTCCATGAAGATATTTTGTAAATTTCTTACCGTAAATATATCAAAGCTTCATTTTTGATTAGTAATATGCATTGCTAAGAACTTCATTTGGACAACTTTAAAGGCGATTTTCTCAATATTTTGATTTTTTTGCACCCTCAGATTCCAGATTTTCAAATAGTTGTATCTCGGCCAAATATTGTCTGATCCTAACAAACCATACACCAATGGACATTTTATTTATTCAGCTTTCAGATGATGCATGAATTTTGAAAAATTGACACTTAAGACTGGTTTTGTGGTCCAGGGTCACACACACACACACACAAACACACACACGGATACATATATATATATATATATATACACACACACACACACACACACACATACACAATATAACTAACTTCCTGTAAGAAAATAAAAAAGAGATCAGTTACCTGGCATACTTCATACAGGAGTTTGTATTGCTCTTGAGGCTTCTGTAGAGTACAAACTCTGCACCCCATCATGGACAGATCACACCATCTAGTAGTCTTACTCTTGGAGGAGAGCAGGAACTCAGTGCACTCCCTCCTTCTGTCTGTCTGTCTCTCTCTCGCTCCTTCACATGTGGCTGCCCTCTTCACCATACACCTTGTCTTTTCTCTTCCTCCTCCTTCTTCAGTGTTTCTCACTTTCTTTCTTCTGAAAGCTTCACACAAGCTCTGCAGCATGAACTATCATTCAGTATGAGTATGTGCATGAAGGTCTGAGGCAGTCCCCCTCTCTGGATCTGTCTGCTTATACCGGCAACCCTCTACTACTTATGCACACCCACTTATGCATATTAAGCACAGCCTCATTGCATATTCATTAGGGGGCTGTCCTACAGTGCTGCTGTGTGTACATGGTGACTTGGGTGCATTTCAGTCTGCTGAGGGTGAATTCATTACTCGTTCCACCTGATGTGTAAACAAACGCATTATACCAACAGCAGTGACTGCTGAATAGGGTCTGATAATTATGCAAATTGCAATAATTTGTGACAAGTCATTCAAATAATTGTTAATGCAACAAAAGATGTTTTCTTTTCTCCACTAATATTGAAGGATAATTGAATTTTAAAGAATTCTAAAAACAATAACATTCAGTTTTGTCTTTATTTCACTGACCTTTGGTATCTAGCATGCAAAATAACAAAAGAATAATCAGGGCAATCCTTGGGGCTGTTTCTCCACTAATAAGTGGGCTGACGGCCAAGCAAACAAATCTACAGACCGAACATTTCTTTTTTCGCCTCATGGACCAGGCTGAGGTGACTGATGCAAAACGACACTGTGCTTTTGGTTCCCCACTAATGCGTGAGTTGCCCTTTACGGCACCATAGCTGACAATAGGGCAGTGCAGGCCTGGCATCGGCCATGTCCACCACTGTGGTGCCACTCAGCCAACCAAACATAAGTGCCAATTAGAAGGATGTCGAACCATGCTGGGGCAGTGTTTCTTATTCATGCAAGGGGAACTATGACAATTTCATAAACTAATGGGGCATTTGCAAATCGCTGTACAACAGGTTGCTAGTAGGCGCTCTTACTCAACCACTGTAATGAATCACTTGCATTAAGTGAAACAACTAGAATTTATCAATACTTTTACCCCAGAAATTAATGACTGCTACTATGTTTCTACTATGTCTCTTCTATGTTCTTGGGCCTTGAACGTGGTAGATCCCTTGCTGTCTATGCAGAGTCAGAAAGCTCTCGGATTTCATCAAAAATATCTTAATTTGTGTTCCGAAGATGAACAAAGGTCTCACAGGTTTGGAACAACATGAGGGTGAGTAATTAATGACAGAATTTTCATTTTTGAGTGAGTATCATTGGCCAATGTATCATGCATCTCTAGTGGTAATACAACATACATGTCAACTACAAAAAAGGACATGATATCGAATGAGTATTTCAAATGACCATCTGAAAATATAGAGTATGTTATTTCTTTGTGGCATGACACAGCTGAATGTCTGTACACATTCCATACAGGTCTCTGTATTTTCATAAACACGTTTTGCACTCCAAAGATATCAGAGGAATGTGAATGGCTTGTCTTGTTGTATATTCAGGGTTATCAGATGAGAAAATATTATTTCAGACGTGTGTTTAAGCTGCCTCTGCCCTGCATGAGCTATCATCTCATTGACCGGGAATGTGCCATCGGGGAGCTGCACAGGAAGGTAGCTGGCATGGACCATCCTTTCCTTCTAGCCTCTGTGAGAAAGGCTATGATGAGAACTGAAGTGTATTTGTATGCATGTTTATGTTTAATCCAGTGGCAGAGGAGGGATTTCCTCTGACCAGATGTTTCCATATGATATATAACTGTCCCAGTTTCCTGTTTCCCAGTCTGGCTCTATAGGATCACTCCTCTTCCAATGTTCACATCATTCCTGGACAGTCCTGATGTCCTCTATGTAGGCATAATCCCTTCCCGGCATCTCTGCTTTTGAAATGATTGACAGCCCTGAATGTTTGAGATCAATTGATGTTATCAAAGTTCCTGGAGAAAACAAAGGACTGCAAGAGGCATCATGCCGAGGAGATGATGAGGGTATGGTTTATTTGAAGACATGGTATCATAATTTGGACATCTTTCATTCTTTTCATCATCTTCATGTTTCTATCTTCGGTCCCTAGAGGTATTGTATTATTTGGCCTTGATAGGAGAGTGTATGTGTGTATGGATTAGCCTCTGACCTGCTTAAGGCTGAAATGATCAAAGAGATTTACAGACTCTCGACTGATCTCACCTCCAGCCAGAAGATTACAATACAGGCACGTCTCTCATACATTTAAACTTTACAAACACTTGCACACACTCAAACAGAATAACAATAAGAAGAATGACAATAAAAGTAATCATATTTTATAAAAAAAAAATAATAATTTAATTCATTTTTTTTAAATATACTCTTCAATTATCCTAATAAAAATTTATTTGCTTTCACTTGTCCTTAATCTGTCTTTTTTGATATCTGAAACTTTGTATTACGAGCACTCCCTGTGCTTATTTGCTCTTTATGAAGAATTGCATGTTGTATTTGTCAATTGTAAGTCGCTTTGGATAAAAGGGTCTGACAAATGAATAAATTTAAATGTTTTTTTTTATAACTCTGATATTTAAAAAAATATTACATATTTAATATATATAATAATAAAATGTAAACCGGTTAAAATGAAATATTTAGGTTAAAATATTTTAATATTTTACATTGTTAAATTACTTTTACACATTTACTAATTTTACTTCACTTCTTTTATTCTCAGTGTGCTACATTAAGATGCAAATTTCAACAAATTCAGAATTTAATAGCTTTAATGCCAACAAAACTTTATTTCATTATTCTAATCTGCTGACCACACAACTATGTACAAATTAATATGTTGTAAACATATTTGTCATGGTAATTATTTGTTGTTGTGCCAACAGTGTATCTCGCCTCCTTTCCTGGGGAACTAATTTTTTTTTTCCAGACTACTGATCTTTAAATTCTGGGAAAAAAAAAAAAAACAAAAAAAAGAAAGAAAAAGTAAAGAAAAGGACAAAAAAAAAAAAAGATAAAAAAAATGGCCATTAGTGAAAGTAGGACTCCTGTTGCCTGAGCCAAACAAAAGAAGCAGCCCAAGTCACAGATAATGATGTTTCTTGGGGTGTCACGAGCCACATGGGAGGTGGAGGAAGGGCCAGAGAGGAGGTGAGCTGACAGGAGGGGGGCGGCGGCTACATCATCCCCACTTTAATTAAGATAACACCGGCACTGGGAGAGCAGTGTCCTTCTGCTCTGGGTCTAAGCTCTGATGCAAACATTCATATTCATCGCCTGCTCCTCCAGATGTCTCGCTGTGGCCCCATTGGGCCGGTTTAACAGTTGTCTCTGTTGATGTTTTAACAGCCACAACAGGGGGCCAAGGAGTTCTCAGTAGCATGAATTCTTTGTTAAAAACAACACTTTGAATCCAACATTAAGGAGGTACTTGCATTCATTTCAGACTGAATTTCATGTTTTTGATACATATATTTGATCAGTAATTTTTAAATTAACACATGAATTGTAATTAGTTGTTGTTGCATTCTTTTATATTTATTTATTTATTTTTTTATGATGCTTAATATGAAATGAGCTCTGCAATATTTACCTCTGAAGGATAAATTATCTTATAAGCCAAGACACATGGGCAAGAACTGTATACGGCTGCACACAGATTTCAACATGCAAACCTCAATAACTACCAGAAAGTGACAAAATCAATAACATGGGCATAAATAAGTCAGCAAATAGCAAAACATTTATTTAACAGTAACCATGTAGTTTATTCATGATGTAATTCATGCTGGGAACTTTCAGACCCTTAAATTAGCAACAAGATTCAATATGTAGGCTAACTGTTCACACTGTTAGGATTTTGGGGGGAATACAGTTGGTCTAACATGTTTTTACATGGATTCAAAGTAATTTATATCTTTTGAACTCAAAAAGTGTAATAAACTAGTCTGAAACACACGTTTTTTTTTTTTTTTCTCAGGGACAGTACATGACAAGCTGTATCTCCTGCACCTTGCGCTGGAGATCAGAGTTCAGTCCAGGTGTGGTTGGGAGTTAATGGAGCCATGCCCCAGCATTTCTGACGTACCGCTAGGCTAAATGTCACACTATCACTCTCTCTATCGGACAGTTTAAGCTCTACAAGGAAGAGAGAGAGAGAGAGATTCAAAGGTGCTCATCACACTTTTTTAGCAGGGTAAAGAGCAAGAGACTGTTAGACACAGTGGGGGAGAAGAGGTCACCGCAGTGATGGACAGACACCAGATGATGAGGGGAAACTCTGGGAGCAGTTTTAACTGTCTCTGAAAGTTTGAATGACACAAGCTTGTGCTTCAACCATCCAGAATATGGAGCTACAAAAGCAATATGTGGAATGAGAGATAATCTACAGTCAGCTGTTCATTATTACAAAAAAAAAAAAAAAATATTACATTTAATTTAATATGATATTGAACTGATACTTCTACCCCTCAAAGCCTTCATCTATGCATATGTGCAATAAATGTAACTCCATAAATTCATAATGTTCGTTGAAAAACAGTGGCATGGAATGCAAAACTGATCCTTGCTGATGCTGATGCTTTGCAATGAGAGAGAGAGAGACAAGAGAGAATGCAAATCCTGTCTTCAAAAGCCATCAAGAAATCTCACAACACGGCCATAAAAGTACACACCTGAAACTATTAGACACCACCAACAATTTGGAAGGATTTTTCTAGTGACAAAGCCAGAAAGAGTCCTAAAATGGGGTCGGGGACTCATAGTAAATGAACAACTGATAGTGAAAAGCTGTCAGACTCCACGCTGAGAGGATAAAAACGGATTTAGATGTGAATAAATTGGCAGAGGTGATGACAGAGGTGGGTCTTAACTGAGGTAAGTTCATTCTCAGCCTCTGACTGGCACATCTAATATGTCTTCGGCCCTGGCTGGGTTCCAGCGAGCAGTCATCTGCCCTCTCCGGTACAAAGTGTAATTAACGACTATAATAAGGGCATTAAAATCAGGGCCTAACCTTTGCCACAATAAAACCTCCTCACTCGCAAACTCAAGCCTAATAAAACAATATTTACGGTTCATTATCTAAATGCCATGACATTCCTTTACGGAGCTAACTCCCAGTGCTTGTCACCACTGCTAAAGATTTCATATTCTGCCTGTGGCTCTTAATGCGCAGAGAGCAAGTTTTATCAAGCATTTTACAAAAGCCCAGCTGCTTCTCGATCAGTTTTGCTCTGTTTCAGAATCACTTAATCTGATTATACAGCAGAATCAACAAGGTCTGATCTTAAATTAGTAGAAGCATGATTTAGACTTGTAGATGTTGAATGAGATGATTTACAATTTAGACCCTGGTGTGCCAAACAGGAGTCCACATTAGATTTTGCTATCTTCATTTAGCATATGCAAAGTGACTTACAAATATTCAAAAACACAAGTAAGCCATCCATAATGGTTAAAATATCACAAACAGGACAGCAGGGGCCATTGAGGTTACAGAAAAACCTTGTAAACATCTGAACAAGCCCAGTCAGAGATGATTACATGGGGGGAAAAAAAGAAGAAAATCTGTTTAGTCTTCTAAGCATTTTATGCACTGCAAGCCGATCAGGGAATTTCTAGGAGATACGTTCTCTACTACAGGCTTTTGGGATTACCTCTGACACACCCTGTACATTTCTACTCTGATTACTTATAGGATTTGAAAAAATAAAATAAACGCCAGATGTTGTCTATATGAGCTTGTACGAGTGTGTATGGAGTGGTGCTGAACCATGACAATAGTGTATCCTTAACCGTTTTCACTTTTATTTGCCTTTGAGGGCACCATGAAATCAAATCTGAAGTATCTCTACCTAAGCATAAAAGTGTAGGTGGTACAACAACAAACTGTATATTATATTTATATATACAGTGGGTACGGAAAGTATTCAGACCCCCTTCACTTTTTTCAATTTTGCTATGTTGCAGCCTGATACTACAATTGTTTAAATTCATTTTTTTTCTCATTAATCTACACTCTGTACCTCATAATGACGAAGTGAAAACAGAATTTTAGAAATGTCTGTAAATTTATTAAAAAGAAAAACCTGAAATATCACATTTACATAAGTATTCAGACCCTTTGCAACAACACTTGAAATTTCGCTCAGGTGCCTCCCATGTCTCTTGATCATTGCAGAGATGTTTCTACACCTTGATTGGAGTCCGCCTGTGGTAAATTAAATTGATTGGACATGATTTGGAAAGGCACACACCTCTCTGTAAAAGGCCTCACAGCTGATAATGCATATCAGAGCGAAAACCAAGCCACGAGGTCAAAGGAACTGCCTGCAGAGCTCAGACACAGGATTGTATCGAGGCAGAGATCTGTGGAAGTCTACAAAAATATTTCTGCTGCACTGAAGGTTCCCAAGAGCACAGTGGCTTCCATAATTCTCAAATGGAAGAAGTTTGGCACAACCAGGACTCTTCCAAGTGCTGGTCCCCAGCCAAACTGAGCAATTGATGGAGAAGGGGCTTGTCTAGACTGGTGACCAAGAACCTGGTGGTCACTCTAGTTGAGCTCCATGATCATATATGCAGATGGGAGAAACCTACAGAAGGACAAACATCACTGCAACACTCCACCGATCTGGGCTTTATGGCAGTGTGGCCAAACTCAATCCTCTCCTCAGTGAAGACACATGAAAACACACTTGGAATTTGCAATAAAGCACCTAAAGGACCCTCAGACTCTGAGAATCAAGATTACCTGGTCTGATGAACCTCAATTCTAAGCATCATGTTTGAAGGAAACGGGCTCTTCTCATCACCTGCAGAGTACCATCCCAAAAGTAAAGTGTGGTGGTAGCAGCCTCATGCTGTTGGGCTGTTTTTCAGCGGCAGGGACTGAGGAACTCATCAGAGTAGAAGAAAAGCTCAATGCACCAACATTTTGAGATAGCCTTAATGAAAACCCAGTCCAGGGCATTCAAAACCTCAGACTGGGCCGAAGGTTCACCTTCTAACATGACAATGACCCTAAGCACACAGCCAAGGCAACACAGGAGTGGCTTAGGGACAACTCTGTGAATGTCCTAGAGTGACCCAGCCAGAGCCCTGACTTGAACCCTATCGAACATCTCTGGAGAGACCTGAAAAAGGCTGTCAACTGACGGTCCCCATCCAACCTGACCGAGCTTGAGAGGATTTGCAAATAAGAATGGCAGAATTTCCCCCAATCCAGTTGTGCAAAGCTTGTTGCGTCATACCCAAAAAGACTCGAGGCTGTAATTGCTGCCAAAGGTGCTTCAACTAAGTACTGAGTAAAGGGTCTGAATACTTATGTAAATGTGATATTTCAGTTTTTTCTTTTTAATAAATTTACAAACATTTCTAAAATTCTGTTTTCAGTTTGTCATTATAAAGGACAGAGTGTAGAGTAATGAGAAAAAAAAAAGAATTTAAACAATTGTAGTATCAGACTGCAACATAACAAAATTGAAAAAAGTGAAGGGGGTCTGAATACTTTCCGTACCCACTGTATATATATATATATATATATATATATATATATATATATATATATATATATATATATATATATATATATATATATATATATGGTGCCACTTGAAAGTTTGTGAACCCCTTGCAGAATCTGTGAAAATGTGAGTAATTTTAACAAAATAAGCGAGATCATACAAAATGCACGTTATGTTATTCCTGCGGAATCTTCTGGTTTCCAGCATCTTTTGCATATTTGAACCCTTTCCAGCAGTGACTGTATGATTTTGAGATCCATCTTTTCACACTGAGGACAATTGAGGGACTCAAACACAACTATTAAAAAAAGGTTCAAACATTCACTGATGCTCCAAAAGGAAACACGATGCATTAAGAGCCAGGGGGTGAAAACTTTTGAACAGGATGAAGATGTCCAAATTTCTCTTATTTTGTAGAAATATATTTTTTTTCCATTTAGTACTGCCCTTCGGAAGCAACAGAAGATACTTGCATGTTTCCCGGAAAACAAATTAAGTACAATTTACCTTGATTGCCATTATTGCATATATGTTGGGGTGTGATTTTTCAATGTAAACAGCCACAACAGTTTTATTTATATTACATTACACATTTATGAGCACGTAACCCAACCCCTGCCCCTAAACCTACCATTTGTCAATAAAACAGAAGATATAACAGACAGACACAACTACCGTCAGTATTAATGTTCCAAGTCTTGCGAGGCAAAACGATTGATTTGTGAGAGGAATAGACGTGATCGCTGTCTCCGTCCGCCGTAAAGCTCTTCCTATGTGCTGCAGTCTCTGTGCATAAATTCAAAAAATGCCACCAGAAGAAGCCATACGTCAGCTTTGGTTGTGAAATGCCATTGGCTCTTGCATGTCTCGTGATCGATTGCGTCATGCTGTTGTGACAGGCTATTGGTTCTTGTATGTCTCGTGACCGATTGCGTCATGCTACGGGATGGGAGTATCTTTTTGAATGAGATGTGAGCGCGTTAACGGAGCGGGATCATTTTCAGTGATTAAAACCTTGTGTTTTACTCTCTTCTTCGCATAAAGACTTCGTATGGCTTCAGAAGACTTGGAATGCAACACGACTTGTTTGTAATGCTTTTATACTGCTTGTTTATGGTCATTTTGCAATAAATACCTGTGACTGCACTTATATTTGCCTGTGTGTGTTTTTGTTCATATTGTTCAGAAGTGGGTAGGTTTAGGGTAGGGGTGGGTTAGGTGCTCCAGTGAGAGTATAAATTTATATACAAATATAACTGCATCGGAGTCACTCTTTTTACGTGGTCCACGTCAAATGAGGCAGTGCTGGTGTTGAACCAGTGGATCCGTGCGTGGACCACGGCTGATGCCTGTCACTGACTTGCATTGGTATCACTTCTGTGAGCCCATCACGGAATTTCCGGCGATTGCGTGATGCCAGCACAGATTCGGAGTTAAGGGTCCATGGTCATTACACGGAATTCTGTGAGACCAGGTTCAACCTGGTCTCACAGAATTCCAATCTTGTTAGCGAGATGTTTTAAATTGGATAACATGTCAAAGTATAATCAAATAACAATCAAAGTGCAATTTATCAAATCTTCATCTTGGACTTGCCTCTCTGTATTGAAACACCATTGTCTTGGGGTTCAGACTGCAGTCTCTAATCATTTTAGCTTGCATGAAAAATTCATTTGTAACAATTGCCATTATTTAACGTCTCATTTTAAGGTTATCCAATCTTAAGAACATGCATTAAAAGGTTCTGGTTGATTCGTGCATGGATGGATTTCTTTCGAATCAAATATACCATCAAACACAGCTAGATTTTTGTTAAAAACATTCAGATTAAACAGCCTTATTACTACACCAGTGCTAATGACGCAAAATTGTGTGTGGTAAAAACTAACAAGCGTTTTGAAGACGGTTTTCAAAAGCAGAAGAAAAGCAAATGCTAATCAAGAGTGTCATTTGGGAGCTTTTGAGTGTATTTGTTGTTTCTTTCAAATGTCTTTAAGAGAGAACCACCAGCCACAAAGAGGCGGTTTCCCCATTAGCGAACGCCGCAGTGTTCCCTTACTCCAGGGTTATTAGTGTGGCTCTAATTCCCTAAGAGCTGTTGTCCCCACACAGCCACAGCGAGGTGCCTGTTTGTTTGAAGATAATTTTACCCTAGTCGTCCCATAGCCCCTCTTTCCAGGGCTGAGAATGGGGGGTTGTCTCAGGCTTTTAAAAAGACCCCAGGTCCTATAATTTTCATCCAATTCAAACTTCATTTGTGCTGAAGTACTGCAAATGCTGTCATTATGGCATACAATACTATGGCTCAGTTAGAAGGGCATCAGACTCCATTAAGCAGGGGAACGAAGGAGTGTCTTAACCATCGTTGGCTGCCTGACAAAGAAAGAGGGAGAGTGAGTGAGCAAAAGAGAGAGAGAGTGTGTGTGTGTGCGCATGCATATTTTATATATATATATATATATATATATATATATATATATATATATATATATATATATATATATATGTGTATGTATGTATGTATGTATGTATGTATATGTGTGTGTGTGTAAATTCCACTTACAATTAATATTATTAGACTTTATAATAACTTCTTACATATAAAGTATTATATTAAGGTAATGTAATATAATACTTAACATTATTTAATGTTAATTAAATAACATCCTATTAAAGGATAATGATAAGTAAAATAAAATTTATTATTATCATTGTATAACATGATTTTAAGTGACTTTACAAATTACTGGATTTTGCAATGCTTTCTCTAGTACTTAGTTGCAATTTTTTCTATTGGCAATGTAATATGAAACACACTAAAATTTAAATATGGAAGTTAATACTGAAAGATAGAAAACTTTTACCCATAAGCCATCAGGTTTATGACTGAACCCCATACTCATGCAACCCAGCCTCTCTCTGTAATATTAATCACTGCTTCTCTCTGACTTTGGCTTCTCTAATGGAGTCATATTCAGTGAGGCATATCCTCTCTCTCCTGACTGCTTTTTCTGTCACATGTTTTCAATTACTATTGCCAGAACACACAAAGAGAACCAGTGCCATAATTCAATAAGGACACAAAGGGAAGAGAGCAGGAGGAGCCCCCTTCATTGTCAGCATAACAGAAAAGTGACAGTGGCCGTTCTGCATCTTTCTCCCAGAAACCATAACAATGAATTCTAACTCTGTACCCGCCATTCAAATGTTGACACCGGGACCCCGCAGGGCCCTCAGGGGTTGTTATACGTGAGGGTGTGTGTAGATGTGTGATAGGGCGGAGAGAAAAGGTCTTCAACCATGGCCCTCTAAAACAGCCACCTTTTTGACAAAAAAAAAAAAAAAAAAAAAAAAGCACACACTTGGCAGCTGATCCACAGCTCTCACAATAGACAGAAGCAGAACAGCACACAAAACAAAATGAGGCAAATACAATAATTGGTGTATAACAGCAATATTACATGAAGCCCTAGATTTTAAATCATTCGTATTTCATATGAAATTGCCCAAATCAAATTTCCTCCTACATGTATATTTAGCTCCAGGGTGCATTTATGAATTAAAGCTATTACTAAACCAATCCTTTAACTCAGAATGTAATGTGCAGAAATAAACCACAGTGTGCAAGCAGAACCGGCTTAAGGTGCTAGCCAGTTTAGTATGGTTTCTAATGGGTCACATTTGGTCCTTTATAGTCATTAATTCATCTAAACTGGTTGATCAGCAAGAACATCAGCAGATGGACCTTGTCTTGAGGGGAAAAAAATTAACCATAAAAAAGCATAACACTTTAGTATAGGGACCAATTCTTACTATTAACTAGTTGCTTATTAGCATGCATATTACTAGCATATTGGCTATTTATTAGTACTTATAAACACATATTCTATGACCATATTCTACATCCCTAATCCTACCCAATAATAGGGTTGGGCCGATAGACGATGCCATCGTCCATCGCTGATGACTGATAGACATCGCAATGTTGAGCCGTCATCCCCCCCCCCCAAGAAATCCGCCACATCCCAATACCATGTTTGGAAAGAAAATGACGTGTACTACGGAACCCCTAAAGGGAATAAATACGAGATGGGAGGAAAATACATATTTCAATACTTTCTCTCGCAGTTATATCACTGGGTAATTATACTGTATTATTCAGTCATGGCCAAAAATAAATGTTTTTCTCAAATACACATTGGACACAATTATTGGTACCCCTAGAAATTCTTATGAGTAAAATATCTCTGAAGTATATTCCCATTCATATTCACAATTTTGAGCACTCCAGGGTGATTATGAACATGAAATTATCCACCCATGGCTTCCTGTTTCACAGAAATATAAATAGGAGGGAAAACAAAGGCCCAATTCCCTTAATCATCAATCCCAATGAGAAAAAACAAAGAATATATTTCTGATGTGCAGCAAAAGAAAATTGAGCTTCACAAATTAGTGAAGTGGCTTTAAGAAAAGAGCTAGAGCAGTGAAAATTCCCATTTCCACCATAAGGGCAATAATTAAGAATTTCCAATCAACATAAAATGTTACGAAACTGCCTGGAAGAGGACGTGTGTCTATATCGTCCTAATGCACGGTGAGAAGGAGAGTTTGAGTTGCTAAAGACTCTCCAAGGACCACAGCTGGAGAATTGCAGAAAATAGTTGCATCTCAGGGTCAGAAAACATTAAAAAAAAAAAAAAAAAAAAAAAAAAAAAAAGTCAAACAGCACCTACATCACCACATGTTGTTTGGGAGGGTTTCAAGAAAAATTCTCCTAGCTCATCCAAAAACAAACTCCAGTATATTCAGTTATCAGACACAACTGGAACTTCAAATGGGACTGGCTTCTATGGTCAGATGAAACTAAAAAATTAGCTTTTTAGCAGCAAACACTCAAGATGGGTTTGGTGAACACAGGGATAAAAAATACCCCATGTGTACAATGAAATATACTGCTGTATTTTTGATGTTGTGGGCCTATATTTCTGCTGGAGGTCCTGGACATCTTGTTTAGACACAGGGCATCATGGATTTTAATCAAATACCAACAGATAAAAAATCAATAAGTGACTGACTGTGTTAGAAATCTTATAATGGGCCATGTTTGGATCTTCCAACCGTACAATAATCCAAACACAAACCTCAAAAACAACACAAAAATGGGTCACTGAGCACAAAACCAAGCTTCTGCTATGGCCATTCCAGCCCTCAGACCTGAACCCTATAGAAAATGAGTGAGGTGAACTGAAGAGAAGAAGCACCAACATGGAGCTGGGAATCTATCGGGTCTGGAGTGATTCTGGATGAGGGAATGGTCTCTGATCTCTTTATAGGCATCATAGGAGAAAATTTAGAGCTGTTAAACTGGCAAATGGAGGTTTCAAAAAGTATTGAATACAAGGGTGCCGTTGATTGTGGCCAACGTGTATTTGAGAAAAACATTTATTTCATAACGATATCCCCCCCCATTTTAAATTCTTATTATCCAATGAAAGGTTAGATTTTTGTGAATTTTTTAAATAAAAGATCAAAAGGATTAACAAATGCAGATTAATTTTCACAGCCTCCTTTGATCATATTTACCAAGGGTATTTTTGGCCACCGATATTTTTGGCCATGACTGTATATAATTGCGGGCATCAGGGAGCCGCTATTATGTCTGGCATTGAAATTGCTTTTGAATGCACGATCGCTTTTTAGTTTCACTTTCACTTTCGAGATTCGCGATCGCACGAGTTACTCTGTTTATACTATGAAGCGGCAGTACTTACCACACATTTTACAAGATTAGATGTTTGTCAGTGGTGCTGAGGATCTGCAAACCATTCACCATCATCCTCAATCATCTCTCCTTACTCTGTTTATGTGGTAAGTGAAATTTTATGTACTGTAATGTAACAGCCAACCGTTAGCAATCGTTGTGTGTTTCCCGTGTCTTTCTGAATATAGATTCACGCTTCGGGCACACCCCCTAACTCCCCCCTCCCTCCCACCCCCCGATGTCATCGCCCATCGCCATGTTTCACTGTAGACATCGTCCGATGCCAATTTTGTAGACATCGCACAACCCTACCCAATAACTACCATACTAAGCAGTAATTAGTTGTTTATATATAACCTATATCTATCTATATTCTGCATTTTAGTCTGCAGACTAGGTGATTCATTGAATATGGTGCCCATCATACTAATAATTTAGAAAAGATATTGTGTGTTTATAATCTCCTAACTGGGTTCACTTGCTTCCTCAAATTCATGCATCCTCTCTTCCTTTCTTTGATTTTTGTCTCGTTTTCTCTCAGTGGGGAGTGACGAGTGCTATTATGTTCAGTAGTATTAGTGTCTCGAGGATGATGGAGATTCATTACCCACAACTCCACTTTGATGTTTCTTCACTGCTCACCAAACACCAGCACCCTAATGAGGCAAACAGGTGAGCAGGGAGCCACACACACACACACACACACACACACATACACTCATATCAACAATTTACAAATGCATAATGTCAAAGAACCTAAAAGAGCTATAGACTGGCTTGTGAACCTGTTCATCATATCCAACTGTTCATTAACAACCAAAAAGTGAGATAGAACCAAAGAAATGACACGATAAGGGCATCAATCAAACTAAAGAACATGTACCTCTAACCTAACTAAAGAAAATTTGATTGCTGCTGTGGTTGTTATGCAAGTTAGAGTCTACATATTCCCTCAGAGCAGCCTTTATGTCGTTGGGTATATGGGGAGAGAGCTCAAGTGAAGTGGGCCTTTTGTTGTTCTGTAATGCGATTATCATAAAGGCTTCACTGTAGAACCAGGTTAGGCAGAATGGAAGTTTCAGCCATCATAAACTGACCAGTGCGTCAGCAAACAAGAGGTTCAGTACAGCTAAAAAACAGAGATTAGCTTAAGGTTATGTCACAAATCCAATCAGTGAACTGGTTTAATGCACAGATTTACATAAACCTCATGCACTGATCTCTGTCCACTGTAATCTCAGAATTTGTTTTCAGGTTGCATAAAACTCAAGAACTGACTTGACTCAAAATGTCAGTTATACTCTCATCCTATCAAAAATCTTGAAATCACAAGACTTCACATATTGTGAATTACCTGTAATACAAAAAAAGATGAATGAGCATGGCATTAATACTTATCTATGAAATGTCTATTCACACGGAAGCTACTGCAGAGTACATGAGAATATAATCAAACTATTATTAATATATCACTTAAAGTGTTGAGACTAGATTTTTAGAGATAGCAGTGAAAGGAGAAATGATTTTTGAAGTTTTAGCTCCCCCTATTGGTAACAAGCTTTGACAGAGTACTGTAACCACATATTCATGATTGGGGGGGGGATACTGTGAAGGGGGAACTATGGACTCTAGAGGTTACAACTCAAACAGTACAACTCAAAAAAAAAAAATAATAATAATAATTCTTGTTAATAAAATGTACTTTAAATACTAAGTAATATTACATCACATTTTATATTATATTTTTTTATTTATATTATTTTACATTTATACAATTTAACTAAAAAGTGATTAGCAATTCTTTGTATTTTTCAGGAAAAAAAAGTGACCATATTATTGGTATTTGCTGCTTTCTCATATCATTCATTGTCTTTAATAAATAACAATGAATAATGTTTTATTTTATACATAAAATAATAATAAAAGTGTTTATAGAATATTAATATTTTTATTATATTTTATTCCTATTATTAGTAGTAGTATCACTAAATTACAACACATTTTTGTGCTCTTGGTGTTTTAAGACATGCTGTTGAATCACTGTGAACTTTCATCATCTTACGGCATCCTGCTTCTTGTAAAAAAGAAAAAAAAACAAAAGAAAAAAGAAATTAGATATTTGACAAACCTCTTCAAACCAAGGTGAATCATGGGTGTGAATATGTCGAGAGTGTGAAAAAGGCAAGAGAAGGGGGGAAAATGTAAGTGTGTGAAAACAGAGTGGAAAGTTGACAGTGTTTGGGAGTTTATAGCAAACTGAGAATCTGTGCAAACAGTTTCAACAAGAGAGCAAATCCCAGACATAGCAAGACGGATAGAGAGGGAAAGAAAGAGAGAGCAGGTGGAGGAGGTCTACTGTTTGCTTGCTACATTCAACGGCATCTCATAAATCTTCCCGGAACTCATCACAACACACACAACACTCCTCGGGACGTCTCTGTTATTCCCTGCTCTCTCATGCGATTCCCTCTTTATCTTCGGTTGAAGGTTCTTTCTTTACCTGTCTCTAAGTCTGTGATCTTCTGTCTTTCTCACACTCTTTCTTTCTATGCTCTTCTGTTCTGCTTTCTTCCCTCACTAGGAGGATTTTTCTCATCTCTACCCACTCCACTGCCTCTGAATCTCTCTCAGATTTCATTCTCATGAACCCCCTCTGAGTCCATCTGGACATACAGTGTGTGTGAATCATCCAGCATGTAACTCTGCCCTCAGGAGATGTCAGACTGCCAAATATCCAAACACATCTCCCTCCCATCAATACTCACTTTCCCAAAAGCTACTGTACCTTTCTCTGCAAGAACAATAAGAATCTGTGAGTGTGTCTGTGTGTCTGCAAACACAGAATGTATTTATGAGGCAACCAGGAGCAACACAAGCTCAAAGGCAAATTGCTGTGTCATCACCAGCATTTAGAGCTAAAAAGGATAAAAATCAGGTGCAATAAGCTTGGATTGTGCTAGAAATGATGTGTAAGAGTATCAAAGTTCACAATTCAACAGCATGTCTTAAAACATCAAGAGCACGTAGCCATAAAAAGGAATACATTTTCAGTTTCATATTACTACAAATAATATTAATAATAAAAAAATCCACAAATAAATTATTTTAATGTATTTTAATTTATATGTACAAAAATAAAATAAAATAAAATAAAATAAAATAATATAAAATATTGTGTGACCATCAACCCTCTGTCTGACCATGCCGGTACTGAATCTGTCTCATAGTATCCTAAAGAAACTAAATTATTTCTACTACATTCAACAAAATCTTTAGTTTATTCGCAATTTCTCCTTACAGCATCTTTTTGCATTCAAAATCTGCATACTGTGAGTGAACAAACAGCAATTCCACTGTATGTGGTCAATTATACCGAATCACCTTAAACAGGATTACATTTAAAATTATATCAGGAATAAATCATTAAATTACTAGTTCTAAAATTTCATGTTGGAGAAACAACTGTAAGACCATTTTCTATCACTTCTGACAGCATTCTTCTCAAACATCTTTAGACAAAGACAGATGGGCTCCTCTCCACAAAAGCACGGCTGAACTTTCTATTAACTGTTTGCTGAGCCCTTGAAGCAACCAAAAGAGCATTATGTGATGTCTGCTGGTTGTTTGGGGTCAGATACAGAACAAATGTCACTGTCTGCTCTGAGCTTGACCCTCAGATTCCTTAAGCCATACAATAGTACATTTCAACTTAAACACTAGCTGCGTTTCCATCCACCTATTTTTATGCGCATTTTGGAATATCGCATAAAAAAAACGCTAGATGGAAACGGCAAGATGCGCATAACTTCTAAAAATGCGCATAAAAAACTTATGCGCACATTTGAGTAGGATAAACTTTTTATCCGGTAAGAAAAAATGCGCATAAACTACGATGGAAACACATTTACCTAATAAATTCCTCCATGCACATCAAAAAAGTCATGTGACTTTGCGCTATGAGACGGGATAACTTGACTAACCATAATTTAACTTCAAATCTTTGGATGGAAACATAGCTATTGTCAGAAACCGCAGCAGTCTGCCTTACAATCCAAGCTCTTCAAACACAGACAGAGCCTATATATTAAACACAATGACTCTCAGAAAAGAAAGTCAGAGACTACAGAGATAAAAGCCTGTGAATCACACAGAGTAAAGCCACTACACTGACAGCTGCACAAAAAATGTTCTGATTTTTTCCTCAAGTATGTACTGATGATGAGCTTTGTTCATCACTGAACTGAATTGTTACTTCAGTTATACAATTATTGCTCATGCATGAGTAAATTAAAGAGAATAATTGCACATAGCTTCCATTATCTTTCTGCCACTTTAATGTTTACCATAGTGGTACCATAATACAATACTGGTAAGATCATCATGATACTGTGCAATCATGGTATTTATATGGCACTTCAATGTACTTCAAAAGATTACTATTATGGCATTGCCCCGAAAAACATGGCAACACCACAGTAATTGTTTGGGAGGTGATTATGAGTGTTGACAAATGCAAACCTTCCAAATGGCATACATACAATGGCAAAAAGACAAATTAGCACGTGTAAGTAATTTCAAATTCTCACTAAAATAAATGAATGAATTATTAGTGTGATTCATTTATTTTTTCGAATAAATGAATTAGAAAAATAAATGAATCACACTAATGGTGGTTCGAAAATGCGATTTTCGAACCACCAAGCATGAGAGCATGTTCTAGTACACCCCCAAAACTAAATCAAGACTTTGTAAAAGAGCATAATAGGACCCCTTTAATAAAAATAATAAAAGTACCAAAGGATTTATTTTACTTTTGTAAATGTTTACTAAAAGTAAAAACTGGAATATAAAATAAAAATAATATTTAATAATATTTAAATATTATTAAATATTATTTTTTTATATTTAAATTTTTTTGTAAGATTTTAATTTATTGTTACGATAAGATTATTCAAGCAAGAATCATTGATTAAATCACAATTCAGGCATAGAAATATCTATACCCAAAATATAATAAAATCTGCAAAGAAGGAGTGCTCTGAATGTGTCTGGAAAATAATTTGCACTGACTTGTCCACTAGAGGGATCTCCTCTCCTCCTGTCTAATTCACCTCCACTGCAATGGTTGAATTCAGCTGGTCCCGAAGGCAGGGCAAACAACATCACATTCCCTCAGTCTCTTAAAAACAAGATATTGTAACAGGTCAACAGAGACCTGCTTCAGCAGACAACAGCCCAACTTAAGCGCCAAAGCACATTTTTCAGTGAGCACATAAATATTTTACAGTAACGGCACACCTGGCACCTAACAGCCCGTAAATCCTCGCGCCCTGACAGAAACAGTTGCGTAATTAAGAGCTGGGTGCACTTTGCTGGAAAATACACATGGTAATGTAATATTTGCCACCATAATGCTTAAACTAACAGTGTTTGTGTTTTGACAGATGAGGCAAAAAGATCAGGAATGAATGAAGCATGAGCAGTTTTGATTGAAGTTTCACTGTTGGTCAGAAAAATCTGCTTCGTTCAAGGATACAAACATTCTTTAAGCATTTTAAGACCATGAACCCAGACACATAAACAAGTGACAAGTCTGATGTCAATGATTTGACACAACATATGGAGAGAGAGAGAGAGAGAGAGAGAGAGCGAGAGAGAAGCTCTCAAATTTCATTCATGCTTGTAATCAATTCAAAACAATTCAATTCACGACAGGTTGCCAACATTCGAGAGTGCAAGCAAAAAATGCACACTATAAGTCCAAGAAAAAAATGCCAAAACAATTTAATAAATGACTGTCTATCCATTCTATATAAAACAGTGAAATGGATTCAGAACACTAAGCAATGACAGATAGAATATTAAATATTTACACTACTGTTTAAAAGTTTGGGGTTTGAAAGATGTGTATTGTTTTTGAAAGAAAATGCTGCAATTATTTGATCAGAAATATAATAAAAACAGTAATATTCTGAATTTGCATATCTTATATTTTTATAATATACAAGTAATTATATTACATTATTCCAGTGATGGCAAGCTGAATTTCCAGCAGCCATTACTCTAATCTTCAGTGTCACATGATCCTTCAAAAATCATTCCAATATGCTGATTTGGTGCTCAAGAAATATTGCTTTATCAGTGTTGAAATCATTTGTGTTACATAACATTTTTTGGAAATTAGTATTTTTTTTTTCCAGGATGCTTTGATGAATATAAAGTTCAAAAGAACAGCATTTATTACAAATATAAATCTTTAATCATCATTATAAATGTTTTTATTGTCAATTTAATACTTTCTTGCTGGGAAAAAAAAAAAAAAAAAAAAAAAAATCGTTTCCAAAAAAAAAAAAAAAAAAGAAAAAAAAAAATCTTATTGACCCCAAAATACAGGTAGTATAAATATAAATATCCAAATGCTTACTTATAAATATATCCAAGACATTTGGGAGACTATAAGAGTGTAAGAGTGTCCAGCTATCTCAGTTCATTACAGGTTTATTACATTCTTTCTTACGACTCCAACTAAAGACAGGAAGCACCTGGGCGCAGAGACTCTAGCAGGAGTGAAGCTGGAATGTTTGTGTGTATGTGTACATTTACCCAGCCATGCCATGCCACACAAACATCTCTCTCCCAACATGCAGCACAGAGACACCTCTGTCTCCAATGGAGCTTAGCATATGCAGAGAAGTTTGTATGTGCATCCATGAAATAGCTCAAACTAAAAGAATTTAAACATGAAAACATGAAATTTTCTGTCATTTTTTGAAAGAATTTGAAGAACTATGCAAACATAGTTATATTACAAAAACTGGGTTATATTACAAAGCCTTCTAACCAGTGAAGAAAGATCATTTTATTGAAGCTAAGTTGCAAAGACATCTCAATACGACGTCACATCATAAAAACCATTCACAACGCCCACATTCAGACGTCAGCAACACCTATTCAGAGTTCAAAAACTTGGCCTGCATAGTTATTGTAAGGTATTAAAGGGGTCATATGTTTTCCTTTGTCTTTGGAGTGTTGCAAGCTGTTCGTGCATAAATAAGATCCGTAAAGTCGCAAAGATTAAAGTCTCAAACCCAAAGAGATATTCTTTCTAAAAGTTAAGACTCATCCACACCTTCTTAAAATGCTGGGTTTTTTCAACCCAACTTTGGGTCAAATATGGACTAACCCAGCTGTTGGGATGAAATTTTTACATTGAATTTTTAACCCAAAAGTTGGGTTACTCCATATTTGACCCAAAGTTGGGTTGAAACAACCCAGCATTTATTAGTGTAAAACGCCTCATTCAACCGTAACTTTTATTCTCGCTGTTGCCGCTGCCGCCATGGAGACGTGGGGACGCTGTGTGTTTCCAAATATGGTAAGGGGCGTAACATTTCCATCAAAAGCTTGAGGTATTCGGCCAATCATAATGCACTGGATAGCTGGCCAATCAGAGCACACCGTGCTTTTCAGAACGATGAGCTTTGTAAAAATTGACACATTTCAGAAAGGCAGGGCAGAGAGGAGCAACAATAATGTACGGTATGTGGAATATAATGTGTTTTTTTGAACCTTAAACCACATAAACACATTGCATTACACCAAATACACAAAATAATGTTCTTTTTAGCAAATTCATATTACTCTTTTAAAGGGATAGTTCACACTTCTTTGCGTATACATTTGGGCGGTGTTACCCAAACGTCCCCATGGCGGCAGCGGCAACAGCGAGAACTGAAGATTCTGTTATCATTTACTCACCAAACCTGAATAACTTTCTTTCATCTGTGAAACACAAAAGATGATATGTTGAACAATGCTGATAACAGATATGAGAGACATTTCTCAAAATCTTCTTTAATGTTCTATAGAAGGAAGCCATACAGTTTTGCCACAATAGAAGGTTGAGTATTGAGTAAATGATGACAGAGTTTTCATTTTTGTGAAAGTGGGATACTTCTAAATACTCAGAAGAACGATTCAGCTAGTGAAAAAAGTCCAACAAAGAGGTGTTCTCAAGCTCTCATTCATTATTTTATTCAGTTCAGAACATTCAGGCACATCAATCACAACACATCAGAACCAACGATGTTTCAGACACCATAATAAGCACAAACAAAATTTGAGAGCTATAAAGGAGGGGAAGCTTTCAGCAAACGATGATTTAAGGAAGCAATTTGTCCAAAAAGACTTGGAACACAGTGTATAACACAGTCTTTAAAACAGCCAAAGTAAGCTTTAGAAGACTTTTAATACCTTTGAAAAGAGCAGCCTTAACATTATGCTAAATAACTTGAAAAAAAACAAAAAAACAATCAATGCAGGTCTGTAATGACTAATGATAACAAAATGTTCATTTCTGCATTAACTATTCCTTTAATAGGCTAAATAAAGCCTTAATATCTGTTTTTCTTCTGTCTGTGTGGCATTAGAAGTCAGCCACTGCACAAGTGTGGGTCTGTGCGTAAGTGTGTCCTACTTGCCGTATGGTGTGTGGCTTGGCCTCACGGAAGCAGGAAAGGGAACCGAATGTGGCCGCGGCAGCACGGAGTCCAGCAGCCTACAGTAAACAGCTCTTTCCCAAACCGGCCTGCCTAAACACCAGTAATCCCCACCACCTCGAAGACAGGCCATCTGTGGCATAGAAAAAACAGCGTCCACAACGACAACCGGAGCTGTGTGAGTGTTTCTGCATGCTTATATGAGGAGGGAGGCTAAGTATACATGACTTAGCTTTGCTAAACTTCTCTTTCTTGGAAGAACATTCAGTACCACACACTCTGAAAATACCTCTCATGTGTGAGGCACTAGGATGAAGCCAATGCTATGAAGACTTTTAGGAAAAATAATGTTTTCTTTAACTTTAAGTCCACACACAGTGACATCATTACCTCCTTTGAGACTATTTTTTTTTAGCAGTGCTTGCTACTGCCATTCTTCATGCATAGGATTAGAGATCTAAACATATGTCTAAGCTTAAGTATTAAAATTATGAAGTATAGGAAGTAGCAACAGATCATTTCTTGCATATCTGCAAATCTGCTTAAAAAAATGTAGGGTGGGACTAGATGGAGGCAGAGTCAACCGTGAGTCTGCTGTCAATTGTAAGAAAGAGACAAGGTTTAAGCAGAACTAAATTATTTGAGAAGTCTGCCATACATCAACTAGATAGAAGTTTTGTTTTAACTTGATTAAAAATTCTGATGTCAATAAAAAAGAACCATATGCATGGATGAATCATTCAAAATAAAACCATTAAGACACATTTAGAAAATACATGGGGTGAATTTCCATTTCATGCTGACTTTAATGTTTCACTTTTGTGGTTTAGCCATAAATGATACCTTAAATTAGTCAGCTTGTGTAAAAGAGGTATGCTATTACTTTTATAAGCAATTATACTTTCACCTCATGAACATTAAAAACAAAAGCCAAATCAATCTCATAGACATTAAAGAAAGGAGACGACAATATCATGAAGACTCGGGGAACAACCTCACATCCAAACTGCAAAATCTGGACATTTGCATTGGCAAAAACACATTATCTTCATAAAATATAAAGATCTAATTCAATATTTTAGCCTAAACAAGACTGCATACAACATATGTTTTACATTGTAATCCCCTGCAGTTTACCTATATGTTTTGCTTTGGACGAAGTTACATTTTAGCTTGGAATAATAACTTCTCTAACTAGAAAGGCTCTGATGTTAATCATTCCTCGCAGTGATGGAGGTTAATATGGGCAGCACATGCAGTAACCTGACAAAAGACCTCCCTCTAAACCTGAAGAGAGCCATAAAATCCTAGACATCGACCAATGGTTGATGAGTACAATGGATTTTTATTTGGATAACACAAAATCACAATTAAAACATCACAATTCTGTCCACTTCATTGTGGAAAAATTGAGTTCAGTAAGACACATTCTTGGTAAAGTCAAGAATTTGTGAGCCAAATGTTTCTCGAAGGGAAACGCTTTTTACTTGCTGCGATGATTGATTAACATTGGATAGTTCAATAATCACAAACATTCAGCTCTTGCAGCAGTCACCTTATATACATGTCCATCAGCTGTAAGTGATTATATCGCCCCTCGCTGACATGGTTCAAAGGTCGGTGTGGATCATTACATGTGTGAGCACATATAAGTGTAACGAGCAAGAGGCAAAGATCAATGTCTGATCCAGATCAGTCTAAGTCTTAACACAAGATTATGCCTAGTGCGCCTGCTGCAGTGAAGATCTAAATCACCCCAGAGACATGAAACAGGAAATGTGTGGACACTAATGATTCTAGTCATGCAGGCGCTAAATGTTCACTTGAGATAAATACAACCTTAGTGAACATGTAAGCTCAAAATCATTACATATACATACATACATACATACATATATATATATATACATATACATATATATATATATATATATATATATATATATATATACACACACACACACATATATTTATTTATTTATTTTTCTTGTTTAAAGGTCAAAAGAACTCCATGTGAAATATTTGTAGTTCACTTAATTTATTTAGTAAAATTTAAAATATAACTTGCATATATATAAGAAAGAATAAATAAAGGTAGGGCTGGGTATCGATTCACATGTCCCGACTCAATTCGATTTCGATTCGAAAGCTCTTGATTCGATTCGATTCTAGGTTCAATTCTCAATTTTTATTTTATTTTTTTTTTTATTACATTCAGTGAATATAGTTTTAATACAAATGCTATTGATATTTCTAAAAAATGAACAGTAAACATCAGTTTACAAATAGTGAATTAATAAAAAGAAATTAAGAGCCACATGCCTGTATTTTAAACCTATTATTTTTTTGTATAAGGTTCTTTTTTAAACAATAATAGGGCCCTGTAAAATGATTTCTTAAATTTTTCTGGTAATCAGATGAAGGCATAAAACATTAATTTAATTTATCCTAATCAAATGAAAATTAAACCCTTTTATTTCTTGGCAAACAAAATGATGCACAACAGAGGTTTACTGTTAAAATTAAAAAGAAAACGAATGTGATTATTCCTTTAAAAATAAAGATGTATTAATATTTATTAGTAGTAGTAGTAGCATTGTTGTTACATTGAGTCTTAAGACTGCTAAATAGTAAAATATTTCTGAAACAGTTTCTTCACGTTAAACTAAACTTTTATTTTGACGAATTTGCAGCTACTGTGTATGTGATATGACAGTAGTTTTCTCAAATTAAACTGTAAAATGCTAATGAAGTGACTCTCAGAGCAGCTGGATGATATTTGTGTGTTCGTACGATCATACAGAGAGATGCCAGAAGCTGAGAACACTGCAAGCGTCGTCCGCGCTTTAGTATGTGTAGTAAACAAAACAGTGCATCGTGCCATCTGCCATTCATTCATTGCGGAAATCATGGTGCCTTATGAGTGATGTCAAATGCTTTTGCAGATTTGTAGTATTACTTAAGAATTTTACCTGAGCTTTGCAAATCGAACACATTGCTTTGTTCTTGGTTCTTGTAAATAGTATCTCCGCTATGATAAGAACTGAATGAATGACAGGCTTTCTGTTGTAACATCGCGCAAGATAAATAAGAGGGTGACATCTAGTGGAGACGATTCACATGAATCAGATTTAAATGTTTGCCTAAATAAATACCGGAAAAGATGGATTCCTGGCTTTTGAGAATCGATATTGAATCAACGTCATTTAAAAAAATTGATTAATCAAAAAATCTATTTATTTTTTTTTGCCCAACCCTATGTGCCACAGTTAAAAAAAAAAACTTATCTTACAGGCTCTGAACAAACAAAAAAACAAATAAATAAATAAATAAAATAATACTAAACTCACATTTACTACCAATTTCAATATGGTTGTTATATCATGCATTCCTGCAAAGATCTACTGCAATGTGAAAGAACAAGTGAGTTAATCCTTCTGTGCATCTGTGTAATGCTCAAAGGATAGCTGTTAATAATGATACCTTAATACTGTACTTATCAGCATCTTACTATGCTACTTATCACTTCTCCTATTTCCCGTGTGTCCAATTAACAAATTAGCCACTAGGCACCTTGATCTCTGATCAGGTCTTGTGCAGTTAATGCTGCGACCTCCGCAATCACAGTAATCTCCCTTTACACCCATACTACAGCTGCTTCTCATCCGGCAGTGCAGGGTGAACGTCAGGTGTGCTCCAGCAGATTAGCGGTAATCTGCTTTCTAATGAAAGCTAGGGTATACAGCAGGGGTGGACCACGGGCCCCATACCGCCTTTGAAGTCAAATCAGTGGGGTGGAATAAAAGGCATTCCCACTGATGGAGGAGATCCAGGGGGGCTGGAGCCTGACTCTAGTCCTGACTCAAGGGCTGATAAGGCACGTCTGGGATTAGCAGATCCTTTTGCACCCCCTGCAACTCTTAATTTCGCCGTCTCGGTTTGCCTGTCTCTTGGCTTTTAATTGCATTAACGTCAGAATGGGTGAGTTGTAGAACATCTCAAGATCTTTGATGTGTTCATAAAGGTATTATTGAATGAAGACTATTTCTTGGATGACATCCAACTTCTTTTATCAAGTTCAGCGAGAAGAAGAAAGGCTAAAGTAGAGAAAGAATATCTAAAAAGAAGGGAAAATCAGAAAGCCAACGAGAAAACCAGAGCTGGTACAGAAGGTCAAAATAGTATAAAAACAGAAGGAAACCCAAGACCCTACAGAGACCACCGTAATAGAACAGACCCCATAAACAGAAGTATATCACTGGAAATGTAAATTGTAACACTAGCACATCATCTTAAATAACCTTAAACAATCCACCAGGGATTCTAAAGAAAACTCTGAAAATTCCGTCCTAAGTTCTCGTTCCCAACAAAGCATTACTTGACTTGGACTCACTGCACACACGGACAAATGTGTGCTGTATTAATGCACAAATGATTGCATTAGCCATATGTCTCGACCAGTCTGTAGAAGAGGTCAAGCATCACATCTGCCACCTAAAAACATCATCTCATTCACCGCATGCTTGTCTAAATTGCCCTTAGCTGATCTCTGCAGTTTTACTTTTTCTCCTTCTCTCAACTGAACAAATGTATTAACATCAACCTAAACTCACATATACATCTCTACAAGGAACATTTCACAACCCCCCCAAATTTAAACGATTTCTGTTATTATTTACTCTTTTCATGTTATTACAGACCCATGAGCTGTTTTTCATTCTATGGAACAAAAAGAAAGAATTTTGAAGAAACTTCAAACTGTTTTTTTTCCAAACAAAGATGGTTTATAGTGACTACTGGCTGTCAAATTCCAAAAGAATGCTAAAAAAGCACCATAAAGTAGTCCAAATGACTATTATTCAAGTCTTCTGAATCCATACAACAGTTTGATGTGATAAACAGACATAAATTTTATACACTCTCAAATCAGATTATTTATGCAACTCAGTATGCAGCTCCCAAATCAAATATGGCACATACTGTATGGTTGCTTTTCCTTTTTATGTTGTAGACATTTTTTTTGGTAACTATAAAATGTAATTGTATGAAAAAAGCAATTTGTTTCAACATGACAGAAGAAAGATAAAGTAGAGATAGGGAGCTACTAGAGCCCAGCCAAAGACATCGAGAGCCTCTCCAATTCCGTTCCACTCCACTGACGCCTTGCTCGCTTTCTGTGTTTCCCTTCGCATTTACGATCTTCAATCCGCACGCTCCTGTACACTGTAAATTACCATCTTTGTACAGAAATAGAACAGGATGGATGCTATGGACTTGTTCTTGGAAATCAGAAGTGCTGGTCTGAGCAGAGCTAGATTGAGGGCCCAGTTGAAAAACATGTAAGGAAAACCAGCTGACTTAAGTTTCCTGTCAATCAGAGAAGAAACTGTCCGTGAAAGCTGCCCAAGCCAGCTACAGTAAAAGAGTAAAAATATTACCTGAGCTGAGACATATACTTACTTCTAAGAGGTCTAAGATTTTATTTCAAGAGAAGACTGAAATAAACGCTTTATATGAATCTATACATGTATGAATTTATATATTATTATTGCACTACATTGACTATATAAAAAGATAAAGAGAAAGAGGGAAAAAAAAAGTTCATGTGAGGGCACTATAGCAGCAGATGGCTTTGGACGGAGCGAGTTAATTATCTTCACAATGTGCACCACTTGGCCTATTATTCAATCTCTTCTCACTACATACAAATACTGTCTCACATCTTCCACCCTGCTGACTCTTCATGTTCTTCGGCTGTTTGCCTGGAGCTTTGAAACTCCTCTGAAGTTTGCAGGGTCGCCCCATGAATTGTTATTTTCACTCTTGAGTTCTTTGAGTTCTCCTCTTAATAAACCCAACCCAATCCATCACAATTCTACACATAGCTTCAGACATGTCTTTATGTCTGTCCCGACCCTGAGTGCTGGAAGTTCAACGCTACATCTAGAGAAGCGTGGAAGCAGAAAGTCCACATGCTGCCTGACACGCATGTCACTCATGCACTCTCCCATCAACCCCTGCTCTCTGAGAAAACAAGAACAGTTCCAAAAACTACTGCTCAGCTGCCACTAGTTATCTTACATCATCTTGCTTGGCCATTTCATTTCGTTACCCAGAATTCTCAGTGTCACGGCCCAGACCAAACCTTATAAACACAATTAGGCGAGGCGACTGTATGTTCTGTTTTTTTTTTTTTTTTCTGCATAAGGGATGTTTATGCCAAACTGGCTGACCATGGCTATTCTCAGGACATTTATTTAAACAAATATAATCTAAAATGTCTGTAAATATTGTGGGGTGAATTGCTCAGTTTGAGAAAACTGCATTAAATTCTACACTAATAAAAAAATTAAAAAAAATCTGTTGATACGATGGAACAAAAATGAAAAAGCACAGCAATTAAAGCATTTTTGGTCTGGACTAGACGCATTTAGGTTTGGAAAGAAAAATAAATCCGGGGCAAGGCTTGATATAGTGATAGTTTTGTGGCATTATGATGTTGATAAACAGGAAAGCTGCCTTTTCTAATCCAAGATTCAAATATTAAGTTCCAAGTGGCTCACTGATGTGGCTGGCTTTTGTCAGTAAAAAAATTTTTTTTTAAAATAAAATAAAATAAAATAAAATAAATAAAATAATATATATATATATATATATATATATATATATATATATATATATATATATATATATATATATATATATATATATATACATACATATACATATACACATATATAATATATATATATATACACATATGGCATATTGGCGGATTTCACTAACAGTCTAGTTGTAGCTAATTTCATATCAACTAATTAAGCAAAAGATAGACAAAGAGGTGGAAATTTCCTGAAGCTTACTGTGACTTTGCCAAGTAGGACATATTCCTGGATCAACATCTTTGTTGTTCCTGGAACAACATTCTTCAATCAGATTTTAGGGTTAGGTTTTATGGTTGGGGTTAGGGTTAAGGCTGAGGTTTGGGCTTCAACAACATTCTTATCAACCTATCATTTGGTATAAAGAGTAGGCCTAGTTATTGGTTATGGTTAGGACTATGTTTGTTTGACAAGTATGTAGTTCCAGAAACTGCAAAAGTTGTTGATTCAGGAACACATCCTGCTTGGCAAAATTAACTTTCCTTAAATACTATTTAACACTACTGAAGAAAGCAAAATTAGATTATATGGTTAAAATTAACATGAAATGGCATTCAGACCCAATTATATTTCCATTGTGTGATTCAAATAGACAGAAATTTGTTTAACCTATCAAATAATGGAAATCTCCATTAAAAAGTTAATATTTCATGGTGACCAAAAAGTAAAGGTGCACTAGTTAGCAACAAAGAGTGAAAAGACCCAAGATCTTTAAGTTTCACTCTCATCTCCTTCCTGTCTTCCTCCTGTCCACCTCCAGACAGCAGAACGGTGTGTTTTTTCTCCTCCCTGTTCTGCAGGCTTCTTATCTGTCTTGCTTCCCAGCCAAGCATGTCTTCCCAGGTAGAGTCTGGTTGAGATAACGCTAGCCAGGCCGTGAGCGCGTGTGCAGCTGCGTGCGGAGGCGAGGGTCTCTGAGTCTGAGGTTAAGTGCTCAACATAATGCTCCTCATGACCTGTTGCTTGCCAGCCTCTCAGACTGACACAACTACGGCTTTCACTCTCTCCCTTCTGGCCCTATAAGCGAGAAGCGCACTTACTCTCTCAAAGCCCTGACTAAAAGGCCCACTCTCTTTCTTTTATCCCGCAAATCCTGACACATCGTTTTCATTGAGCCTGAGTATTCCCCTGACGGTTTACCTCCACCGTATCGCTTTGAAGGCAATTACAAAAAAACCATGGGAAGAAAAAAAAAACTGGCGATTATGCTAACGAGATGGTCAACTCAGGTTAAGGATCTATTAAGGCTATGCCAGTGGTGGTCGGGAAAGATTACAAGTGGTTAAATGGCTCCTTTTTGCAAAAAGCAGAGGAACAGAGAGAAAAGATGGTATCAACTCACGTCCGCAAAGGGGCTTTGTTTGCCTGACAGCGGGATTACAAGATAGTGGAGAGGTGGGAGGGAAAGCTTAGCTCCCGATGTTTCAAAAGACACAACTGCCCAAGGGTTTGTCAAAACAACATTATCCAGGGTATATTACACGTCTGCAGGATGAATAAAGCACAACAGAAACTCCACAGCTACTTACATGAAGGACTGCACACTTTATAGGTGAGAAGATTCAGATTTCAAGTCTTACCTGGGGAGAGAAAAACAGAAAGAGAGAGAAAAATAAAGAGATTAATAAACAGGTGACAAAGCATTACTGCATATTATATCACAGTGCTGTTGAATGCCTGATTCTGATTGGCTGACAGACTGTAATAGTTCCAAGTCTGTTGGCCCCACATGACATTACATCACTTTCTGCCACTAAAAACACCTGTCTTCAATATTAGAACGGAATATTAGATTAATACATTTATTAAGTTAAAATTAAAAACAGAAATATAAATACACATCTTATAAAGTAACATTACTACTACCGTACATTCTGGCAGAATTTAGTTTAACAGAAAAAACGGTAAATTTTAAAAACATACCTATTATGTATACATACATATACGTACATTACGTATAGCAGGTTCACTCACACATTCTCAGTGTCATACTCTGAATTTTAGTTTTTTTATTATATATAAATATATATATTTTATTATTTATTTTTTATATATTTCTTAAATTATATTTTATTGTAGTTTTATTACTATATTTATTTATTAAGAATAACTGCATATAATTAATGTAGTATGTCAACGCCCATCATACAATTTTTTAAAGAAACTGGACTTTTTCCATAATTTCCCTAATTTTAAGTACTTTTATTAGCAACACCAGAAAAATATGGAAACTGCATTTAATACATAGGCAAAATATGATTATTTTGTCAATGCCAGGATTATTTCAATCTGATGATGACAATCAATAAATGGAGCTGAAAACATCTTGGTCTCAATTCATTCTTTTATTCATTCATTTACGTGACTTGAGTGATTTTTTTTTTTTTGGTGTGTTTTTTTCCCCCATTCCTTTCTTTCTTTTTGTTTTGTTTTGTTTTGTTTTGTTTTGTCTCAGTGCTCAAATCTGCTAAGCAAAAATCATCTTTTTTTTTTTTTTTTTAAACCAAACAAAATAAAACACTTTCAGCAACAGCATACCTACTTCTTAGGGATATAAGTTTCTCTAAGATATTAACAATAATAATAGCGAATCTTGCCTTGGCAAATGCCACTAACAATAGCACTTTTCTCTTGATGAAGTTTGACTGTAAAGCATTAGTGTGCTGCAGTATTTGGAGGGTCTGGTTTTATGCTGGTGTTAAATGCACGCTTGCTGGCAGTACAGCAGGGGGCTGGAAGAGTATGAAGGGCACAGTGTTTGCCTTATTTGGGGATGACTGGCTGTGTTTAATGAAGGACACTGGCCTTTCCAGAGTTGGCCGGGGGAAACTACACTGAAAGGCATGTGCATACACAGAGGTTTTTGGGTTTTCTATTTGTCAACTGTAAATCTTATACTGAAATTCTTACTTGCTCTCACAGTAAAATATACCATATACATGCCACGCAACATCCCACAGAAAAGAAAAAAAATCTCAAGAAATCTCTTTAATGTCTTAACTATTTCTCTTACACAGCAATAAAACGACAGAGAGCAGATAGAGGCTTTAATCAAGTATCCTGTCACTCAGACTTTTCTCCTGAGTAAAAGACCCTTTACAGTTTCACAGGAGATCTCAAACTGTGCTCAGATTCCAATTTACATATTTAATATATAAAAAAACAAATAATCTAATCTATGGTGTCTACATTTAATTTCAAGCTCTATACTCTTCCTGCATATTAACAAATGTCTTAACTGTGTGTATTTTTATTTCTCCTGAAGAATTGCAGAAGAAACATCTGAGGAAAATATGATACTTTGATGTTGCTCTTTTAAGACTCAGGAGACAGTGGAATTCTCATTGTTTTTCTGAGCCACAAAACTTTGCTCTGGGAATCAACACTGTTTAACAACAGACAATGTAGAATCTTATATTAATTTGCAGATCTACTATTAGCATTCCAGTGCACACACTCACACTGAGGCAGGTGACTGCACATGTAATGGAGCATGTCAGCAGATGTCACATTAACAGCTAACTCTATGAGGACGATAAAGGCACTGTAACACTCTGCATTTGGGTCAATGCGGTGACTGCAGATTACTATTGAGCTTTTTGTTTAACAGACATTAAGGTTATCAGTACTCTCTTAAACTGTTTTTTTCTCTGTTAGTAAAATATATTTTTTCCATAGTCAAATAATGTAGAAAGAGAATGTGTAGGGCATGCGTAAAAGTGAAGTGTGCAATTGCTGCACCAAAAGGAACTGATTTTTTTCCCCCAAAACATGCTTCTAAGCACACAAACAATGGAAGACATTGAATAGTTAGTGACAGGGTACAATAAAAGTATTTTAATATGGACAAAATAACTTTTATTTCTAGGTGTATTACTAAAAACATAAAACCAGAGAACAAATAGTGCCCAACAAGCTCACTTGTAAAAGCTACTGTCTGTCTGGATTTCTGTCCCACTCACCCCCATCTAACCCCCCCAAACCCCCACCCCACACACACAGTGACTGATGTTATAACCACAGAGTTCTGTTTTAATCCCTGCCGTCATCTTCAAAGACAGATTAGGGGTCTCGTAATGAAGAGATAGAAACAGAGAGAGATAGAGACAGAGGCAAAGACAGACAGAAAAGCTGATGAGCAGTTTATGTTCTCTAGTTATACTATGACTGAACTGACTGAACTCTTTGGCTGCATTTCAGCACTATTCCTCTCATGAGAACATAGATCACCTATGGACAAAAACATGCAAAATTTTACTTATATAAATACATGTAACTATGTACTCATAAAAAGCAATTTCCAGCCAATTCAAATATTTAAAAGTAAAATATAGCTAGATTGATATCAACTAAATATATTAAACCACTTTCACTTTAAATACAATCATAAGCAAAAATTATTTAAATAGTAAATAGAGTAACAGAGAATAGAATACTTAGTTTATTTAAATTATTTTATTTTAAATTATACCTTTTTAAAAATTTATATATTTTGTAATAACTTTATAGAAACTGCTCTCAAAAAACTTTAATTGCAACAACATATATCCAGTAGAGAAAATATATTAATTGCAATTATAATATAATATAATATAATATAATATAATATAATATATAATATTTTTCAAAAATTAGAATGTCAACATCCCTCTTTTCAGACTTTTTCCCCTACTTCATTTGTTACTATCTGCTACCTCAATTACTATCTGCAAAGGTCTAGAAATGTGAAAAGTCTTTGCCTCTTTTCCCAAATTCTAAGCATATTACATAACTGTGTTGAAATGCACCAAAAGAACCTTTAACTTGCTGTAATACTACACGGAGCAGTGTACCATAAGCCTATAGAAACGTACAGAGTCACATAGCAAGCTGAGAGCGGAATGGAGACATGCACCACTGGCGCGCCATGTCTGTCCACGGGTTTAAATTTAGCCTGGATCAGTCTATCTCAGACTTTTGAAAGGAGTATTATCATCTCTACTGGACGAGACGCTACTGGACAAATTATACTTCAAACATCGCCTCTGCAAAAGAGAAGAAATCCAGTTATTATGTCCAGACATGAACACTTTAAATTGCAAAGAAAGTTTCAACTAAAATTAAAAAATGTGTATAATAATGCCAAGACGCCCACCAAACGATAACATCTTTTTACATGAGAAATTCAAGTCATTTTAAACAATAGACATCTACCAGCATTTATGAAGTTCGTGTTTTACATCAAAGCACTCTCTCCGAAGTGTTTGTTTACTAGCCATTTCTTATTTCCTGCGGCATCGTCTTGTTGTCAGTGTGTCGCTATCTCTTCTATAATTGTACGTTATTATATAGACGAGATAAAGGTGAGGGAAGTAGCGACGCTGCCTCTTGCGTAAACATTTGGATGTGATTTTTGCCTCTTATCTAACCTTTGCTGTTTGCTCTCTTTTCACTCTCTCTCATGGTCTTGCAGCGTGTGAGCGTGTGTGTTTTGGAGCGCAGAGGGGGCCTGGCTCTAGCCTGGTCTTAACAGACTCAGTGGAGTCATTGCAGCTGTTTCAGCCCGGCCACAAAGGGGAGCATTTAATTGGTACTGAATGCAGGGACAGAGGCTTTCAATTTGGCCAGGGCTGTAGAGACACGCACTCTGCTTGCTGTGTGTGCATGTTTTGTTTTGTTACTGTCGTACCTTCTCATATAACTCACTACAACCCCCCACAAAGCCTTGAGACCCCCTACCCTACGCATACTAGTTATAGCAGTCATGCACAACAAAACAGCAACGATTTCAACCGGTGCAGTGGTTAATAATTGCGTTATATGCGTTAGGGATTTCAAAATGAGCGCTGTTAAAGCCAAACCAGACAGCTGCGCATGCAGCGACTGATTCTGGTTTCCTATCCATCCAAAATGTCTTAGTTTTCTGACTATTCTTTGGGATTGGTAATGTGGTCTGCCAATAGTTTAACAAGGTTTTGTTCTCTATTTATAAACAGCCATAATAGTATAATCACTCAGTCGGGTGGTTAAATGGATGATGTGATGTAATATTAAACTTCCCCCCACAACATCCCTCCATTTAAACACAAACTGCTGGAAAACAATGGGAAACTTTTCATGCGTATGACACGGATAGCCAAACACTGGTGTAATTTTGTGATTCGGTAATGTCGTGAAACATCATATGGAGTTAATTTAAGGCTCTGCTGTAGGTAAGAGAAGAAGAGATATCCACTGATGTGATAAAAGTCTTTTTAGGAGCTCGGCAGCATGTTAGCCACATTCAAGCACACACTAAACGTAGCCCAGAAGTCTCTCTCTCTTCTGACTCCCTCAAATGTGGGACTGTTTAACTGTCCTGATGAGCTCAGTCTGTTTCAATAGCCCCTCCCCTTGAGAAAGTAACACACACACACACACACACTTGCAGGACTGGACTGTGCATTAGTCTTTAGTATAAATAAGACACCCTCAGTGTCAAAGCCATTGACAAGGAACTAGAGACAGAGACCCTACAAAAGCCCTATAGCCCTTCAAACACAAAGGTAGTCATTTTTTGTAGCCAGAGGCTGAGAGGCAGCCATTGGTATGCATTGGTATGCCATTGGTGTGCAAGTCTGCAATGCATAAATGCATGAAACTGGCAAAAATTATTCAGATTTGTCGAATATACCAGCACAAATTCGGGATAAAGCTATAATTTCCATTCATCTCAATGGACGTTGTTGACGAAGATCTACTCCGATGCATCTCAGATCTGCCATCTGTGTTCATGGGAACCACATGACTTTGAACCTATCTGATTCGTAAAAGGCCATGTGACTAATCACTCTGGAACCATGGAAAAATGATGTCTTGATAATGCAGTTTGGCTGAAGGCAGCATAAGAATGCTCACAGTCCCAAGTTCTTAAGCTTCTGCAGCAGACAGAAAATGAAAAAATAAATAAATAAATAAATAAAAACCTTGCTGGTAAAGCATAATCAGTTTTATAGTGGAACTATAATATTAATATAAAAATAAATTAAATTTGTACAAAAATTGTAAATCATAAATATTATAAATATAATATTATTATTAGTATAATATTGTTAAATATATAATAAATGTAATATAATATAATATAATATAATATAATATAATATAGAACCAAACAAAGCTAATTATGAATAGCAGTCTATGGTGAAAGTTGCTTTTATAACCAGATGGTGTAGTTACAGCAGCTACCAGCAGGTGCTAAACGGTCCAATACTGCCTTGGTTTAACCTCAAGACGCTCCTATGCTTACATAAGTAACATCCAACATCACCTTAACAATGAGGTAGGTAAACTAGGAGAATGAAAACATTACAATGTGTTTAGGTTATGGTGAATATTTGTTAGCGAACTGTGTTTTCCTTTGGGTCCTGTATCAAAATAATAGAGCGCATCAAGATAACTGCCGGCAGAAAACGAGGAAAGATCTCACATGGCTCAACAGTCGATGTTCAAAAAAAACGAGAGCGTGAAACCGCAAACCCACCAGCAAACGTTCGTGCCGCTTTATTTTCGAATTGCATCTGGAGATGTTTAAATGTTATTAAAATGTGTACAGGGTGAGGACAGATCAGGTTACGTCCAAAAAAAACCTGGTGAGACAGTACTGGGGATGCTGTTTCTTTCGAACGAATGAGAAAAACGGAGGTGGGTGAGGAGGAGACGGCAATGAAAAAGAGGAAAGGGAGAAAGAGAAAACAAGGGATGAAGACTCTGACAGCAGTTCTCTGTGAGTGTCTGTGCGTGGCTCGTGCCAAGAAAAACAAGGCCCGAGCAAGGTTGGGAATCTGATTTCAGCCGAGAGCTGCAGCAGGAAACGCCACTCCTCCAGGGGGAGGGGTGCAGATCCACAGCCATGGCACACTCCCAAAATCTACTCTCCCAAAACACCTCCACTTCTTCCTCTTTCAAAAGCCTCTATGTATCTCCTTCATTCCCATTCTCTCCAGGTCAGGACCACAGTCTATCAACCAGTCTCTATCTTCTCAGACTTTCCAGGTCTAGGGTTCAGGCCAAAAAAGCTTTGTCTGGGAGGTATCACATTTCACACTTGCGCTTGCCAACAGGGGTGAAGGGCAATGAAAACCAGGTCCCACATGTCAAGAGAAGGTCGCGTTGGTTAAATCTAGCATTGCTAGCAAAAGGCCACTATCTGCATCTGGATCACATAACCAGCAAGGTTGACTACAGAATGAAGGGTCAGAAATTATCAAGCTGCTCTGATGGATACAAGAGAGCTAGATTCACACACTGGCTAAAGGAGCAATCTGAAAAGGATGTCCGCTTTTCGTGGTCTAAATGTGGTCGTAATGATGCCAGATGTAGCCAATCAAGTCCGTAGACTGCTGCGGCGCAATGTTCAGCTGCAAATACAGCTGTGCTGATCCTTCTCATTTTTCCCCCCAAACTCCTCCCTCCATCTCTTCCGCTCAGTCCTTGCCTGCTCTTTTCAGGTCTGTCCAAGCAGTCAGTTAACAAAATATCCTATTCGGACAACGGATTTGGGTAAAATGCGGCCATTATGGTGAATTATGTGTGCTCTGGAGCTGCAGATTTGGTGGGGAGGGATCATGCTGATCACTTTTGCAGACCACAGGGAAATAGAGCTAAAAAACTAACCTGCCTTCGATTAGCACCATTCCAAAGCACGACACAGGACCTAAAAACAGTGTGACATTGATGAGGTGAAGACGACATCTGTCCAAAAGGAAACAGATAAAATTTCCCCAGAAAGAATCCTCTTGACACTTGTAAATATCTCATCGCACAGCATATTACAGACAATATTGGCTTTTTGAACATTGGAAAAGCTCTAAAGACCAGCCAAAGGACAGAATGCCTGTGGACTGAATGTCTAACACATTTAGTCCACATGGGTTGTGTCATTTGGCTTGTCTTTTGAGCTTTTAAAGATATGATATGCAGTAGCTGAACATCAGGAATAAAAGATAATACTCCTTACTGCACTTGAACCACCTTTCAAAGACCCAACTTTACCACTACCCTTATACAAAGGTCCTACACCAGTGACAAGGTACAATTTTTGCACATTTCTGACAGTTTAACATAACGTCCTTTGCAGAAAACAGTCTTAACTGTGAGTCTGAGACATTTCTCACATTTTTTCCCATAAGAGCTGACGCGCTCACACAGGGGCCGCACAAGAGCGTCTCTGTTCGGGGCCTCTGTGAGGAGCTAGGGTCTGCTAGGCTCAAGGCTAGCATGAATGTGGACATTTAAAAAAAAAAAAAAAAAAAAAACTATTCACAGACTTGGCCATAATTAAAACCCCATGTCACAAGCAGCAGGCTGGGGGTTTGCAGCAGCCTGCCGTTGGTGAAGAACACATGTTGTAAACAAACACAAGAACCCAAGTCAAAAAGCCATTGAGCTAGAGCTTCTAACCACACAGAATGAAGCTCAGGGTTCAGAAAAGTGACAGACACAACATGTGGACGCTCTGCTCTTCGCATTATACCGTCGTTAAGACCTTCCCAGAAGACTGTGCTTTTCTAAACTTTCCGAAAACAGCTGTAGTTAAGCATGTGTGCAGATGCGTTCCAAGTCAAAGCGATTGGATTCGCTTGAACAACGGAGAGCGATTTGTTAGACATGTCAGAAGCGCAGACCCACCGAAGACATGCCAGTAACCGAGGTCGGCTAATAATAAAATCTGTTAATGAGCAGTCAGCAGGCTTCTCAGATGTTCATGAGCGTCAGTCATGCCAAAAGACTGAACCGTATCATTGGTGGTTATCAGCATAAATCTACAAAGTAAGGCATGCATGTAGATAAAATTACACTGTGTGCCAGTGTGCCCTCTTCAACCGTATTGGCTTTCTAGCATTGGTGACTGATACTGGGAGACTTGAAGGTAAAGTAGCTTGTTTTCCATGACAAGACCTGAAGCCTGATAAATTACACATCTCAGAACCTTGATATGTTAATGTGGATGAAATAGCATGCATGCCAGGCGGAGAATCAAAGTGCATGAGGGCACTGAGAAATCTAGTGCAACGGATCATAGGTTAGATCGAACAAATATCAAGCTCATTTTGAACACTGATACTCATGGGAACTGGTCCTAGCAAGCTAGCCTTTCAGCAAACCACAGTTAATCTCTTTTAGTTAAGAACAGGATATTAATGTCTGGACTAAAAAGCAGTTGAATATAATTAGCCAATCAAATTTCATAGAAATAAAAATAATAATAATAATAATTGATGTTTTTAAAGTTCAGAAACACTACTCTTGGGAGTTGAGTATTCATGTCAACACTAGTAAGTGACAAATTAACTCTGTCATCCATTTACAATGGACAGTGGGGGGTTCGAATGTTTGAAATGCAACAGCAACAAGAGAAAACGCGAAGTAAGAAACTAAACGTCGGTGTCTGTTAAACACTGACCTTGTAACCTCAGTTCAAATATCATCTCTACCCAAACATCTCAAGAACATGACAGACAACATAGTTAGACCTTGTTCAGACAGGCAAAAAAAAAGAAGAAAAAAAAAAGTTTTTTTTTGGCCTGTCCTGTTCAAATAAATTGTAAAGTGTCCCTATACCCCAAAACAAAAATCCAAAGATCTTCCTCCCTGGTTTAAAAAAAGTTAATATATTTACTCTGATAAAGTATCTAAACTAAAAAAAAAACCACCCATCCATCTATCTATCTATCTATCTATCTATCTATCTATCTCTCTATCCATCCATGAATCCACTGCATATAAACCATCAAATTTTGAGGTCTTTTTTTCATTACACTGCAATTAAAACTTTGTAAAGCCAATGTTCAGGTCATTTTTGTCAAGTTAGTTTTGATAGACTTCGCTTTCTAGTCGTTAATTAGCCTCATGAATTTCTATTTCTATTTATTTTAAAGGCATTCTCAAACCAATTCTGAATGACTCGTGTCTGGTTTTCAGATTTGCATAGTGCGGTCATGAGAAATATTATCAATGGCTCAACATGCACTGCTGAAGTGTGATGTATGGTGAACCTTAGGACAACCAATGTGGATGTACTAGCAAAAATGACTGCAATATGAACAGGAAAAAAAAAAAAAAACAGGAAGAAAAGGAAACAAAATAAATCTGATTTCCCCTACAGCTGTAAACTCAACCAAATCGATGTAAGTGTACCAATGTAGGTCAAGAAACAGAGCAACAATAACACAAAAGAATGTAAACATAAAAATGATTTCATGGATAATACCGAATGAATCCTCTGACCCGGGTTAGCATGTAATTCATATAAATCACGTTGCTGGATGGAGTGGTCGGTCAGTTTCTAAGTGTCCAAGATGACTGAGCTTCAAACACAGAGGCCACCCACCGGAAAAGGCTTAAAACCAGCCTGGAATAAATGATGTTAATGTACCTACAGCAAAGCCAAAATTAAGATCATCTGCTTCTTCTATTAAAAATGACTCAGACTCTAAGCAAAGAGCTGTCTTTGCTCCAGTTGGACGTAAACTACTGCAGTCATAATTCAGGCCTTCCATTGAGCCTGGCAAAGTCGGACCACATGAGATGTCAACTCAGCAGATACATAAATCAGAAAAGTAAAAATTGTTAAATAAGAAAAAAAAAAAGGTCAGAATATTTCATTTACATGTTATGTTTCCAGTCCATGCTGTGACTGCCTGCAACAGACGGAGCGGAGGCTGGTCTGCTAATGAAATTAAAGGCAGTAATCTGTTCGTGTGAAGTAGTCGATGCTTCATGTTCTTTTCCTCACACTGATGGACGAGCTGTTCAGCAAGATTTATGGGTTCCTGAGGGGGGAATGGGTGAATTTTTGCATGCATCTAAATCATGTCTGTAACAGTAAGTTGCTAATTGGGAAAACAGAAATGGATGTTATTTTTTTGTGTACAGCTGTGTACAGCTTTGCGGCCACTAATGTAGGCTGAAGGTCCCAAACATTTGGCCAAATGTGGAGGAATTACGTATTGAAGATGACTGGACTATTCTCATCTGGTCAATGATCAGAGCCAAATACAGTAATAGTGAGCTAAATAACAAACAAATTATATATTAAATATTACATTTATAAATGCTTCAAAATGTATTAATTAGTGCTGCCAAACGATTAATCGCATCCAAAATAAAAGTTTTTGTTTACATAATGTGTGTGCACTGTGTATATTTTAGTGCTGTCAAAGTTAATAATGCATTAACGCAAATTCATTTTAACGGCACTAATTTTATTAACGCACGATTAACGCAGCACGCATTTTCTATTTGACCCATGGCCTAACCCGTACTACTATAGTTGGAGAAATGGAAATGGATGGAGATGCTGACAGTGTTGCCAACTTAGCGACTTTTCAGACCACTTGAGCATCTTTTTTTTCTTTTTCTAAAAAGCGCCGAGCGACCAATCTTTATAGGGTTTGCCCAAACCTTATTTAGTTTCTGAGACTCGCCGGTACTGTCGCGCGAGCGCGAGGTCTCTCTTCCCCGCTGCGCACACACCTCTCTCTCTCTCTCTCTCTCTCTCTCTCTCTCGCTCTCTCTCTCTCTCTGCTCTGTTCAGCGCATGGATGAGAGGAACAGCGCTTTCAGTTAAAACAGATATTATGTTGCTTCTCTAATTTAACATGCAAGTATAGCCGAAATCACAGCACAGCTATTGTCTTTATTTTATGTATAGCCTATTTGATTTGATCAGATGATGGCTGGATTATAAATCAGGATTTTTGTGCAGATTAACATCTTGGAAGGGAGAGCTGGTTATTTAGTCCTATGGGTCGCATTTCAGTCACTATTTCATATTCATTCCGTTGTCTGACAACAGAAACAGTAAAATATATAAATGAAAACAGTTTTATTGAGAATTTAGCTGCATCAAAATACAGTATGTGGGCACAGAGAGGCAAACAAATCTAATAATAAATGTACATTTTGCATGTTGAGAAGAAGTGAGATGCCCTGTCATGCGGAAATGTAAACAGGTTTGTGTAAGTAAATTGCTCAGTGCAAAGAAGGAGAAGTAATGGGAACCTGGTATTTCTTTTTTCAAGTGTCTAATAGACATGAGCAAGTTCTTTGAAACACATCTATGATCTTTGAAACATGTCTAGTCTTCAGGCTCTGTTAACTATGGTTTCACTAACAATAAACATATATTGCATAAAGAATCCATATTTGTCATTGCCCATGCTGATTAGAGTATTTAAAACATGAAAAGTATTAATTCAAGGTACATTTAGAACAGATAAAAATGTGCGATTAAATTGTGATTAATCGCGAGTTAACTCATGACAATAATGAGATTAATCGTGATTAAATATTTTTCGATTGACAGTCCTAGTATATTTATTATGTATATAAATACACTCACATGCATGTATATATTTAAGAAAAATATGTTATATTGGTATATTAAATATATTTATATAAAATCTAAATTATATAAATCTAAATATATACAAGTAAATACATGTAAATATTTTCAAAATATATACTGTATGTGTGTGTATTTATATATACATAATAAATATGCACAGTACACACACACACACATATTACATAAATAAAAACTTTTATTTTGGATCATTCAGTATCTTGACTTTTTGATGTGTTTTTTGATTTTATTCACATTTTGATGCATTTAAAAATGTGGATGGAAACTAGACTACAGTTGAAATAAAATTGAGAAGCGCACACTTTTAGACAAGTAAATTTTTAAAAAGGCCATGTTTGTTAACTCACAAATAACTACATGAAGGAAACTTATTGGGCTAATTCAGGGCCTAGCCAACTCGGAAATCACACTTTTCCAGTTCAAGTACTTTATGGTGTCTTACAGCCTTTTGTGTGACTTACAGCCACTTGCCTGGGTCCCACCTCCAGCACTAAGTGGGCAGCATGTGTTGGTAATTTGCAGGCAGTTGATGTTGATTAGTGCAGGCATGACATCTCTGGACCTCAGCTGTTATTGTGTACAAGGAGAGAATCCCCTCTCAATTAGCTGCAGCATGTTAGCAAATCAGGGTTTACAAGACCTCCAGGAACACCTGAGGCTTTGGCGGGAATAATGGGGGTAGACAAGTTTTAATAAACTCGAAGAATCTGAACACCAATGATCTTCAAGAAAGAAGCTGTTGCTGATCTGATGAATCAGTTTCTGATGAATATCTGCAAAATCATGAAGCTGAAATAGTGACTAACAAATGTTTTCCCCTCCTATATCTGATCCCCATGTTGTTTTCACTGCTCTAGGCTCAAACCTCTTGAAAGTGAATGAGGTTTGATTCCTAAGAGAGATAGACAGTCTACATGAAAGCTTAGTTCCCACTCCTTCTGTATAGATGTGATAACGTCACATTAAGTCATTTGGAGGCGAGCCCCTCGGCTTTGTAACTGTACGGTGAAGCATAATACCTCAAGTTTTTTGTTTTATTTGCATGATGATAAGAGCCTGATTTAATAAACCGGACTTGACATATTGAGCACTAATGTGGTAGCTTTTCGCTTGATGGCTCGAAACATTTCCGTTTGTTATTTTCCGTTATTTTCCATCCAGCTGTTTGCATGAGTGTGCGCTTGCGGTGAAGATCATGAGAACCTGCGTTTGTGGCAGCACATCAAACGGACTTGCTACGTTCCATTGGGGCCAGGCTTGGCTCTGAAGTGGACCCAGCCCCACTAGGCTTTCCCTTCCCCTCAAACCACTTCCTCTTTTGCTTGGAGAACCTCTGCCCAGTCCATTGGGACAAGACTCAATGACATCTCCATGCATACCGCCCAAGATTTTGCCTTACATCAATAACATTTAGCCTTTCTTCTCTTGTTCCAAGCCTCTGTGACAAGCTCATGGCTGAGATATGCGCAAGAATCATAGGTCAGCGAGTTACCCCTTCATCCCCCAACCTCCCTCCCGTCCATCACTGGCACTCAGTCCTCTTCTGATAGACAGATAGCGTGAAGGTCATCCTCAGAGAACAGAGGCTCCGGGCAAGAATGCAAAGTATGACCCTTTTTTGAGCTGTCGGACACAAAGGCTATCTGTGAATCAACACATGGCTGGCACAAGGGCCTATGTGTCTGAACTGTCATGCGTCTGACCTGCTGAAGACATTTGATGTGGTGTTAAGGGGCCCATCATCTTCCACAGAGGTGGAGGAGAGTTCAGTTAGGGACTTCTGATGTCTAATTTTCCACATTGGTCTGAGCCATTTATGTAAGCATATTTCGCAACCTTTAATCCTATCAAAGGCAACAAACACTAATAAATCCAAAACAACAATGGAAAAATGAATCAAATCTCATACTCAGTCAAGGGAAAGAAAATAAAAACCAGACAGAGAAATTGTACAGAAAAAAAAAAAACGAAGGAAACTTGTTGTGTAGCCTGACTATAAGCTGACTAAAAGCTGTTTAGCAATCTGCTTTGACCAAAAACTCCTGCTCATTACTGATTAGAATTATCAGCTAGATTTTTACACTAAGGGAACTGGCGAGTGGTGCTTAACCATGCAAAGCCTGTCGGCAAAATGCTGGGGTTTTGAAGGTGAGTACTTCTGAGTACTACTACTTGCAAGGAAAAGAAAGATAGCAGTTCACTGAACATATATACTAGGCCTACAGTATATCTATACACACAATACACATACATATTTGCATTAATTCCTCCTAACTTTCCATGTGCAGTGCTCAAGGCACCAAATGACAAACTCATTTTGCAGTAACTCTCTATTGACTTTACCTTACAACAACTCAAAAACAAACCCTTGCTATATGAGAAGCACAGCTGTGTGGGGAAATGTTAGCACTGTGCCAGCTGTTTCTGTGCCAGAGTAGTGGGAAAAACCAGCAAAATAGCATTTTCTTTTGTAAGAGATAAATTAGTGATATCTAAATCCAAACCACAGAATTCACTAAGAATTAATTGTACCTTGCTGATAGTGTCAATTATTTGCACATGCACATTAAAGTTAGACTGACTATATGGGTTATGCAAATCAAGAACTCTATCTAGACAACTGAATTCTTATTAAATGGTTAAAAATGAATTTCTATACCATGCATGTCTTCTCCATAATTTGATAATCATTTCATGAATTACTACTGCCATGATCACTACATAACATCACACAAACATTTTTTTAAATGAAAATTACTCACTATTCCGTGTTATTTCAGTACGGCATAATTTTAAGTTTGTGCACTAAAATACAGCTGTTTAATGAACTAAAAAACATCCCTACAAACCACAAACACACATTACACCGCATGGCTGAATGTCAAGTAGACATAACACTCAACCAAATGTGTTAATTTACTACAATTCTATGTCTTATCAAATAGAAATGCTGCAAATCCCTATAGAAACAGTCAATCCTACAAACACTACATCTTCTGTCTGTTGGATCAACTAGCTGGCAGCAAATTGGGCATCTTTCCTTGTCATTGTGCTGTGTGTCAATGTGGTAACCGTGGACCACACAGCCAGCTGAATAGCAGCTGAGCTTGGCTTGTGAGCAGTGATTCAAAACTGAATCATATATGAGCAGATAAGCAAAGCACGTAGAGTTTGGCCGGGTTGAGTGGAACAGCTGAGGAGAATGCAGGGCTGGAGTTCAGTAGAGGCTGGAGCAGGACATCTGGTGTGATTATGATGATTTACCCAGCTCTGAGCAGCTTTAACCCTCACCGTGACTCAATCACACCCATTGTGTTCCATTATAAAGTTCAACGTGCTACATTTTGATGTGGGTTTTTGCATGTGGTGATGTCTTTAGAGATAAACATCTGACAGTAATGAAACAACTGGAGGGAATTCTTGTGCTTCACTCAAAGATGAAGGACAAAGGCATATTTTGAACATGATTAACAGTTGAAACTAGGACAGAGGGAGAGAGATGGTTAATGCAAAAAGACAACTGTAAGGTTTTCAGTTTTTGCTCAAACTGTTTATGCAGCAGGCAGCTTTGCACAACAAAACCAAAACAAACACACGATATTATAAAAATAAATGGGAAAAATAACACTTGTATTGTGACTTTAGGAACTGAAGTCCCACCTTTCATTTTAAACAGTTTAAAATGTTTTCATTTTAGTGTTTCTAAAAGAGACCCAGTAGAAAATTACATTACTGCATTATAAAATACTAACAAATGGTTTACTAATACATGAGTTGTACATGAATACCTATTAGCTACAAAGAAAACAGATGCCCAGAAGCATCTCCAAGATCACCATCAAGTGGAATGACTTTGGTCTTACCCTGCACCCCTCTTTCTTGACTTCAAACCTAAGATTTGAAAAGTAACAATGACACTTGCTTTTTGCTTTTCCTTTTCTCTCTTTCTCCTCTATTCTTGTGGTTCTCCTCTATCCACTTTAAAGAAAAGTTTTCCTGTTGGCAGTTTGACTCATCGTTTACCCAACTATGAGAAATAATTTCCAGTCAATTTTCCAGTGTTCCGTTTGGATTCCTGAAAGATTTCCCCATCAGTTTCACATTCCTTACCAAACCACAAGGTTTCATCACAATTCTGCACCAAGGTATATGTATTAGCAAGTGACATCAATGATCAATCAGGAAAAATTAAAGGTTTTTTAAATTATTCTAATTTAAAACACCCATTTTTAATTTTGTGATTAGTTACAATTGCATTTTGGGCAGTAACTTTTGGTCTGGTTAGCATCAGGACAGCAACTATACATGGTGACTTTCAATTTGCATCAGTGTTCAACACTGTCATACACACAGGAGATTTTCTTGCATTCAGAGAGTTGGAGCACATAGAATGATATGAAAGGGTCTTGCAACACTAGATGTATCTATCTGTGGTAACATTTTTTTAAATGTTTTTGAAAGAATTCTCACCACAGCTTCATGTATTTGATTAAAATGCAGTAAAACGCTATTACTGAGAAAGACTATTACAATTTAACTTAACTGTTTTCTATTTTAGTATATTTTAAAATGTCATTTATTTCTGTGATGCATTTCTGTTGTTACTCTAGTTTTCAGTGTCACACTATCCTTCAGAAATCATTCTAACAAGCAGATTTGGTACTCATGAAACATTCCTAATTATTATCAATGTTCAAAACAGTTTAAATTTTTTTAATGAGTGGAAAGTTTAAAAGAACGTCTTTTGAAAAATTAAAAAAATAAAAAATAGAAAATGGTGCAGACCACAAGCTCTTCGTTAATTTGTGCTGGCCTACAGTACATGTAAATTTAATGTAAATTTCTATGAATAATTATTTTGATTATTTGCTGTTGAATAAAATTCAGAGAAAGGGAACACTTGCATCATCCAATCCTCTGTTTAAAATCCCATAAAATAAGCTGATACATTTCCTCTGATTTTCTAGTGCACATTCCTCTGATATAATGTCTTTAAATAAATCTACTACACATGATTTTACCTTCTGCCACCATGGGGAAACCACAGGACAAATTTCTGATTAAGTTTAATGTACTGAGCTAATCACCAGCAGCAGTTCAAGGGCTTTAAGAAGCTTTGTTTCATCTCGCTGTTCAAGCTGGGGAATATTCTGCCTCATTAGGTACAAGTCTATGCCTTAGGTACTTGACAATGGAGAGAAAGTGTAATTGTGTTTGTGTGTATGTGTGTGATGTATTGTAAATGTGTTTAATTAATTAACTCCCTCCAAATGATCCCGATGTCAGGATGTTGTAACTGGTTCACTGGAACTTCTATTCCAAGGGTTTGTTCACTCCATCTTTGCTTGTTCCTAACTCATCTCCCCTCTATTTCTACTCTTGTGTGTATGCAGACATCAGCAGCTTTGGGACCTGTGTGTTCATCAACCCTGTCTATTAGCTTGTCTCTGGAATGAAGGCATCATGGGGAGGGATATAAAAGAAGCACTTATAAGGACTTAATTGAGTCAGTGCATCATGTGTTTTCTGACCAGCTGCTGCTGCTAAACTCTAGGCCCTTTCTATGCTAACATAATGAAAGTGAATAATATGGAGTAAAAAGAAAGTACTTGTAACTATGCATAAATGGTTGTGCTGGGCAGTATAACGACGTACTGAGAGACAGAAGGAATATGAAAACAATGGATGAAAAAATTCTTAGGCCTATATCAGCTGATAACCAATATGGTACTCAAACATTGTATATATAAATTAATAATTTATATTTTTATATTTTCAATCAATATGCTTATTATTAATGTTTTTATTTTAGGTTTATGGCCTAATAAATAAAAAATAAAACACTAAAAATTTGTCATGTTTAATGCTACTAGTGAATATTGACACGAAAAGAGTTATAAAGTGCAATATGAAAAATTTTATGAAAAAGTAACACTTTTAAAAATGTAAAATTTAATATTAATTTCTAAATATAAATATTAATTTTCTAAAAAATAATGTTTACTGTAACAGTGTTACATTAATAAGGTAATGCAAATTTTAAAATAAGGGAAGTGAGCACTTATATGTTTTCACAAGGGAGCAACAAAGAAACAAGAAAAATAGAGCAAGATATGTCCCAAGCAAGTAAAAACGAGGAAGAACTAGTTAAGATGAGCAGGCAGCTCATGGTGACACAATAGTTTTATCAAGTAGATTTATTTAGTTGTGCTGTGATGCATTGCTGCCTTGCAGTGTAAACACCTTAAGAAAAGCCATAAAATGGAAGTCTGTAAGTGAATAAGGAAGAGATGTACAGTCACCAGGGAACGCAAAGTGCCACCTAATTTCACCAAAACAACAGCAGCGCCAATAGAAACAGAACTGTCAAACACGGCTAATCCACGTGCAGTCCTGCTCAGAAGTTACACAACTATCCCGTGCCAACACCGACAAGCACATATGGGCTGTACAAAGCTGTGGCGAGAACACAAACATCTCACTACAAGCCAACCTGAGAACAAACAAATAATCTTTCCTTCCACAAAAGTCCAGTTATGACAGAAATGCCCAGTCTGATCCCGAGTACTGTGATCTGTTCACATCAGAAGTGCAGCCACATGTGAAATTCATCATGTAACAACTCAATGAGCATGTGTAAGCGTAAGTAATGTGCATTTACACTGCAACATGTTCATCCTTGTGGGATGCTGCGTGCTGAGCCCTGTGCTAGGTCAGGATGTAGAGGTTAGTATTTTGGGAGTAAGTCTTCCATGAAGTCAAATAATTTAGATAAATGGATTGTTCTGGATGCACGTTCTGCAGTGAACAGATGCACCTCACAGAACCCAGTTTGAAGTTTTTAGGTTTTTAGTTCATGTCCATCAGCCATATATATGATTGTATTCTCCTAAGCGTTTGGAATAATAATGGGCCGATATTCATTTTTAAAAAAATTCTTTTCACATTATGATTCATTATTAAAGTTCTTAATATATTAATTAAAACAGTCACAATCAGAAAGCTTTGAATTTTAGGGAACTTTTGGAAATTTTCCAGAAATTTTCTGCCCCTTTACAACTCTTCATGACAAACTTTTAGCAGATTTACTCATTTAAAATCTAGAATCTTTCTATTCTGGGATAATTGACCAAACAGCTCTGAGATGAAACATGACATTATAAACTGTTTTGTTAAAAAGTATATGGAAATCAGGAAAAAAGACAGTATAAGACAGTGTACTTAACTTTAATGATGGAATAAATTAAACTCTCATGAATCACTTAATAAACACGTTGTCTGATTTTTGTTTACAAAAAATCTCATTGGATAATATGTCTACTAAAAGCTACTGGCTATTTAAAAAAGGATTTTGGGTTGGTACCCAACTTCTTGGTTCAAAAGGAAATACATCAACATAGGAACGAAAACTGTGTTCATCAAAACACTTTAGAGGTCCTTAAGGTTTCTGGCAGCCGTTTCTGTAGCCGTAGCATTTAGGTTGTTCGGTTTTGTTCTTTTCACTCTGAGAACCCCAAGGTTGCACATTTCCTTCCAGAATCATACCACATTAATCAAAAGTACAGTTTCCAAAAAGTAAAATAGAAAGAGGGAGAGAAAGAAAGAAAGAAAGATATTTCGAGCGAGTCAGTGAATTCTCTGGCCATATCAGAGGCTGGAATGCAAAGAAACATGAAGACACAAAAACAAAAATGTATAGCAAAATGAAACATGCACTGGCCTCTTTTATGGTTGCAACGCACATCATATGACTGAACTAGGTCCAAACTGGAGTCAGGAGTCTGGGTCCCCACAGCTCGTGAATCACGTCATCTCATTCATCGACCACACGTCACCGCCAGCACCCACATACTACTGTGCGGCCAGAGAGTTAGACTAGCATTACTTAAAACGCAAGCATTTGACAAAGAACCGCCTCTCATATTCCTAAATTACAGTCTCTTCTACTTACCAAGCCAGTCTGTGGCCTTCTATCTAATTGACTTCATGATAAATGAACCCATCCAACCACAAGCAAAACATTTCCAGGAGTTGCAAGAGCATGTTTCACCCTCCTTATGGTTGCCAAACATTTCTAAAGGACTTCAGTGGTCCTCCTAAGCCATTCTCTGAAAATATATGACCTGGTGGATTGCACGTTTTGGAGAGTGACTTTGCCACAGTGGAATAAGTGAAACTCGCAGAAACACCACAAAATTCGCAAACCAACCTGTGGCTTTAAACATGCCATGGTCCAAGTTTTATATGCTCATATGGAGAACAAAACTGAAGGACCCTTTGAGTATGAATTTGTAAAAATATGCACATTTATATAACACATTTCTACTTAACATGAGTTCTCTACTATAAAGTGAATATCTGGCTAAAAAAATAGAGAAAAGTACAAACATTTAAATAAACCCATTCAAGGACATCAAACATAAGCCAATATTTGGACATGTTTCTACATAGACTCCAGAAAATCTGGCATACAGGCGAGAATACAAATTGTTGTTTGTCCTATTGAACCAGAGCTCCATCTGAAAGGCTGGTGATTTAGAAGCCAGCCGCCCGCCTTGTCATCTGATTACCCTCAGCTTCGTTAGGGCTTCCTGGAGAGCAGAGTCACCCGAAGGTCATACATGAAAGCGCCATTTGATCACAAAGCAGTCTGCTCATTCCTACTACAAATGCTTACAAAAATATTGACCAGCGTTCCAAGAACCATGCAAATTGTTCCCAAAACAGAAGAGATGGAGATAGTCAGAACATGCAAGATGTTATGGTCTTTGAAAATGCTAACAATGATTCTTGGAGAATGTCTGGGTTGCATCCAAAAAGTACTTACCTAGGTATTTGAGGTAGTCTACAGTACACTAATGTTTTGGTAAATAAATCATTAATTATCAAAATTATCAAATAGAGAAGATGTTTCCAAATGTTTTGGCAATTTTTAAGCACCTATGTCATCCTGTCTAACCTAAATATGGGAAAAGTTGGATGTATAAATGTTTTCAAATGCACCTTGGTAACATTTAAAATGCCTATTTTCTAATGCACAATGTTAAAATATTAATAATTATGATTATTTAAGTGAGAGGAATGCATTAAGTGGGGGGATGGTTAACTCTTAAATCGTTCTCATTAAATGATTCACATCGTCATGCTGGTACTTCTGGCAAATCAAAAACAACTGTTTGTCAACAAAAATTGTGTGTGAGACCAGGTACTTTAACATCTATTCTCAAGTTTTAAATATCAATAACAAATCAATGCATGCTAATAAAATCAACTTAAAACTGCCTTTGTAGCTCTTTTTAATTCTAATGTTTCCAAATGAAACAGAATATCCAACAAAGCGGGGAAAAATGTAGGGCAGACCTTGATTTTATCCATCAGGAATGGATTTGATCATGAAAAGTGGGCTTTTCATAGTAAAGTGGAGCCACAAGTGAATGTGAGTTTTCCAAAACAATCTGTAAAAAGCTATTAGGCTATTGGTTAACATTATCTGAAATTATGTAAGAGAAGCTACTCTGTAAAAATATGCAAAAAGAAAAAAAAAAACATTCATAATGGATCTTGGATTTTAAAAGCATTTGACATCTGGATTTAGATGGAGAATACCTGCTGACTACAAACAAAACTATGCTCTGAAAATAATCAAAGTCAATCTGTCAAAACAGAGAGGTTATGGATAAATACGCAAGATTTATTAGATGAATATTCCTACAAGAGCTAACAAAGGAGCAAGGCAACAATCCCATCAAGATGGCTGTACATACTTCCAACACAGACTAAAACACCTTCCATTTGGCTTTGACTGAAAAGGTCACAACCTACATTGGATTTTTTGAACAGGAAAAAAAATAATCAAAGCCCTGACATTCACCCGAGGTCACTGCTTATGGATTAAAAATGTGATCTGAAATGTGATGAAAGTCTAAGCACAGACACATACAGATTATTATTTAATCCTTAGTTGTAAGAATTAAAAAAAAAAAAAAAACATCACACCAAAAACATGGGCCTTCAGAGAGGAATGTGGACACATCTGCTTAGGAAACGTACAAGTTTGTGAAGAATGACGGTCTTGGTCTCTATTTTTTCTTTAAAACACATACATACCTTTTACCTTCAGAATGTGGCCAAGCATGTGGTTCTCATTTTCTAAGCTTAGTTAAAGTGATAATGTTCAAAAATATAACAGTGATGGATTCCAATCGCTTTAAAAATAAAACAGGAAATTTAAGGGGAATTAAGTGTGAGGGCAAAGCACGGACAAGCATTTGTTATATTAACATCGCTAACAAATCAAATGGCTCGTAACAATGAAGTGCAAACTGAAGAAATGTGTAGTGAACTAGCACTTTAACAGTAAGGTTAAGTACATTAAGACCAACAATAGTAGATTCTAATCTTTCTCACGGCATTAGAAAAAATTCCATGGTCCTGTTTCCTGTGCTTTTCGGCTCTGTCTTAGATCCAGAGCAGACATAGAGCCGGAAGACAGCTGGAAGAGGATTTATGTATTTCTGGCACCAAACCAAGGAATTTAGAAGCAGCATCACATAGTTTGGTAACAAACTTTTTATAATGTTCAACTCATCTAAAACAAGATTATTAACACTGAAAACACAGGAATGAATGATTTTAGAGTCAAAGTTTTACATAAGTCCAACTGTAGCTATCATAAGATATCTCACACCATATAACAATATCGGCATCATAAGAACACATCAACACATACATTCACCTTGCAAGACACAATTTTGGCATGTCTCCTCTCACCATTTCATAAAAAAGGGATTTTGCCTCCATTTCTTCTATTCATGTTTATGGTGTTCATGGCTTAGTTCCACATTGTCTCATTCTGTATTTAAGGTGGACATCTCTCAAGTTGGATTAGGAGACTTTTTTCTTCTCCTGTTCCTTCCTCAAAATCTTATTCCTGATAAAAACCTGCTTGGAAGAAAACTGTCTAGAGGATGTCATAAGAAAAGAGGCTAAAATATGTTATGTTTTATCATATAACCCACCCAGAAAGAAAGAAAGAAAGAAAGAAAGAGGAGGATACTGAGGATAAAAAGAGAGGTAAAGAGGAGAGAGGGACAGTGCAGGAGAAAGTGAGGAAGAAAAGGACAGTGGTGTGGAGAGAGTGTGAGTTGAGGGGAGAGAGTCTACAAAGGAGTGCTTGTCAAGCTGCCCGGCGTGTGAGAAACCTGATGCCTCGCTGCAGATGTGGCCAGGTTTATTTAACACCACCTACCTAGTCCAAAAGGGCCTACTATATCCATTCTCATAATACTCCACTCTAAACCGCCTCTTCTATAGCTACTAAACCCACCATGGTTATCAACGGCCATGCTATCATCCATCTGTTTCATGTTTGACCCAACGTTTCCTCGACATCTCCAAGGTCTAGTTTCCCCAACGTCTGCAGTCTCCGTGTGAAGTCAGAAAGCTTTGCCCCTAGAGTGTAAGACTTTGACCGAAGCCTCTGTTGTTTGCCTCTTTTTGACCCTCACAAACCAGTCACAGTGTGTCCAGAAGTTCTCCTGTGCTTTATCCGGTTCCACATCGCTCTAAGGTGCTGCCAACTCAAACACGGCAATGATTATTTTCACACAGTAAGAGTTACAGACGAGGCTGATGACAAATGGAAAAGAATGAATAAAAGTGAAATGATTTGGCTAGATTTCTGTCGGAAAACCAATAAATTAAAACTCGCCTGCGGTCAGGTGAAAGTTTAAACTGTGGTCCACAGTGACTCATTGTCTGAAAAGATCTTAGAGGACAGTATTGCACTTGGGTTGCACCATGTTTTTTTCCAGAGCAATCAAAAACAGTTAAAATAACCAGTTCACAAGAAACATGCACTCTGTCACCAGGCTGTACATCACAATTAAGCACAGTATCCAGGCTTCAACCAGCTAACCAAATAAAAGTCTTCAACAATCTTAAAAGCCAGAAGTAAGTGTGCAAAGTATCGAGAAACACTAAGCAACTACGTGGATTGTTGCATTTCGAAAAACATTACAACACAATTTGCAATGCAATGCAAGCAAGTTTTACAATCTCAGTGCAAGGGCCAATATAGAAGGCATTAATATACACTTAGTGTATTCTTCAGCCAGTTTTCACTGCCAGGACAACTGCCATCAATACAAAGTAACTGTCAACATCTTTACGGCTAGCTAACTGAATCAAATGTCAATCCTGCTACCTAATGGCTATCTTCCTCAGTTCAGCTTCTGCTCCAACATAACTGCCTGAAAGCTTCTAGAGTCCAGCAAACCTGGATTAGCCGGTCCTCTGAAGCACGGTAGCCATCCAGGATCAGGACACCCCTACATTTGAAGGTGTATCGAAGTAACACAAGAACGCACATCAATAATAATACACAACAGGACCATGCAGTTGCCCAAGCATCCGATTACTTGCCTAGTTTCTGACTGAACCCTGGTCAAAATCTGAGTGTTAAAATTATTATACATTTGATAGTTGCTCTTGACATTAGAAACTCAATTGATAGTCCACTGCAACTCTCTTGTTGGGGAATTCAAGCAAAAGTTTGAACAGCTATTGAGAAAAGAGAACATAGGGTTTTTACAAAGCACATAAAATTACCTACTGATACAACAGGACAATATATTGGACTATCCAGTTCCCACTTTGTCACATTAAGTCAAACAAATTTCTCTGTTGCTAAACTGAAAGACACAGGAAGTCTACAATCAAATGGAGAAGGTACGTGTGAAAGGAGTACATCTCTTTCAGTGGGACAGGGAAGCACATGGTAGGTCCACAAGGACAAAAACATGACTTGGGAATAGTGTTTTCACTCATTTACATGAGAAGGGTGCACAGCAGTTGCTGGTTCCACTTTGTTTGGCGTGTGAAAGACTGCTTTCTTAAATGGCTCTTGAAAAGAGAGCTTGTCAGGCTAGGAACGAAGGAATTCTACACCAACTCATGTTGTCTGGATTTAAAAGGAGTTTGATTATTGAGGCCTGCCAACACAAAGACCTAAACCATCGAACTCAGACCAACTATGTTTCAATTGTAGCCAAATAGAAGACTCAACTGGACAATTATTGACTTCACTTGTCCCTGAGCTGAAACACTAGACCAGGAACACCCAAAAATGACAAGAAATCTTGTAGTAGTAGGTTAGGATGGGTAACCAGATGTGAGACATACAACAACTGCAGTAGAGTCTTCTTAGGTCCAAAACATACTATGCAAGTAAGTGTTTTAGCTATGCCAGTTAGATTTAACAAAACATGTAAAAATGCAATTTGCAATGTAAAGCAAGTAGGTTACCCACTACATTTTCAGCATTGCTGTATTTCTCTTTCACTAGACAAGTATTCAAGTCTGCATATGCTTCTGGCATTGCAATAGTCATGTTGAGTACAGTAAAACTATATATCTGTTGGGAGGAGGGACAGAGAAGTGTAGTCTTGTGCTTTGGTGAGTTATGACAGGAAATAGGACTTCAGTTCTCAGCTTGGGCTGCAACGTGCTTACTTTAATCATGAGCTAGCTGCTGAAATATGGTGAAAACCAAGCTTAAATTACAGAACAGACATTCAATAAGTACATTTATTTACAAGATCACTGTGGCTGTGTGTCCATAAAAAGAGGGAGTGAGCAGAAAATTACCTTTACGTCCAAGTCTTAAAACAGGAAGACTGTGTTCATGTGTTCTCATAAAAGCAGATGGATTCATAAATGATCTGACTCCTTGATACCATATTTGGTGAAAATCACAGACGATAAGACGTCTCGACTCAGATACCCAGCCACCAAAAAATTACGAGTTTCCTCGTATGAACAAAATTAAATAATGATTTGTCCATTCCTATTGATTTACTGTGATATACAGAGCCACGAGTTGAAAGCCCAGCGAAAGTCAACAAGTGGCCTTACCGCAGAGAGCATTTTGTGGTAGCCTTCTCTTCTTCTTTTGCATTACAGATGGCTGAAACAATCCATAATGCAGACATGCTCTTTTTCAACATCTACCACACTTTCCTGACTTGGACAGGCTACATTTCTAAGGTCCTGCTGAAGTCATTCAATGTGGGCTGTAATTAACAGGCCTGGGGCCTGGCCTGCATTAGTGAGGGCAACAAGAAGGAAACGACTGCCTATTACTTCACGACCGAGGGTCTGTTAATCAGCCTATTAGCGTTTAATTGAGGGTAGTTAATTAGAGAGGCTATGGGGGTGGGCGGCTTGCATGGAGGGTGGGGGGTTAACGGGGTCTGACTGTGAAAGCAGCTGGGAAGGCAACCTGAGACTATTGTTACTGATATCAGTGTTTCCGCCCATTTTTCTGGACTACTTTTTAATGGTTAAATTAAATTTTATAAATCAAAAAGCATGTCTAGCTAATTAAAATCATGAAACTTGAACAATTTAACATCAATTTATTAAACAAAACAAAAAAAAAAATTACATGTTTAGGGCCCTATGAAATGTTTTATTTTTTCCAACCTTATGTTTTGTTACCAAATTCTGTGTTTTGCATGTCTAATTATTTGAAAGCAAGTTTCATTTATTCTTACAATAGCCCTATGATTTTTTTCAGAAATTCTATGTTGTGTTTTGCAATTTTTAAGCCATAAAACATTCATTTATCTTTATCTTTTAATTAATGAAAATTAAACAAATTTTATAAAGGAGATTTAATATTACAATTAAAAACATTGAATAAATATTGTATGATTATCCCTTAAAAACAAGGTTTTAATAATTTTAGTAGTAGTCTATTACATACATTCTACTGAGCAATAGTAATGTTGGCTATTTCTGCCGCAATTACTTCAAGGTAAACCAAACTTTTATTTTGATGGGTTGTCGTGAATACCTTTACATTTCTGTGTGTATATGATATGATGAGGATAGTTTTACTCAAATGAAATGGTCAAATACTCATGAAGTGACTCTCAGAGCAGTTCTGTGGATGTTGTTCATGTATTTATGTCCTCTTTATTGAGACGGCAGACTAATATAACCGGAAGCATCACGCGCGCTTCAGTACAAGTAGTAATAAACAAAACCATGCGTCTGTGCCATTCATTACACAGAGACACGCAGAATTCATATTTAAATAGGTTTTTTTTCAGCTTAATAATTACAAATACGAGTGGGAGTGTGCTCACTTGTGTGTGCACGTACGTTTGTGTGTGTGTGTGTGTGTGTGCGCGATACAGAGAGCGCGACTATGTAATGTAGAGACCGAAATGACATGCTGTCGTGTAAATAAGATAAATAACATAAGGCTATTTAGTTTGTTTAATAAAAGAACAAGGTATTGACCTGTTCTATAGGCCCCGGCCCCCTAATATAATGGCAGGGGAAACACTGGATGTGTTTACACAAGCCTGGTGATTGATTGGAAAGACAATTAGCCTTAATTATACCTACATATTCCCCCTCTCTAAACCTTTTAGAAGCTATAAATTATACCCACAACTTCTTAAAATAAAGAAAAAGCCAGCTGAACAGAATTCACAACACATTTACATTAGGCTAAGCCATATTTAACGACTCCTTGATAGGCAGTTTCAAGAAGTTCTATATTGGTCTGAAAGGAACAGTGATAAACTGATATCCAACAGTCTTTTTTTTTTTTTTTTAATCTGCCAATGTCTTGGCTAATCTGAGATTAAATAGCATTGGCCCATGATAAAATTTATGTAGCCAGTTAACAAATGCTGTAGAAATTGTTACAATGCAACTACTACTACTAACAACAACAACAACAAAAAATATTTATCATCATCATTCTTCTTCTTCTTCTTCTTACAATTAATGCGAGCTATTAATCATTATAATATTAGGAGGAGTCTGACAACAGCCAGTGCTCCACACAGAGGTCTGATCTCATCGTCATCTTCAGCGACAAGAACAGAACAAACCGAGACAGACTAAATCCAGAAGAACTGTGGCAACGTCTCCAAGATGCTTCAAGAAACCTACCTGCAAAGCTACCTGAAAACTATGCGCAAGTGCACCAAGAGCAAATGTTGCTTTAAACACAAAGGATGGTCACACCAAATGTTGATTTAATTTTGTTAATAGAAGTTAATTGATAAAGAAAATCTATTTATGACATTATTTTTGACAGCATCCTCATTTTACAGCATTTTAACACAAGTGCGTAAAACTTGTGCAAACAAAAATCTCACTGGATTATGAATGTTTGGAAATGTAAACTGATATTTTCTACTGACACACTACAGAAAAAGATAGAAATAACTGACTTAAAACCATTTTTTAGCTGGTGAAAATACTACTGTTCTAATCATTTTGGCCATCACTGTATACACACAATCATATATGCACCACAGGACTGTCCATTTCATTCACGCATGCTCTGCTATAACAGAAGCCAAGACCAGAAGCCTATTATATCCCTTTTAAGACTTCCAATGGATTTAATGTCATGTAATAAGCTAAGTCAGCCATTCCAGTCAACTGGAAAGCAGCTCTCCACTGGGACTAACAGTCTTACTTGCCTATTCTCCTTCTCCCTGCTAACTTCCATCTAGAAAAAAGACAGAGACACAAATCCAATAAAGTCTTTGACAAAGGCTTTTTTCTTGCCATCAGATGCCAAATAACATGTGATACTGCCCACAGTGAACTAGCTGCCACCTCTGATTAGCTCTGTTGGACTCGGTCAGAAATAACACGAGAGAACCTTGTGACACATTCCACGCTAAAGATGACATGTGCTGTGATATCTTAGTTGTCAAGGAAGAAGGGTGGAGATTGGACACTGCAGGGCGGCAGGGCAGCCCCATGCTGGGTTGACCTGACTTTGTGTCCCTGAGGAAACTAAGAATACATTCTCCTGATTCAAAAACGTGCATACTGGTCATAAAGTCCAGAGTGGGACAGATTAAGGTTAATGCCTGTTTCAGTGGAGAGTATACTGGATGAGTTAGAGTACTGTTAATTTTTTTACTCTAATACAATTAAAAATGTTGTATTAATATTACTAAGAATTGTCACTAAGGACAGAACTACAAAACAAAGAAATAAATCAGTATTTAGACTCCAGATGCAGTATAGTAATGATAAACATATTGGAAAATTTGCTTTAGTGTTTTGAAAATTTCATTTTGCACACTTAAAAAATTGAAATGTTACAAAATAGTCTTAAAATGCTTCTGATTTTTTTTAGGTTAAAATTTAGCATGTTTTTATGAGATTTACCACAACAGCATTTCACAAAGAATTGTGATCAAAGAATGACAGGTGAATTAAGAACACTTTGAATCCAAGCCCTTTCTAAACGACTCCACCCAAAACAAAACCAAAGAAAGATCCTAGGGGACTACCAAGCCTATATCATCTGAAGTTGAAATAAATTTCCCTCAAAGACTCAGGGCATCCCGAATCTCCCTTTTTATAAAACCATCTGCACATTTTATACATGTTTTCCTCCTCTGTCCTTCATTACAGCTGTGATCTACAAGGTTCTTCAGTGGACAAGAATGCTAACAACCTGAGTTCAAAGGACTGAGGACTCATCTGCATGCTAGAAATGGGCCCCATCCTCTCCAGACTCTTAACATATCTATTCAAGCTGCCACTCTTTTCATGTTGCCACTCACCCCTCACACCATTTAACGCCACATCTGACAGCGAGCACACACTAAAATAACTGAAAGCACCATTGGGTGTTAAGTGGTGCACTGTGGGTAACCTTACAGCTATATTGAGTCAGAAAAAGATAAAGAACCACTGGTGTTACTAGAAGGCTGCACATACATTATATGTATTTGAAGCAAATTTTAAACAAGACAGTTATTTTGCTATTAAAACATCTGTATAAGTGCTCTTGTATTTGAGGAGGATGCAAAACTAGCATGGCATGATCTTTAGGAAATGTAATAGGTCAAATAAAATTCTAATTAAAAGCGATAATCAATATATACTATGCTATAATGATAAAATCATGGCAAATGTTTCTCAAATATTCCCAGCCATACTCAACTCTTGTTTGAAAACAACCAATCTTCTGTTACGTTGGGACTCTTGCTTTTCAGATGGCAAACACTGGCTTCTCAGTGGAGCTGCTTTTTAAAGTCTGGTTGTTGTTCAACCTCTGACCTTTGTCTGTTTGCAGGCTTTTACAAGGTGACATTTACAACCTAGTCTATCTCCATGACCTCTTTCTACCTCAACACATCCAATGCTCCAGAAGATAGCCCTGACCTACACTTGGATATAAAAAAAAACATGGTTTTATGACAAAAACACATTAAAACACAAGCAGCTAAAGGTACTATAGCCATGTACTGTACTCCCAACACCCCTTAGATTGAGATGAAATACGTTAGCTGCACCGAACAGTATACTTAAAGGTGGTGTGTGTCATTTTGTTCTGGTTAAAATACTTTCTATCCCAGCTAAATGTTTAGAGACAACTATGAGTAAGTCATTTGTGGGTTGATTTCCCAGACAAGTGTAAACACTGTGACTTTGCAGCACTTTAACATAGCTCTGTTTATTTGAGTGGTCTGAAATGTAAACTTCTGGCTCAACCAATGGTGCAAGACTACCTGTTTTACCGTACAATGGCAGACTGGGGTCCATTTGGTTATGCTAGTGCACATAATTTTTTAAAATTGAAAATTGCACACTTTTTTTTTACTATGATAAAAATGTAGAATAGCACAAATTAGTTTAAAAAATGTTAACAAGTACATAATTTTTTATTCTAATGTGAGGACAACTGACTGCAATCTTTTTCTAGGCATCCCTGTGTGATATACAAACAATCACAATTTAAAGGGATAGTTCACCCAAAAATGAAAATTCTGTCATCATTTACTCACCCTCAAGTAGTTCCAAACCTGTATGAATGTCTTTGTTCTGCTGAACACAAAGGAAGATATTCTGAAGAATGTGGGAAACAGAGCAGTTCTGGGGCACCATTGACTTCCATAGTATTTTTTTTCCTACTATGGAAGTCAATGGTGTCCCAAAACAGCATGATTACAAACTTTCTTCAAAATATATTCCTTTGTGTTCAGCAGAACAAAGACATTCATACAGGTTTGGAACTACTTGAGGGTGAGTAAATGATGACAGAATTTTCATTTTTGGGTGAACTATCCCTATAAAGCTGAGGTCTGGAATAAAAATGTTTTTTTCCAAACACAAGCGCTGTGTTAAATCCAATCACGCATAAATCAAACTGTCCCAGGCAAACAACTACTATGTGTGAAAATTTTCGAACAGTGTGGAGCGCAAACACAGCACCATTTTTTTCCTTCCCTTCTTACATCTTTTTTGGTAACACTTTATTTTAAGGTGTCATAATAAAGAGTAATTACCTAATTAAGTACTTAGTAGTAGCCATTGTACTTACATGAAACAAAATGTACTTACCATGTAACTAAGTTATGGAACACCCTGTAATTACAGTTTGTAATTATATAGATGTAATAGGCAGCTACTGTTACACATTTGTAACAGGCCGAGTCTGTTACGCAGCTACTTGTACACTTAAGTACAATCTTGATACACTTTATTTTAAGTAGCTTATGCCTGTGTAATATTCTGTAATTTTAACGTAATTAGAAAGATATTACATGTATTTAAGCTGTGTACTGGTGGGTTAAATCAAACTAAGGTGCAGCTGGATAAGGTGTACAATATAGATACACATGAAGTACACTTAAGCACAATCTTGATGCACTTTATTTTAAGTAGCTTATGTCTGTGTACTTACATTTATAATTATGTTGTATAACGTCTGCACCACATACGTAACAAATGTTTTGGTTACATAAGTAGCTGTGTAACAGACTCGGTCTGTTACATATGTGTAACAGTAGCTGCCTATTACATGTACATAATTACAAACTGTAAGTACAGGCTGTTCCATAACTTAGTTACATGGTAAGTACATTTTGTTTCATGTAAGTACAACGGCTACTACTAAATACTTAACTAGGTAATTACTCTGTATTATGGACACCTTAAAATAAAGTGTTACCTCTTTTTTTATGAGAAAATAAATGTCTACAGCGAACAAGGCGCTATTCATTCGCTGAATTATCTGAGCCTGCCTCTCTGGTGCTTAACAGGGACATCTGCCATGATACTCCTCCATTGGACGGCCGTGGGAGATTCTAGATCTTTATGGGCATGTCATATACATGCACATAACATCTCTGAGGCCAAAAGAAGATGAAGAATAAGGGGATCTCTCATGATTTTCCCAATTCACTCTCTATAAGATGTGAGCAATTAAACATTCCTTCACTTTCTATAAAGTCGGGCAGTGAAATTTATTTGAGCTCGTTCATAACGGCCAGATGATCTGTGCAGTGTGTTCCTGACTCAAATTTCTCATGTTCGCTCAGTGAGTCACCCATCACTGCTGCTGTCAGGAACATGTGCACAAAGCCTGCTGAATACCGTGATGGCCCTGCTCACCCTATGACACAAATTCACACGCTCCGCCTGGATGCTCTCAGCATAGATGCTGTCACAACTCCAGAATGCATTGTACTGATCAGTGAATACTAGTCACCCAACAGTCTCTCGCTTGAATGGTAAACAGCATAAAATAAACTCAAAGAGGTTCTGGCATATATTTGATAACAAGATAGCATTATAACACCCCTTTAGTAGGTTTAAATGAGTCACGACTGTTATGATGCAATTTGTTAACGTGTTCTATGGTGTAGCTGGTTGCTTACTGACCAAAGTTTAAAAAATGGGTCCTGATAATAAGCTGGTACTTATTTTCATGTAATGCTTAGCAATATATTTAAAATACACTTATTTCAAACTAAGTATAGTTCAAATCTATTAACAAACTTACGGCCATATCGCTCGAGACTTACTGATATATAAAAAGTATAATTAAACTTTATTGGGAGTACTACTTATGTACAATGCACATTTCTTAATATTAAGCCTAAAATGTGTTTTAATTTCACTATTGATTAGTATGATCTTTGATAAACATCATTCTTTAAATGCAAGATATTTATTTAAAGTGTATCTGAAGTATACTTGCGATAGTTCCACTTTAGCTCAATCAAATATACTTCAAATATACTTAAAATATAATATATTTTAGTTGGACTTCAGCACTACTTCTGCACAATTAAAGTGCATTAAGTACAAAATTAGTTGTTTACATGTTACAAGTGAATTGAGGAATCACAACATTATAGTATAAAGTGAAACTCATAATTTTTAGATTTGCTAGAGATTAAATAACGGTAAAAAATAACGGTAAAAATTAGGATAAAACGGCATTCACAATTAAGTATCCAATACTGATGGATTTTTTAAAAATTACTTGATGAATTTTGGCCACTAAGATGAAACTTATATATTGGGTATACCTAATTAAACCCTTTTGAAAAAAAAAAAAAAAAAAGGAAAATTGACGTTAAAGAAACAACTTAAAAGGATATCAGAATTTTACATCAACAACATGCAGCACGTTGCTAATACTCAAAATGATGGGGTAACATCTATAGCATCTATGCACAACTGCCAAGGAATACATGTGTATCCAAATGAGCTGTGGGGGGGGGGAAAGAAATAAATGGAGAATCCGTATGATGGATAAAAAAAAAGCTGATGTAGCAAGAGAGACTGAGGAGTGTTGGGGCCTGGAGGAAGATATTTTAAACCGCAAACTCCAGCTGAGTCTAACTCTCATGGGCTATAAAGGATAGGACTACAGGGTGTTGGTTTAAAAACGTACAAGTGAAATTTCAATGGAAAAAAAAAACTGCTGTAAGCAATTTTGCATTAATTCTTCCCCTGTGATTGTATTTCTACAGAAAGTCATTTCTCAAGTCAACATAATTAAATATGCGATACCACCTGAGGCACTAAAGTAACGCTAGAATCCATATTTTGATCTCAGAGACCACATTACCTCAGGTGTCAACGATAGCAAGAAAAGCATTATTGCATCCTTTTCTAATGGCGGAAACATTATTAAAGTAGTTTTAAAACCATCGATAAATCTCTTGAAGGAAGCAGAAAATGTTATTCCCCTGTACACATGATCCAAACTGACTGCACAGGGTGGGAACAGCTTTGCATTGTGGGAGAGAGTTTCTGACTATAAATTTTAAAGGTCTACTCAATAGACTGACCTAGGGCTTTGTGCTTCATGTTCCTTATGTATTTACATCCTCTGGCACGCATGCTGACTCACCTTAATTATTCAAAAGACAAAGAGAAAAAGTGACTTTCTAGGTCTAGTGCCATCCTAGAGCAGAACATCTTGAAAAAGCTTACACTACAATGAAAATACTAAACCAGTCACCGATAACCCTTCTCAAATATCGGTGTATTGTTAAGTTGATGTCCTTTTTAAAAAAAAAAAAAAAAAAAAAAAAAAAGCATAGATGTAGGTGACATCCACAAAAACCACAAGGAACACTCGGATATCACGGCAAAGCAGCAGTTGGCATGCTAAGCACAATCCAAAGCTTTTCCCCTCACTCTGGCCCCTTCCTCCAAGTAAGTCATACTAGCACATTTCCGCCCAATGCATTAACCAATCTGGGACCCAAGCGTCCCCCCAGTTTAGTGGTCTTAAGTCACCAGGCGCCGAGTGCATTACTGTCGCCTTAGGTGGCTCAATCTATCCATTGTCTCAAGGGCTTACGGCATATCTAAACGAACAAGAGTGTTTAAGACACTTACGGTTAGCACACTGCATGTGGCTGCACTTAAAAGTTCGTATAAGAGCAGGCACGACATCCTCATCCTACAAACTGCATATACTGACGTCAAGCACAAATGAATAAATCTCGCAACCAAAAAGTGATGTTTTCAACTAACTCTTGAGGGGAAAAAAATCTTGCGGTGAAAGCTACCATTTCATTGAATGATGATTCGACTGCATGAAGTGAAAATATTTACATTAACTTAGCTAAACAATTGTACAAACTCAGGCCATATTTACAACATGCTACAGAGAATTCAATGCATTCGTTGTACCACACTTGAGTTTCATGCTGCTATAAAAGCAACCTTTGTAGGGCTGACTTTCTATGCACCCTTAAAAGTGACCACTGGGAACTTTTGGCCTTTGTAAACAGTCCAGATTTTGTTCCAAGGTAAGAGAGAGCCTTCTGACCCGAAGCCAGCCAGGAAGGATTCCTTTACAAGTCAGTAAACAACTTCTAATAAAATACAATGAACAACCAAATGGAGATATTCTGAAATAGTCAGGGCTGGAAGATTTTTAACAGGAAGTTTTTAACAGGAATTTTGTAAAAGCAGTTACCTCCAAGCCATTTTTAGGGTATAACATGCATTAAATATTTTATTTACAGGTATTTATGTTCAACACCGGCTTGTACAACTGTTCCTTTCAGGATGAGCTGTAATTGGCAAAAATCTTAGATTTAAAACTTTGTCCCGACATGGTGCAACACGTTTAAAGTTTCTGTCCCAACCAGCCATGACTGCAACAAATGACATTGCACTACACATCTAATTGGTCCAAAATCTCCCTAACTGTGTATGCATATCATATACATTATAAATGGCTCTATTTGCGCTACTATGCACAACAATTTCACTTTGTAGCATGGAAAGGAAATCATAAATAAATCTCTCAAGTTGTTGCAGTGCATCTTGGTTAGGCCAGGGTATCTGGCATAAAACAGAGGTATTTACCTCCATTATCCTGTCATGGATCTGCAAACCCCCTTCTTTATCTGCCGGTCCATTTTCCACAATCTTCGACACAAAGATTCCTTCATTCGAAGTGCCATCTTTATTATCCTGCAATTCAAAAACAAGGCAGCAATATTTAGCTAAAAAAGATCAATAAATCTGAATTACCAAACCTCTTTAGTAAGGGTTGTAGGTGCAAAGTAATTTTTATTGCAAAATAAAAATAAAATGGATAACAAAGACATACACACTCCCTTTAAGACACATCCAAAACACAAATAATTGTTTGCAGGTGTACAAGCAATGCGCTCCATTGTTTAGCTTCTTGGCAAATGCACTGTCAAATGAAAGACATATTGTGTTTGTAGGAGGATTGGGGTGACCAAAAAGATGATCGCCATTCATTATATGAAACTATAACCTGGACAGGAAGGTTATAGCAAAACCTCTGCCAAAATATTGCTAAACCCACCCCCCAACCACATCAAACCACATTAACTCTGTGCCATGTTGTGTGACACTGCGCTGTAATTTTTAATGGAATACTTGAGAAACCGCAGGAAGTCAAACTGTGAACTCTGCAGTTAATTACTGTAAGCCCTTCCCTCTCACCCATTACAACAACAACAACAACATCCTTATTTACCAGAGGATCCTTTCTCAACAAATTTAGATATGTTGTAGAATAAAATTAGGCTACATGTTAACTCTGTTAACAAAATTAAGTGACCTGATGTCCTAAACTAAAGATGCAGTACTCTACAAAAAATGCAGTACTCTACAAAAAATGCAATATTTAAATAGAAAATCTATAAAATTAAATATGCATAACATACAAAAATATTTTCCCACTCAATGCTGTGATTGACTAATCAGAATCAAGTATTCCAGAGAGAAAAATAAACATTGCTTCCTACAATTCTTGGCACCTTTGACATTTAAAATGCTTTCTAAATAGGCAGCTCATGAAGTTTTAGGAACAGATCTAAGGACTTACAAGCAGACAGGATGGCTGGCATGTCAAACATTTGCTAGGGAGGGGTCATGGCCACGTTGAAGTAGTTGTACAGTTGCTAAGAGACACAGCCATTTGTGTCACTCATTAGTGACTGACCTCTTCCACTTTAGCATAAACTCAGCCATAGCAATTTGTGCTATATGCTATAACAGTGGTGAATTTTTATAACTAAATAAAGCCTTGTCTTTGTGATGAGGCAACATCTGGGTTTTAGAAGAAGCCTTGGAAACTTGGCTGTAGTAGTAGTTTTCCCCTTTGGAAGGTTTTGCTGCAAAAGTCCAGTTCAGACCAAAGTGCGTCACACTTCTATTTCAGACAAACCACAAACAAACACTTCTTAAAGGCTTTGGTGCTTATTCACACTGATATGGATACCACAACTACCACTTCAGGGTGGACCGACGTACCAAAGTGGAACTTTATATGTTAGATATAATTTATGTCTGTATTTTCCCAGATGCCATTTCCACTTAAAAGTTAGTTATCCAGTGATACACTGAGAATCTGAAATAACCTGACAGATATTAAAGGTCTGTGTCATATTTTGTTGTTTATCATCATAACTGAGGTTTGGTTAAGACTAGCTCAAAATCTAATAATCTACGTATGGCATGAGGTAATCTAGGGACTTAAAATATGTTTATATATATTTAAAATATGCGTGGTCTGAGATTCCTAATTTTTTACATTAGCCAAACACCTCTGAGCTAAAATCCTTATTTTAATAATTTATCAACACATCTGCATGTTCATGGTTCCTTGTTGTCAGTTAATGTCACATGACATGCAGGTAAACAAAAAGTGTTTATTTTAATTGTTTTATTTTTAATGTTTTTATTTTTAATCCATTTTTTATTATTTTATTAATTTATCAACACATCTGCATGTTCATGGTTCCTTGTTGTCAGTTAATGTCACATGACATGCAGGTAAACAAAAAGTGTTTATTTTAATTGTTTTTATTTTTAATCCATTTTTTCATTTTATATTTAAGATTTAATTAATAATTAGCTTTTCATGAACTCACAAACCCCAGTTTGGGAAACCCTGGGAAACACCTCAGTGAGCAGATTAAACACAAATGCGGTCATTGGTTTTGGAGATGGATGCCTGCTGTTTGGGAATAGTTCTAGGAGGCAATTATAGAGAAAAACATTGACAACAGACTTTGCTCGGGCATTTAAAAATGATCAAAACATTTCAGATGCTGTGGAATGAGATTGGTCCGCTGGTTAGTCAGGTTATGCAGTCCCACGGCGCAAAGTCACATGACTTTTTTGATGCGCATGGAAGAATTTATTCATAAAATGCGTTTCCATCTCCCATTATTTGCATTAACAATTTTTCGGACAAGTCAAAAACCACCTCAAGCGAGTGTAAAAACTTTTTTTGCAAATTATTTTATTTATTTTATTTTTATTTTTTTTTTAGAAATTTGGGGTTTCCAATACTCGTTTCTGATGCGATACTTCAAAATGGGCATAAAAAACAGGGTGAGAGAAACATAGCTAATGACATAAGATGAAGGTCCAAATATTACTAAACTTACCGCACATGGCCGTCCCCCGACAATATTGAAGCCTAAAGATCCAGACTCACGATGGAGTATAGCTGTGACACTTTTGGTCTCTCCACCCTGTTAAAAGAGGAAATCATGAACCATTAATTCTATTTAAAACCTTTGAAAAGTGAAAAACACCAATTAAATTACTAAGCATTTCCATTTGGGAAGTAGCAACATTTGAGCTTCCAAACGTAATATGTCAAATGTAACCCTTCAGGGTGTGTTTTTATAGTACAAGCTCTTAAATCATCTGCAGGTATCACGGTTTACATGTGACTGTGACCAAAAGTGGTGTGTGACCAAAAAAGTAAAGAGGTACACCTGTTAGAGTCATTAAATATCATGTTCTGCAATCTTCATAATTCTTCTAAGCTTAAAGCATCTTGGAAAAGGAGCTGTATACTGGCCGGCGGCTTTAAGGGTTAATGCCTTGTTTCCCTGCTCATTCAGTCGAGTATATTAATACATTTGCAGCAAACGGCTCTCTCAACAGATGAACAACGGAACGTGGAGAAACGAGTGGTGTCAGCATTTTATTCCTCGCTTGGGGTGGCACTGCATAGGATCAGCGACTAAAGCAGCTGTCATTTCTGTGGGCCATAGAATACAGCGTCTAAATATAATACAGACATCAATGGCATGCATGTACAGTGTCCTCTTTACTATCTTTGCTGAGTGTATGCAATGTATGCCTCCTAGTGAGGAATGCACCCCACTGGACCAGGTCATGGGAACAAGTCCCATAATTCCATGGGAAACAACGTCCGTACAAGGCAGTGACTCCACTTCAAATAATTGCACATCTCTGTTGTTTGGTTTTGTCAGTGGTTTTCTGCTAATATGTTTCAGTTTGATTACTGTATAAGAACAGGGCAGTTTGGTAAATAATACAAGTGTGGAATGATGTCAGAGAATGACTCATCTAAAGAATAAATTCTCTTGAATTGCGAAAACAAACAAACATATACATATATACTGCATAATGCATGCTGAAATGCTCCAGTGATGATTTGAAAACTCGTGTGATATCTTTTTTTTTTTTCTTCTAGAGCAGCTGGATCAACAGCCCAGCGTTCAGCAGACAGGCCCAATCCTGCAAATGTCAGCTCCCCATCATCGCCCTCCTTTTCCCAGCCCTGCGTTGCTTCAACTCACTTGACTGATGAACCATGTGATGGGAACAGCAAGAGAGACCACATTCCCCAGCAGGAAGGCAGTCGCTGGCACTAAGACATCATTCAGAGTCCATAAACACGTTCACTCACTGGGAGGTTGCCTTAGGATCTTGTGCTCCTTCATAGAGCGGTCAAGGGAGGTTATCTGTCACAAGTGTAACTCACTGACATTTTTCCATGCTCCGATGGTGTCCTGAGGTGAGAATATATTATAGCTAATCTAAAGGGCATCACACATGCCAGAAGATGTCATAGCACTTGATGTAAGGCATGGCAAGGACATACTGCACTAAGAAAAAAGAGCCATAGTGGTTTTTTTTTTTTCTCTCTCAAATCTGGCGATGTGCCAAAGTATTCTTTTTAGCACATGGAGTTTGAAGTATACACTAAAGTAAATACCACATGTACTGATATATAGGTATGAATAAAATACAGTACTTTTGTACTACCAAAAGTACCATTTTAAGTCAATATCCAAATTAATAATACCTACTTTGGAAATTTTCTTGAGTTTTCCCTCAGCGACAAGGCCTCAAGCAGCTCTAGTCTCTAAATGTAACCAAATTTAAGCTTTTCAAACGCCTAAAATGTCTCACACTATGTAACATGTTTTCTTCACTGAAACCCACCCTAAACTAGAAGGTTTACATTAAAACCAATGAAGTCTATACTTCAAGCCAGCTTAAGCAAAGTGTATTTTGGGGCTGGGGGAAATTATGACATAAAAAATCTGATCAATCAAAAAAAAAAAAAAAAAAAAAAAAAAAACAACAACTTGCAACTTGCAACAAATAGAAATCTTACATTAATACCAACAAACAAACAAACAAGCACGCAAGCAAGCATACAGGCCTAATAATAAGAAGAACATAACATTTCCCATAGAGTCTGAATAATAGTAACATAAAATTGCCCACAGAGTCTGAATATATAAACATCAGTAATTCTAAAATTCTAATTTTTAGCTTTGCCTACAGTGAGTTAAGATTTTTTGAAAGTCGGCGCGAGTCGCGACCCTGTTTCTTCTGCCTCCAAATTCGCTCGAAGCGGGTTTCTCTCTTAGTGAAATGGAAAAATCGGAGTGTAGATGTAGTTGACGGACTGGACCGCTTTGAGCGAAGACGTTAATGTCCGTCGCTCCGCTCCACTCATAAGTGCTATTCCAGCCCAGAGTTGAAGTATGCGAGCTGATTGAACTACTACACGCGAAGCTTGGTTTGACCGAACTATTTTCGTTGGCGGAGAAGTCATTATCCAAATTTTGTCACTGGATATTAATTACTTGTTCAAGGCTGTTACTAGAATTATAAAAAGCAATATCATACTTGCAATCGACAAGTTATGTCAACAGTGCTGTGATTACCTGCAGCCTACCGCCCAATCACAACCGATTCCCGTAGGAATCCTCGCTTAGAAAGTCTAAATGAAATTAGATATAGAGTTTGAAGCTTAACAACTCTGACTATAAACGTCTAAATAAATAGGGAGAAAGAACAAAAAGAACAAAAGCACATTAAAACTTTTATTATGAGGGAAAATTAGAGCAAAAAACAAAAACAGCTTCCATGTTATGAAGCATTGTTCTCATAAAATCATGCAAATTATGATGAGATTTCATTCAAGTTACTTTCAGAATCGTTATTTTGCTTATTTAATGAAATATACTACGCTTTACCACTGTTTTACTGTAGTAATGAAAACTATTGGTTACCATGGTAAATGTTTGTAAGAGTTATTAAGCTGTTGTCAATATTGTTCTCTTACCTTACACGGCGGAGAGAGGCTCTTGGACAGCGAGTCAATCCTGGCGCTGTATTCAGTGAATTTCTTCTGATACTTCAGCGCTGTCATCTGAAGCTCGTTGTGAACCGCTGACAGTTGAGCCAAAAGTGATTTCTCTCTTTTAGTCGATTTGAGAGCTTGTTTCTTCAGCTCCTTATCCAAGCTGAGAACTTTCCCTTGCAGCGCGCCGTTGTGCGCTTTGAGGGCTTTCAAACAGCAGTGGTTGTCCAACTTCTGCTCCTTATGAGTGAGCATCAATCCGCATCCACTCTCGCATATCCCGACCGCTCTGTAATCACACGATTCACGCATGTGAGCATCCATATCTTTAAGGTTGAGCACTTCGCTGCAGCCCTTATTCCTACATTTGGCAGGGGAATAATCGCACATCTCCGCGTGCTCCGCCAGATGCTGGAGTTTGACTATCTTCTCGCAGCCCCGCGCGTGATTGTCACATTTAATGTCTAACTTTAATATTAAGTTTTTCAGAGGGAGGACGTGGTTGAGCTCTTTGGTGGAGATCCTTTGGCATTTGACCGGGCAGCTGCTCTGCTGGACGACCCACGGCAGCACGCAGCCGGCGCAGAAGACGTGACCGCACGGGGTAGTGAGCGGATCCTCCAAAACTTTATTACACAAGTTGCATTTGAAGTCTGGGTCCACAGCCCCCTTGAAGCGATCCAACTCAAATCCCATTATTATTATTTTTTTTTTTTTTAAAAAAAGGGAAAATCCAAAACGGAACCGGGACTCCCACAGAATAGCACAGGGGTTTAATCTCTCTTCGGACTAAGTCATTAGAAGAGCTCAGAGAAACTGAGTAGACTAGTCCGAGCACTTCTACTGACTGAACTAATTGCCTGGGACTTCCTATGGGGGAGAGAAGTGTTGCAGATTTGGGTACCGTAACGATCTGAAGAACTGCGCACTCAACAAGGTGGCTTAGACTAGCCTAAAAGTTAAGCCAAACTTAAAATGCATGAATGATGATCGCTACATAACATTTATACAAAGAAATATAGTGCAAGCACACTTTTTAAATATTTTAGTTTTAAATATTTATCATATTAAAATATTATTATATTGTATTATACTATACCAGTTACTATATCAGTTGTTTGCACCCTTGTTATTCTTGTTTCATGAAATATTTAGTTTGTATTTTATTTGTATGCAGATGCCACTTGGTTTAATGTTTTGTTATTTAATGCAATGCATTTTAAACGTGGCTTAATTATCTAAATACTTTTTTTTTTGACCATATCAGATATACCTTTCAGATATAATTCATAAATGTAACTAAACACACACACACACACACACACACAAACATAAATAACTAAATAAACCTGCCATTAGAAACATGTTTTGTGTGCTTATGCAGAGCAGCTGAGAAGCTCAAGCAAGATTACAGATTTCAAACTCTAAAAGCCCCAAAGCTAAAGATGCTGCTTCACATCCTCTCAGTTTGCATGAGTGGCCAGTGATGCCTCTTAGGCGGAAAATAATCATCTGTCCGAACTGTTTTCTGATAAGTAAATGGGAGCTTGTGAGCGTATGATTTGCCTAAAAATGTGTATTTGTATTCAGTGTGTTTTGTGTATAGAGAAACCTGGAGTTTAAATACAGCTCATTTAAATAAAGACATTTTCCATCTCAGTAGGAAGTAGCATGGTCATAAAAGCATTTGAATTGTAAATGACTGAGAGCCACAGACAGGGTCACTGGCAGCTATGTGCAGTGAGGGGACAAGAAACGTCTTTACTTTTGCAGCTTAACTATCCTTTGTGAACAGCGTGCATCTCTCCTGCTATTGACTGATCTGAAGATGGGAATATCTTTTCAACAATATTCTGTGAAATCAAATTTCATTGCTGTGCCGTGACATAGCGATTCAATCCACATGTGCATTATTAAATAACAACTCCCAAGTTCATTACTGACTCCAGGGTATGGGGGAAAAATGAAAGGAAAAAGTATCATTTGCAATCACGCATAAATTTGTGTCTTTTTCTGGTCTTCAGATGGAAATCTGTAGTTCAGAAAAACAAAGGTCAGAGGAGTGGCTCAGTAATTTAATATTGGCACTGATAGAAGTAATACAATCATTACTTCAAAGGAGACAAAGATATTGAATATTACGTTCCGAAATGTACATGCAACACTAATTAATTTATCCTCCTTTTTTATGTTTTTTTATTTTTTTTTATTTTCAAGAAGTTGAGAAAAAACAGCACTGGTAAATTGTCTAGTACCATACAGATAGAAAAACAAATAGATCTTTAATAATAGATTTTTTTTTTTCAAAGTCAGTATAACGTTGACCTTGATATAATATCATTAAAGTCTCAGCCTTGATTTAACCACCTGCCAAGCTATTACTCAAATGATCATGTGCAACCAGATAATTACATTACAGATGCAGTTTGGATACACATCATTACGTTGTAATACGAAACATTCAAAATAAACAATAGCCACTGAAGTGCACTTACCAAAAACATAAACCTTATAAATTAGGAAAGAACTTGAGTCTTGTTTATTTGTTGGCCATGGCAGAGAACTCAGATGACTGAGATCAAGTAATGCAAGGTTAAAAATAAAGATCATTTGTGATAAGATTTGATCTAGCTCTTAGACTCCGGGCTGTATTGGATGTTACTGAACCGTTTCTCATGCTCTACATTTCTTCCATCTTAGCTCACATGTCTAGAGTCTTTCACCCCACCCTTTTGGATCTAATGAACTCGAATATTTAAGTCAAAAGAGACCCTCAGACTTCTGCAGTGGCAGTTTAAAAGTATTGTAAGATATGTTGCATCTTTTCATAATGTATAGAAATATTTTGGTGGTTTGATGGCATACAAGAATGTGTATTTTTAGAGTGCTATTTGTTATATTAAAGAGGTGAAATAGGCTCAGTAAAACAATGCATTGGTTGTTTGCTCTGCAAAGCGCTTATTAAAGCATTGTCATAATGTCAGTGCAATCATTTTCTAAATTCACATGCTGCTAGTTAACCCACTTCTTGAGCTTTTTTCTGTTATTGTGCAATTTTGTATAAGACTTTATTTGCTTATAGGAACAAATCTCCATGAAAAGACTGGGAATTCCTAAGTCCATATAGTGGATTCCCTATGTAGAAAGTTATGGGCTTGTAATTGCTGAAGCCTTTACCTAATGTAGAGCGATACAGAAAGGTCTACCTTTCTTTAGATGAGGGCTTCATTTGGAGCTTTGGATGACAGCCATACTGAAGTCATCACCACTCTGCTATAGTGACGATATGTCAAGAACATGAGGGTGATGTGGGATTGCGGGATCTTGGAAAGACTAATTGCTTTTCTGGATATACGTTTTCATCCTGCATTGCGACAGAGTTGCTATCAAAGGCAATGAGTGAAATGAGACATTTCTTAAGCTATTTTTTCTTTATCATCATACCTTTATTGCAGCCAGTTGTAAACACTGGGCTATGAAATGCATCTGCTTATACTGTATATACACTGAAGCATTTTCAGGTTTTCTTTGAATTCGTTTGCTCACTTGTGCACATTGTTACACATGCCTACATGCATATGAGTCAGTTAAATTTAGCTGAAAGCAACTGGACTTCATTATCCATTCGTTTTATTTTATTAGGTCTGTAGCCCTCTGCCATTGACCCCAATCAGCCCATGTTGTGTCCACCTGAGGTTGAAACACAGATGTTTCCTATAGTCTGCTGCTTTTTCTTTGACATTCCTTTATATTCTCGTACCAGTTGCAGTTTATTATAAAATGTCTGGCAATTGTCTGTGAAGTTTTTCAGTCACCCGGGTCATCGTAGAATCAGTTGAAAGGAACCAGTACAGTAACTGGCTTATAGGATTACTGTAATTCACCCAAAAATGAAGCACTGTTCCTGCATTCTTCATGGACCTTTTTAGGGTCTTTATGCTTAGGTTGTGTACTCTGTTTTGCAGTGGGAGTTAGACAAGTCTATGCGGATCTTATGGTGACCTTGTGATCTTGTTCTTGTGAACTGGTAAGAAAATGGGCCTTGATGCAACACATGCAAGGCCACACTTGTCTCCTGGAAGATGTCGATGACAGATGGTGTAAGCAAAACTTATGACAGCAAAGTGCTCACCTTCATATTTCTGTGTTTATATGTTGAGCAATGTGGAAAATCAGCACATAAATGCAATGTGCAAAAATTGTTTAATTTTTTTTTTTCTTCAGTGTTTAAAAAATACTTGTCTCTGCACATTAAGCTGGGATATATAAGTAAGCCAAATGTTGATTTCCCCAAAAAGTGTAAACACTGTTGTTCCTTGGTGTTTTCAAAATATTGCTCTGTTTGTCTGAGAATCCCAAGCAGCCTGCACAGCAACAGTGGCGCAACCAATGACCTGAGTCTGGGGCAGGGCCTTCTGATAGTGTAACCAATGGGAGATTGGGAAGTGTACTGTTGGGTGACATTACACTACATACAGCTTTCAAGTATAATACTTCTACTTTTTTAATATTGCAGATTAAACTGTTGATCTTAGTTTAAATTACGAACGGTTGGCCAACAAATTATTGTATACAGAAATTGACTTTCAAAAACACTCTCTTATGAAAAGGCAGTACATTTGTCCACCTTATTTTTAATGAAAGAGTGTGTGCGGCCATTTGTAGCTTGAATGTACGAGGCTCCTGGTGTCACTTGCTTTCAGTTATTTTAGCTGCTTGATACTACAAATTAGTATTTGTTATTCTTGTAGTTATTACCTATAGCAGCTAATGAATTGGAAGTCTTGCACATTTACAGCAAATATTACTTCCACATTACGAAATAAGGTGGATATCTTCATTTAGCTTTTAGGAACCAGTCAACACTAATAACAATGTGGGGATAGCTGAGAACGTTAGTAATGTGAACGATCAGGTACAATAATTTCCACTTTGTATAGAATCAAAACACGTGGCATTGCTTTTTGGGCAAACCACTTGCTGACGGTCTCTGCTGACAGTGCAAATTTAAGTCTATAGGGAAATTAAATTCAAAATACTATACATTGTGGAAAGACCAATACTGATCCAGAACTAACCAGATGGAGAGGGTGATTAGGAGACAGGTGTGTTTTAGAGAATAAGAATGAGTGGAAAAGATGAATAGCATCCTTTATTCTTTAGAGGGTTTAGCGATGAACTTCAAGTCAGACACAGAGATGACACAAGGCTTACGTTGGTCGACTTCAGTGTTGATGTAATGCAGGAACACAATAGGTCCTGGAACTCTGGGACCTCCTCCACAACATCTTTCATCGGCGGAGTGGGTCTGCATTCGATCTTGTATCAAATGCTTTTGGCAACTGAGCTAGCGTAGTGCATTAGCCATAGAGGTTCCCAAATAACAAGTGTGTTATATTAGAAACAGATGACTTCTTTTACAAAGCGAACGACCCCAAGTGCTTAAAACAGAGCAAAATAAGAAAAACAACTAAAGACTGTGGTGTTAAACAACATTGTTTTGGTACATCCCTGAGACACGAAACAGAAAGAATTGATTAGGCTTTTTTTACTGTGTGGTCTTGCATCTGCTTCTTTTTGATTGAACTGATTTCAAAGTTCAGCTTATTATTCAAAACACTAGGCTAACCCTGAATCAAAATAAGGTTTGTTAAAAAAGCTTACAATAATGTTCCAATGCTTTTTTGGAAGTCAGCTGTTGAAAATCTTTATAAAAGGTACAGTTCTGACTCTAAAAACTGATTAGACAAGCCACATTTGATGGCGTCATAAAATAGCCAGTGACTGCACATGATTTAAATAATACAAAGGGCTCCGAAAGTCTGAGACCACATTGAAAATGTGGTACTTTTCATTTAAACCTGGAAATAAACAGAGTTGAAAAAGTTTTAGGGTTTTGAAAAATTTAAACAAAGAAAGGTTATGGCTTAAATTGAATAAGAAGCATGTTAGATTCTGAACTTTAATCAAGTTATGTTGATTAATATAATTTGTAATGTAAATTGTTCCTTAATTATGCAAAATATAAATAAATAAATAAATAAACTATATTAATGGTAACTATATTAATGGGTGAAAAATTATTTATTATTGCCGCATTTTATAAAATCAATAAATCATGAGAGACTGTATTCCACTTCATACATTAAATCAACCCTTTAATCTGACAAAATCACTAATTCACAAATATACATGTCTTATTGCTTTATTTAACCATTCAGCCTTCAGATCTGCCCCTCACTATCTTTCTTGATATATTATCATCTCCATGTTCTTCTGTCTGCTTTAGGCACTTGGAGATGTGTGAGTTAGAAGCTGATCCTGATGTTTGGTGGCTACAGCAGAGACCTGAGAAGAGGTGATAACACCATTGGAATTAGACGTGTCTCGTCCTGATGAGATGAGCGGTGAAAGTAAGTAGCTGAGCTTTTATAACTGATGAGGAGTCAACAGGAAAGCATTCTCGCATTGTGCTGCGAGCTTGTGTTGAATTGGAGGAAACCATTATAGTTAAATGTGCTTATGGGACACGATATCTTCATAAAGCACCTTCATAAAGCATTCATCAGCTAACATTATATTTTGTCTAAATAGATTTTTTATTTTTTATTTTTTTGCCCTTTGGGATCACCTTTGTTGATCCGCAGGAAGGCTTCGTCTATATGTAAAAACCATTAGGTCTGATATTAAATAGTTTGGCATATGTTAACTGTGTCTCCAAGGCTTGTAATATAATCTATGAAACAGATGGAATGACCTATTCACAGACTCATGCATCTTTTTGTGCACCTTTGCATTCTGTATTTTTTACTTATAGTGGTTAAAGTTCATGCATTTAACAGGCCAGATTTACATTAAATGACTGTTAGAAATATAAGAATCCAACCAGAATTCCAGGTTTAAATATTGTGCAAGGTAGACAGATCCAGAGAGTACAAGCCTGTCAAACCCTGAACATCTTCCTGTGAATTAGTATGTCCAAATAGTGCTTAAGTCCAAATATTGCTTAAGTCACAAAGAGGGTTAAAGGGAGGAACAGGATCAGCGTCAAGTAGAACCAGTTTTCCACAATGAGCCTTGGACCACTGCCTAAAGGACATTGAGCATTCGAGAACAATCTTATGTAAACAACACAAACATTGTCTTTGTTGTCCTTGGTTTTGTCCTGGAGGGAATGAGATGTCAAAGAGCATGTGTATTTACAAGTGATTCGGCTCTGAGGAGCCATAAAGCTTCTTTCATCATGTTTACATAGCTCAGGACTGGTGCAGCATCTCAAAGAATCTTTAACAATTATTCACAAAAGAGAATATTTTCCTTTATTTTTTTTAGTGCTTAGATAAATGTCATATTTGTACAATTTAGACAAATTGTGTTAGCAAACATGAATAAACAATCTGGCTCAAAGGCTTTGAGTGCATGAAAACTAAAGCATGCAGTTAACTAAAGTCCCAGTGGGCAATATTAAGCGTAATACTTAGCTGCAGTGCTGTAGTAGTG